>JAAGEH010000227.1:642402-747138 GCA_011751065.1 Lasiurus cinereus
GAAAGCTTCGCCAAGATCCTTCGGGGGTTTGACTTCTTCTTCTTCTTCTTTTTTTTAATATATTTTATTGATTTTTTACAGGGAGGAAGGGAGAGGGATAGAGTCAGAAACATCCATGAGAGAGAGACATCGATCAGCCGCCTCCTGCACGCCCCCCGCTGGAGATGTGCCTGCAAGCAAGGTGCATGCCGCCAACCGGAATCGAACCCGGGACCTTGCAGTCCGCAGGCCGACGCTCTATCCACTGAGCCACACCGGTCTCAGCTACCACCCCCAACTTCCACCTCTTCCTGAAAGCTTCGCCAAGATCCTTCGGGGGTTTGACTTCTTTTTTCTTTTTTTTAATATATTTTATTGATTTTTTACAGAGAGGAAGGGAGAGGGATAGAGTCAGAAACATCGATGAGAGAGAGACATCGAGTGGAGATGTGCCCGCAAGCAAGGTGCATGCCCCCAACCGGACTCGAACCCGGGACCTTGCAGTCCGCAGGCCGAGGCTCTATCCACTGAGCCACACCGGTCTCAGCTACCACCCCCAACTTCCACCTCTTCCTGTGAGCTTCGCCAAGATCCTTCGGGGGTTTGACTTCTCTTCTTTTTAATTTTTTTTAATATATTTTATTGTTTTTTTACAGAGAGGAAGGGAGAGAGATAGAAAGTCAGAAACATCGATGAGAGAGAGACATCGATCAGCCGCCTCCTGCACGCCCCACAGTGGAGATGTGCCCGCAAGCAAGGTACATGCCCCCGACCGGAATCGAACCTGGGACCCTTCAGTCCGCAAGCCGACGCTCCATCCACTGAGCCACACCGGTCTCAGCTACCACCCCCAACTTTCACCTCTTCCTGAAAGCTTCGCCAAGACCCTTCGGGGGTTTGACTTCTTTTCTTTTTTCTTTTTTTTAATATATTTTATTGATTTTTTACAGGGAGGAAGGGAGAGAGATAGAGTCAGAAACATCGATGAGAGAGAGACATCGAGTGGAGATGTGCCCGCAAGCAAGGTACATGCTCCGACCGGACTCGAACCCGGGACCTTGCAGTCCGCAGGCCGACGCTCTATCCACTGAGCCAAACCGGTCTCAGCTACCACCCCCAACTTCCACCTCTTCCTGAAAGCTTCGCCAAGATCCTTCGGGGGTTTGACTTCTTCTTCTTCCTTTTTTTTAAATATATTTTATTGTTTTTTTACAGAGAGGAAGGGAGAGAGATAGAAAGTCAGAAATATCAATGAGAGACATCGATCAGCTGCCTCCTGCTCACCCCCTACTGGGGATGTGCCCGCAACCAAGGTACATGCCCTTGACCGGAATCGAACCCGGGACCTTGCAGTCCGCAGGCCGATGCTCTATCCACTGAGCCACACCGGTCTCGGCCATCTAGTACATGTTTTCATTGAAATGGGCGTGGAGCAGATGGCCCAGGGGCCTTAGACTGGTAAAGACAGGCTGGTACTTTCCTGAGAGTGGAAACTTTTTAAAATATATTTTTTTATTGATTTCAGAAAGGAAGGGAGAGGGAGAGAGAGAGAGAAACATCAGTGATGAGAGAGAATCATTGATTGGCTGCCTCTTGCACGCCCCCTATCGGGGATGGAGCCCGCAACCCGGGTACGTGCCCTGGACCGGAATCGGACCCGGGACCCTTTAGTCCGCAGGCCGACGCTCTGTCCACTGAGCCACACCGGCCAGGGCACGAATGGAAATGCCTTGCTGTCCTCGCACAGATGCGGTCACACACACTAGTGGTTTTCCGGGTTTCTTACCTAAAGGATGACACTTCTTTTGCAGTCATTTTTCTCGGCGCTGGAGTATTTAAAAGCTTTCAAAACCAATTACTCCTTGCTTGTTTATTTATTTTTTTTCTCGGCATCACCCGTTCCTTTAAAATAAGAATTTTGAAAAATTGGTTTTCTAATATAATCTGGACATACCTAGGAGAATATATTTATGTAGATACACATGTAATATACACACTGAGTGGCCAGATTATGCATTCAGAGATCATAATCTGGCCATTCAGTGTATATATAACACACATAATATTTATGATGCATATGATGTATGTGTAGATATATGTAATATATAATGTATATGAAGATATATAGGCATATGTATATAATATATGTTGGCTGAGCCCTTTATATTATGGCCACTTTATTGCGGTTGCCTGATGATTTGTATTTACCCCTAGGCTGTAAGCTCATTGAGAGAAGAGACAGTACGTCATTCAGGAATGAATGAATGATCTCGGGGTCATTTCGACTGTTAGTATTCTATGGCACTGCACTGTCCCATGCAGCGCCACCAGCCACATGTGGCTTAGAGTGCTTGAAATGTGACTAGTCCAAACTAGATTGTTATAGGTATAAAATGCACGCTAGATTTTAGAAATTTGGTACAAAAAAGAATGGAAATACTTCCATTTGTTATACTAATAACATTGAAATGATATTTTGGATATAGTATATTAAATAAAGTTAATTTCACCCATTTCTTTTTTACTTTTTTTTTACATGGCGACTAGGAAATTTAAAATTACATTTGTTGTTTGTATTTTATTTGTTGGACAGTGTTGCTATAGAATAATTACTCTCTCTATTTTTATTTATTTTTTAATAGATTTTATTGTTTTTTTACAGAGAGGAAGGGAAATGGATAGAGATTTGGAAACATCGGTAAGAGAGACATGGATCAGCTGCCCCCTGCACATTCCCCACTGGGGATGTGCCCGCAACCAAGATACATGCCCTTGACCGGAATCGAATATGGGACCCCTGAGTCCGCAGGCCAACGCTCTATCCACTGAGCCAAGCCGGTTAGGGCTAATTACTCTCTTTAAATTGAACTCTTTGAGGAAAGCGGTAGTTGTAGGTATGATTTATTCTCTCTTACCTCCCCACTTTCAGAACTTGGCACTATGCTATGTGCATAGTAGTAATAATGATAATAATAGCTAACAATTTTAAGAACTCGCGGCGTGCCCAGCACTTTTTAACACGTATTAACTTATTTAATCCTCACATCAGCCCTCTGAGTTAGGTACTATTATTGCCCAGTTGCAGTGGAGAAAATAGACATTTTAAGTATTTTCTCAAGGTATATCATTTGGGGTTGGATTCAGACTTAGGTAGTCTGGCTCCACCGCCCACAATTTGACCCTCTGGCTATGCTGCCTCTTCCTAAACGTGAGTCATTATTGAATAAATAGAGGCTTTCTACACATTCCTCAGCGAGATCTCCCCTACGTGACGGGGACAGGGTGCAGATCTGTGTTAAGGAACTGGGCCATGAATACATTTATCGCCATCGTTCGTTATCCGGAACATTAAAGGAAGCTTTTCTCCACAGAACCTCGGGGCAAGATGCTTGGAACCGGCCCGGCCGCCGCCGCCACCGCAGCCGCCGCGGCATCTAGCAACGTGAGCATCCTGCAGCAGTTCGCCAGTGGCCTGAAGAGCCGGAATGAGGAGACCAGGGCCAAAGCCGCCAAGGAACTCCAGCACTATGTCACCATGGAGCTTCGAGAGGTGGGGGCTTCTGTGACTTGGGACCATTCGTCATGGGTGTTTGGGCTACGTGCACCATCCCTGGTTTAGATTTCGCTTGACGGCTAAGTAAGCGTCTGTTTCAGAAAGGCACCCCGTTTCTCACGTCCCTAAAATATCCGGGTTCCTTTGCAGCGGTTACACCTTTCTGTGGCCTCTCTGTGTTGTGCCACTTTAGGAGTCAGCTTAGAGTCAGCTGTTTTTAACTTTTTTTTTTCTTTTTCACAATGCATTCCAGATCTTTGAGTCTTGTTGCCTGATAACATCGGTTGGGGTGGGTGGGCAGAGCTTGGGGGTTTTAAAATAGAGACCAAAGTGGAGGTCAGGGATGTTGTCTTGTTCGTTCTCACACCCCTGGGACTAGGTGGAACCGCGGACAGGACCCTCGGAGCATACTCAATAGTATTTGTTAAATAAATAGATGAATTGCTAGTTCAAGAAATGGGCAGTTCCTTTGTTGTGTTCGGTTTAAACCGCACCTGCTGAGACCTCTCGGGTCCTGTTTTTTGAAAACCATGTCAGCAGCACCATCCCCATCATCAGGGAGACATTAGAAATTGTTCTGAGTACATCTTCCCTTGCAGATGAGTCAAGAGGAGTCTACTCGCTTCTATGATCAGCTGAACCATCACATTTTTGAACTGGTTTCCAGCTCAGATGCCAATGAGAGGAAAGGTGGCATCTTGGCCATAGGTAAGGACAGAGTCTCTGGTGACAATATCGATTGGGAACAAAAGACTGTTCACCTTTGTGTCCACTGCACCCCGTATCTGCTGCTTATTAGATGCTTAGTTCATGCTTGTTTATTGAATTTTAAGGAACTCGGTGGCTTTCCATGTTCCTATTTGGTACCAGATTTTCCGGCGTATAAGATGACCCCCAACTTTTCCAGTTAAAATACAGAGTTTGGGATATACCCGCCCTATAAGATGACACTCAGCGTATAAGACGACCCCCGACTTTTGAGAAGATTTTCCTGGGTTAAAAAGTCATCTTATACGCCGGAAAATACGATATTAATTCTAGCAATAGTCCTGACACGTAGGCAAAGCAGGTATTTTCAGATATGGAGTCTCAAAACCATTAAGCGACTTTTCTGGGCCAGACAGTGTGCCAGAGCTGAGACTCGAAGCCAGCTTTCTTTCCACCACCCCATGTAGCTTTTTTGCTAATTTCTCTGTAGGGTAATATTTGCTGTAGGTTCTAATTTCTCTGTAGAGTAATATTTGCCGTAGGTTCTAATTTTTCTGTAGAGTAATATTTGCCGTAGGTTCTAATTTCTCTGTAGAGTAATATTTGCCGTAGGCCTCATGAATGCAAAAGTAGAGTTGGGACAGTGAACAAAAGGCAGGTAATTTTTAACTCCCTGAGGTGGTCATCCAGCCTGCGATTTATTATTCAGTCCCAGGTTTTTTTTCCCCCCTTTTCTTCTTGAGAAAACAAATTATATATAAATGAAAGCATTTGCTTTAAGCAAATATCCTTGTACAAATATGAAATCTGTTGGTTAAAATGAAAATTACCGGCATTGTTTACCATCTGGGAATTACAGCGTGTACTCAGAATGAAGGGAGGGGGTCATGCCAGCTTCCCTTTCAAGGCAGCAGACTTTCCTGGACCGCCTGTGTTCATTCATCCTCACCTTTCGCCTTTCTCCTCTTCCAGCCAGCCTCATCGGAGTGGAAGGCGGGAATGCCACCCGCATCGGGCGATTTGCTAATTATCTCCGGAACCTCCTCCCCTCTAACGACCCAGTTGTCATGGAAATGGCATCCAAGGCCATTGGTCGCCTCGCCATGGCAGGGGACACTTTTACTGCCGAGTACGTGGAGTTTGAGGTGAAGCGAGCCCTGGAATGGCTGGGCGCTGACCGCAACGAGGGCCGGAGACACGCAGCGGTGAGTGCCTGCAGGAGGAGCGCAGCCAGCCAGGCCTGGAGTGATGGCACCATTTTGGGGTCCCTCACTATGTGCTTAGGGTCTCCCAGGGGCAGAGGATGAGAGGGGATGCTCCAGGCAAAGACACTGCTTCTTGGTGGTCTTAGGTTCTAGTGCTGAATTCCTTTCTGTCTTCACCGTGAGCTTGGCATCTGAAGAGGAAACTGAAAAGTTGTTTTTCATTGCTTGAAAGGCAGCCCTTCATGCAGTGTTTATCCTGAGCTCTGTTTTTCTAGAATCGAAATTGCAATGCCGAAACCGGTTTGGCTCAGGGGATAGAGCATCTGCCTGTGGACTGAAAGGTCCCAGGTTCGATTCCGGTCAAGGTCACGTACCTTGGTTGCGGGCACATCCCTAGTAGTAGGAGATGTGCAGGAGGCAGCTGATCGATGTTTCTCTTCCATCGATGTTTCTAACTCTCTTTCTCCCTTCCTCTCTAAAAAAATCAATAAAATATATATATTTTTTAAAAATTGCAAGAGCCATAGCAAGAGGAGAAGCCACAGCCAAAAGGCTACAAAGCCCCAGACAACTGTACTAGCTCATGATCCCTTCCGTGTCTTTGCCCAGGTCTCCGCATACAGCGGGGGAACATGGAAAACTGGGATTAAGAGAGGAGCCGGGAAGCAGATAGGTTCCCTGTCCCCAATGGGAGAGTCGGTCACCTTTCCTGTTTATCTTGTAGGCATTTGCTCATTGGTTGGTGGTTAGCCCAAACTTCCTCTTTTCCCATTGGCTGTTCTGCATTTGAGGGAGTGGTAGTTTATCCTCTTCTTTGTGGGGTACATCTCCCTTGGTTTTCGAAGCTTGTCCCTGAGGCTTGTTTGTTGGGCTAGGACACCATGCTGTGAGTTAGGAGAGAGTCTGTCTTCAGGAGGGAGAATTTGGACATGAATGTATGGGGGGTCACAGGTATCAGGCAGATCCTTTCCAGTCAGCGCCCTCGTGAGGAGGCAGCACCCCAAGGAGGGAGAATGGAGTCAGGGAGGGGCCCACATGTGGACCCTGGTTCAAGTCTTGGCCTTGCCATTTTCTAACTCTGTAACTTGGGGCAACCTCTGATCCTTACTTTCTTTCACTGCGAAGTGGAAATAATAGCAAGATTAGGTATTAAGCGAGATTTTTCATTCATTCAATAAATGTTTATTGAATACTTGCTATATTCTAGGTTTGGGTCTAGGCCAGTGGTCGGCAAACTCATTAGTCAACAGAGCCAAATAGCAACAGGACAACGATTGAAATTTGTTTTGAGAGCCACATTTTTTAAACTTAAACTTTTTCTAACGCCACTTCTTCAAAATAGACTCGCCCAGGCCCTGGTATTTTGTGGAAGAGCCACACTCCAGGGGCCAAAGGGCCGCATGTGGCTCGTGAGCTGCAGTTTGCCGGCCACTGGTCTAGGCTGTCAGTAGAGCAGGATACAAAACAAAACATGCCTGCCCGTTCCGAGCTTGTGTTCTAACATTACCAGCATCGTGTGTAAACACTCGAGGATAATGAACACGGATGTTTGAGCAATTTTCCTTTACTTTCCTTCCTAGAGCCCCAGAATTTCCAAGTCTGCTCTTTTTCTAATGTGTATAGGTTCTAGGAAGCCAGGAGCTATATTCCCGAGAGAACAAAACTGTGATACAGCTTGGCTGGTGTGGCTCAGTGGTTGAGCATTGACTAATGAACCAGGAGGTCATGGTTCGATTCCCGATCAGGGCACATGTGGGGGTTTGGGGCTCAATCCCTAGTAGGCAGCTGATCAGTGATTCTCATGAATGTTTCTAGCTCCCTCTCCCCCTCCCTCTCTGAAGTCAACTTTAAAAAAAAAAAACTGCCGGGAGACAGATGAGAGTTCTGAGGGTGCCTTTTTCTCCTAGGTTCTGGTTCTCCGGGAACTGGCCGTCAGCGTCCCCACCTTCTTCTTCCAGCAAGTGCAGCCCTTCTTTGACAACATCTTTGTGGCTGTGTGGGACCCCAAACAGGCCATCCGGGAAGGAGCCGTCGCCGCCCTTCGTGCCTGTCTGATTCTCACCACCCAGCGTGAGCCGAAGGAGATGCAGAAGCCTCAGTGGTACAGGGTGAGGAGATGGTTCCATCCCAACCACCAGCAAAGCGCATGCTCATCGAGTGTCACTGGGCCTTGGGCAGCAACGGGCCCCTTGCCACCCAGCAAAAGTGTCACGTTTGTTTTGGTCTCATGGTTTTTTTTAAGCTCAGTAGAAATCAACAGTTATTTTATTTCAATAAAGCAAGGATTCATGGGTAGCATACCATTATTTCATGGACCACTAAGCCTGATTATGATGCCAATTAAACTGTGACTCAGTGCCTTCTTGTCAACAATGATAAGCTACCTCTTTTCAGATATCTTAAAATAGGGAAAAATGAGTGTCTCAGAATCGATGAAATACAGCTGATGCTAATTTAGAAAGAGCCAATTCTCTCTCTAGAATCCTGAGTTCTGTGCAGGTTGCTCTTGACAAGAGGATTTACTAAGGAGCCTTGTACGACAAAAAGAGCCTTGAACGTGGGATCGGAGGCTTGGGTTCTAGTTTGGCTTTGCCATGTGACAAGTCACATAATTTCTTTGAGCCTCTATTTTTTATTTATTAAAATAGGGCTGTCATGGTATCTGCCTCGTGGTATTGAGAGAGTTGAAGCTGAATTAAAGGCGAGAGTTTGGTGAGTTAGTATTGTCAATGATACTGGCACAAGGCACTGAGCAGGCACGCTAACACCACCGAACCCCCATCTAGAGGGGGTTTGCCTGTGTTCCCTCTAATTTTGGACATGGGGTAATGAAGGCATTCTCTATCTCTCCGTAGCACACGTTTGAAGAAGCGGAGAAAGGGTTTGATGAAACCTTGGCCAAGGAGAAGGGCATGAATCGGGATGATCGGATCCATGGAGCTTTGCTGATCCTCAACGAGCTAGTCCGAATCAGCAGCATGGAGGGAGAGGTGAGCAGCTGTGTCCGGGAGTCCAGGCTTCTCTGACACCCTAAGCGAGACAAAGCAAGACCTTTGTCCTCACGGAGCTGACATTCTGGGGGGAAACGGGCAGTAAACAAATTACCTCCTTTAGCCTCATTTTCCTCACTTTTTTTTTTTTAAATATATTTTTATTGATTTTTTGCAGAGAGGAAGGGAGAGGGATAGAGAACTAGAAACATCGATGAGAGAGAAACATCGATCAGCTGCCTCTTGCACACCCCCTGTTGGGGATGTGCCCGCAACCAAGGTACATGCCCTTGACCGGAATCGAGCCTGGGCCCTTGAATCTGTAGACTGATGCTCTTTCCACTGAGCCAAACCGGCTAGGGCTTCCTTACTTTTGACAGGGATTTTACTCACCTCATTGAGTTTCTGAAAGGTTTCTTGATACATAGTGGGAATTCCTTAGAGAGTTGCCCAGCCATGTATAACGTGGCGCTTTCCACGGTAGCCCAGACAGCTCCTGGGATCTTTGTTTCCTCCCAGTAAAACAGGGCAATATCTCCTAACTCATAGGTTTAAATGAAATGCTCTCTTATTGTGGCACTTTGTAAATCCCCAAGAACTATCCAAATGTAAGGTATAATTTTCTAATACCATGGGCAAGCTACAGCATGTATGTGAAGAGCTAGAATAATGCAGCATGAATAAAACATTACATCCTAGCCGGGGGAGACAGATGATGCACAAATAAGTCAATCTGTATAGTGGACCTTATGGAAGTGAATGCTATGGAGAAAAGTCGCGCAGGGGAAGGGAGAAGGGATGCTAGAATAGGTTAAGGATTACCTTTAAAATATGGTCGTGTTTGAGAGAGGTGAGAAAAAAGCCATACGCGTACCAGGCAGCTGAATCTGCAGCACAAGGACCCTGAGGAGACAGGAGTGTGCTGCTCTATTTGAGAAGCAGCAGGATCATCGTGCGGCTGCGCAGAGTGGGAGAAGGGAGGTGGTAGGCGAGGGGGTCAGAGGAATGCCTGGGGTAGGGGGGGCCACATCCCATAAGGTCTCAGAAGCCACTCTGTGAAGTGGGACGTATTATGGGTTTAAGCAGTGGAGGGGCATTTGACGCATGTTTCAGAAGAATTGCTCTGGCCACTGTGTTGAAAATGGCTTATCGAAGGGGCAAGGGTTGTCGCCAGTCAAGTTCAGAGAACTGCAGCAGTCTTAGCAGGGGACCTTTGTGGCCTGGACCATAGTGGCAGCTATCGGGGTGCCAGGGGTGGCTGGGTTCTGAATGTGGGACTTGGAGGTCAATGGGAGAGGGAAGAGTCCAGGTGTTTGGCCTGGGAAACTGGAGTTGCCATTTGCTGATGGGGAAGATGGAGGTGGGAGGGGCAGATTAGACTGGCTACGGGGTGGAAGGGCACCTCAAGATGGTAGCTTGAACTAGCATTGGAGAAGAGAGAGCGTCTGAGAACCCAAGGTCGAGAAATGAGGATCAACCATGGCGGGAAAGCTTTAGGTCCAAGAAACCAAGAGAAGAAAGAGTTTCAGGGAGGAGGGAATAGTAAGTTGGATCAAATGCTGCAGGTAAGTCACATAAGTAGAGGGCTGAGGATTGGCCATCAGATTTAGCAGCATAAGAGCCTTTGGTGACCTTGACGGGAATAGCAGACGAGATTTGGCGAGGGGCGGGGGTGGAATCTGTGTTGAGAAAAGTTTGGAAGTTTAGAAAATCGTTGTATATCCTCCTTTTGGATTGTTGAGGATGAATTGCTAAGCAGCCCTTTGAATAGGGAATAGATGTGAATTCTGTGCCAGCCAGCATATTGCATACCTCCTCTGGAATTCCTAGGGTTTTTAGAAAAGAATTTGCCAAAGTTGTTTCTACCTCGGTTTCCGGCCAGAAGCAAGAGAGCAGAGTGGCCTTAACAGGTTGCAGGAGGGGGGCTGCCCCTCACTTTCGCAAGAGACTTCCTTGCTGTGATCTTGGGGTCTGTAGGTGAAGCAGTTTGCAAAGCAGCTGTCCCAGACCAACTTTGGGGAGTGGGGGGGTGCGGGGGAGAGGGTGAGTCCTTGGCAGTCGCCCCTACTGCTGCTTGATTGTTCAGTAGGTGGTGCTCTTTCACCTAAATTGGAACAACATTTTGTTCTAATTCGTTACCACAGTAGGTGGCCTCCTGTAAGGGGCTGGGGAAACCATCGTCCTGACGTTGAAGAGTGGCCACCATCCACTTCTGAGCTGGTTTCTTTCAGGGGAGGGCAAATGTGTTGTTCTAGAAGCTCACAGTACTTCTAAGTAAAGCCGGTGTTTCCCCCCCACGTACGTAGCGCCTGAGAGAAGAAATGGAAGAGATCACGCAGCAGCAGTTGGTACATGACAAGTACTGCAAAGACCTCATGGGCTTCGGAACCAAACCTCGTCACATCACCCCCTTCACCAGCTTCCAGGCTGTGCAGCCCCAGCCGTCCAACGCCTTGGTGGGCCTGCTGGGGTATAGCTCTCACCAAAGCCTCATGGGATTTGGGGCTTCCCCCAGCCCCGCTAAGTCCACCCTGGTGGAGAGCCGGTGTTGCAGAGACTTGATGGAGGAGAAATTTGATCAGGTGGGTGCCCGGAGGCCCGTTCCCTCCTCCCGCCCTCCCCCCCCAAGCTCCACACCTCCCTTTTCCTTCGCCAACCCTGTCCCCTTCCTCTCTCAGGTGTGCCAGTGGGTGCTGAAATGCAGGAATAGCAAGAACTCGCTGATTCAAATGACAATCCTTAATTTGTTACCCCGCTTGGCCGCCTTCCGACCTTCTGCCTTCACAGGTGAGGATGTCTGTGGAAGACGGCATTACCCGCTTACGGGCCATTAAACCGAGAAGTGATTCCAAAAGGTTACGTCTGCTTCTCCTTTGAAGCAATGCCAACTAGAGGCCGGTCTCTGGTTTCTTTGCCTCCTGTCCGGTTTCAGTCGCTTTCGTTTAGGTTTTCTACAGACGTCTGAGGTAGCAGAGGTATAGGCACAGGCAGTTCTAGAAGCAGGCAAGTTCTCAGGTATGGAAGCCAACAACAAGGTCATGAACGGACTAAAAAGAGACCAAAGGAAGGGAGTTTCATTTTACAAACTTGGGGGGGGGGCAGGGAGGACGAGGTGACTGTCCTGCTTCTGCCTCTGAGGAGGTCCCTGAGATGCCTCTCCACTCACCGGAAGAAAGGGCTGGATGTCCCAGAGGCAGGTTTCGTGGATCGGAGGCTGGGGGTTCCCATACTCCTGCCCTTTGTCAGCGGGAAGTGAATTCCTGGCTCCTGAAGGTGCCCCATCACAGACCCTGGCTGCCCTGAAGCCTTCTTGGATTACTCCAGGTAGAAATACAGTGGTACCTCGAGATACGAGTGCCCTAACATACGAGATTTTTGAGATAAGCGCCTTCGAGCGAGCGATTTTTGCTTTGAAATACAAGCAACATTGGAGATAGGAGTCATCGCGCGGATCGGCCGGCTGCACACGACCCACCAGTTTACCGCCACTCGAGCGTCTCATAGTTTCCCACGCCTCAAGGTTACGGAACGAATTAAACTCGTATCTGGAGGTATCACTGTACTTCCAATCCCATTTTAGAAATTAGGTAAAGGTGACGATTCCAGGACCGCGCCAGCGGCCTGCTCATGTTTATGTCCTGTTTCACCTCCGGATGTGCCGAGTGGAGAGGCCCCCTGTGGGACATGTCCTTGTACTTCACTGTGGTGCACATTGGAGCCTTCAGGACCCAGGAAGAGGCAGGAGCGTTGAGTGGAAGGCCAGCCTGACCCCTGGCAGCTGCCATTCCCTAGCACAGACTCATTTCACGCCACCCCGCCCCGATGCCAGCGGGAGGAAGATAGGGCTGTTGAGCTGGTAAATGTGCTTTGTGGGAGAACAGAACTGCTGTGTTGCGTAAGGACAAGACAATTAGCTACATAAAATCACTGAACCGGGGAAATGAAAATCACCCCTATTTTCTCAGCTTTCCATTCTTCCCGCTGGACACCCAGCCGCCTTTTTCTCTTTTAATGACCAGGCATGCCCCTGTTCGGTAGAGCTGAAATTATCTTGGGTTGAAAGTCTGTGGTTCAAAAGAAAACCCGAATAACTAGGCCAAATTTGATGAAAGTCTGGCACGGTGTTGGAAGCAGTTCTCTGGTATGTTCCAAAGACTGCCAGCAGCAGAACACAAAAGCTCCGAGGACCCCTGGGTTATTCTTTTGAAGTGGGTTTTTGTTGTTTTATTAAATAATATACTCAAATATGCCATTGAAATTCAGCCCGGGCAGCCTTCAAAGTACATGTCTCATCAGGAAAGTTTGGAGTTTAGAAGTCATTGCTTGCATTTCCTGATGATGTCAGCTCTCTGAACATCAAAAATGCCCTAAGATAGAATCTAAATGCCCTATAAGAATCTCTAATACAGTCAGATTCCTAATGTCTTACGGTGCTAAATCTAGAAAAGGAAATTCTCTCGAGTGAAGTCCGTTTCCTGCTGAAATGCTGTTCCCCTTTGCAAAAGCCTCGTTTTCCTTGTTGATACAGTCTGGTGGTCTTCTGACTGTTTTCAAGCCCCAGCATGCTTTAAAATTTTTAATGTATTTTATTGGTTTTTTACAGAAAGGAAGGGAGAGGGATAGAGAGTCAGAAACATCGATGAGAGAGAGATATCAATCAGCCACCTCCTGCATGCCCCCTACTGGGGATGTGCCCACAACCAAGATACATGCCCTTGACTGGAATCGAACCTGGGACCTTTCAGTCCGCAGGCCGACGCTCTATCCAGTGAGCCAAACCAGTCTCGGCCCCAGCATGCTTTAATGTCACTTGCTCACAAGAGCTGTGGGAAAAGATGTGTCTTGTTTGACTGAATATAGTGATGTGCTGTTCGGGAGTTTAATGCGCTGTCTCCTAACTGTGGTTCAGAAGCCCTCGACACCCCTAACTTTCCAATGGATGTGCGGTCCTTCCCTCTCTGCTGTTATGTGCTTCTGGCGCACAGACTTGGGGCCAATAAAATGGAAGAGAAGAAATTCAAGAAGAGGCAAGAATCAAGAAATTCCAGCCTTCACAGGAGTAATAACACTTTAGCTTAAATTGCCCAAGAATCACCTACCCCTGCACATTGGCTTATGTAAACTTCATGAAAACACACATGTGGCTTTCTAAATTACAGACTCAGTCTTGTTCTATTAAATATAACGGTAACAGGAATCTCTAGTTAATGGCAGTGATTTCTAGGCCTAAGCTAAATGGAATGGTCTGTTTATTGCAAAGAGTATTTAATATTACTTTAAATTTTCAATATAATATAAAATAGTTTAGGTGAGCCTCTCTTCGTTTTTTAACAAGATGTCACCTATATTCCTTAAACAGGAGGATTTTATCTTTTCCTCAAAATATAACACTAATGGAACAATTATTTGATACTGTTTTGGAGATCCTATAAGTTTTATTGGGGTTTTTAATTAAAATTTTTATATTTTTAGTATTTCCAAAAGGTGTATTTGAGGAGTCGTTATCAAGCATAAGTCTTTGGTTATTTAGTACATCTCTAAATTCTTCTTACCATCTTTCTAATGGGTATTTTTAATTTATTCTTAAGTCTAAGTGATTTATGGGAACTCTGACCTTTGACCTATAGGCCAACCCTGACCTTGAGCCATACACTTTGTGTTCTCTGTGCTCAGATACCCAGTACCTCCAGGATACCATGAACCATGTCCTAAGCTGTGTCAAGAAGGAGAAGGAACGGACAGCAGCCTTCCAAGCCTTGGGGCTCCTTTGCGTGGCAGTGAGGTCTGAGTTCAAGATCTACTTACCTCGTGTGCTGGACATCATCCGGGCAGCCCTGCCCCCTAAGGACTTTGCCCATAAGTAAGCATCTCTGTTTCGATGTCCCCTGCCACCCTAGTTGGGAGAGGAAGGATGCACCATTCATCTCCATGGAGCTTAAGCCTGTTCTCTGCCACCTTGACTTCCATGTCATAGCAAAATCATATAAAAAACAGCCCTTCCTTTGTTGGCGCCAACCTTTTACCCCAATGAAATGGCATTGATGTCAATATTGTTCGTTGGCTGAATACACTGTGAGGATGTTAGGTGCCAGTGCTGTTTTCAGTATTATTACTTACTGGGAAACACCGGGGTTTGCTCTTTTTTCTGCCTTTCAAAAGTCTTAATTTGATAGAAGACTTTTAAAGAGAAACTCTTAGACTGGAACTTAGTTGGATGAGTTATTCCATCGCTTGAAAATTTCCAATGAATCAAGCATGAAAACAACCATTAGCAGCGTCAAGATGGACAGGCCAGGGTGACTTCTCTCAATCTGGGGGTGAGGGGAGGGAGGGGGGTCAGTGTTATTAGAATTGTGTCTTTATATTTTCCTGTATTAGTAGCCAGGGTTGTTACGACCCATTAGTAAGCCTTACCCAATCTAAAACCTAGTCATCTCATGATAGGGAGAAGAATTTCTTCCCATATAATGGCTGCGCCTTGCACTTATGGTCCCTAATGTACACATTGTTCAGTTTGCTTCCTCAATAGGTATGTTGGCCAGCACCACATGAAACCATGTAGTGCCATTTGTGTGAATTGGGGCAAGAGGCCCCTTCCTCAAGACACTTTACTGCCATCTGCTGGATTGTTGTTTTAAATGCTGTGACTCTGGTGTGACGGACCCCCTTGAATTGTGCAGTAGATAACCTTGCACAGGTGGTGACCCTACCTGGGCAACTGGCCCTCCGTGCCCCGAGGCAGTTTTGAGGCGGGGCCTCACA
Source organism: Lasiurus cinereus (assembly GCA_011751065.1). NCBI lineage: Eukaryota > Metazoa > Chordata > Mammalia > Chiroptera > Vespertilionidae > Lasiurus > Lasiurus cinereus. The sequence goes on from JAAGEH010000227.1 coordinate 657,600, forward strand.
GAATGTTGTGTTTAAACCGGCCTCTTCCTGTTTCTCTGCAGGAGGCAGAAGGCAATGCAGGTGGATGCCACCGTGTTCACCTGCATCAGCATGCTGGCTCGGGCAATGGGGCCTGGCATCCAGCAGGACATCAAGGAGCTGCTGGAGCCTATGCTGGCGGTGGGGCTGAGGTGGGTGGTGGAAGTCTCGGCTTTCCCTCTCTCTCTGTGAGGCATGAGCCACCGTATGGTGACTGTGCTGAAAGAGCGAGGCGCGGTTGTTTGCACGTTAAATTGGACAGGTAGGACAGTTCTCACTAAACACGTAGACTAGTTTCAAATCCTAGTTTCAACACTAGCTAATGTGATCCTAAGTTACTTTACTTCTCGGAGCCTCGATATTCTCACCTGAAATGTGGGTATAATAGCAATTCCTTATCTCACTCATTTGTGGATAATAAAGAACATTGTAAACTGATGAACAAAAGGATAGATACAGAGGCAGTAAAGCATCAAACAGACTGTCAAACTACAGCAGGAAGGTTAGGGAGAGGTGGGGTAGATAAGAGATCAGTCAAAGGACTTGTATGCATGCATATAAGCATAACCAGTGAACATAGACACTGGGGAGTTGGGGTATGCCTGGGAGAGAGGGGGGGCAATGGGGAGGTATGTATACATGTAACACAATTTAAAAAAAAATAGCAATTCCTGCTGTCTAGGATTGTGGGGATTCAGTGAAAGAGTTCATGAAACAGGCACTCTTAGCACAGTGCCTTGCATGTAAGAAGTGCCCCATTAATGTTGGCAGCTAGCGTTTATATGTTTATTGGGAAAACTGCTTACGATCTCTACACTAGTTCTCTTCATCTATAACAGGAGTGGGGAACCTTTTTCTCCCACGGGTCATTTGGATCGTTTATAGCATCACTCGTGGGCCATCCAAAATTTTATCAACTTAAAAATTAGCCTGCTATATTTGATCAAATATTGAACTAAATCACCCCTAATGCCTTGGCAGGGCCAGCCCAAATGATTTCTCAAGCCTTATATGGCCTGCAGGCCAGACATTCTCCATCTCTGATCCATAAAATAAGGACAATACTCTCAATCTGACTCCCAGGTTGTTTATGGAGACGTGGTCTTCTACAGCGGTCGCATTATATTCTCTCAGGGCAAAAACCAGAAGCGCATTGTTTTGAAATCTGTGACCAGGCCAAGAGAGTTTCAGACCATTTGTTCTGTAGTGTCCTATCTACTTAAGACCATGCAGTGAAGGGGGGGCGATCCCCTTGCTGAACAGGGAGGATTGTTTCTTCCCAAGAACAGACTGAATGTCATGTATGCAGCCCCTGGATGACTGGTGTGCCCTCTCTTTCAGCCCCGCCCTCACAGCTGTGCTCTACGACCTGAGCCGGCAGATTCCACAGCTAAAGAAGGACATCCAAGATGGGCTACTGAAGATGCTCTCCCTGGTCCTCATGCACAAGCCCCTCCGCCACCCAGGCATGCCCAAGGGCCTGGCCCACCAGCTGGCTTCCCCTGGCCTCACAACTCTCCCCGAGGCCAGCGATGTGGGCAGCATTACTCTCGCCCTTCGAACTCTCGGCAGCTTTGAATTTGAAGGTGAGAAATCGCGATAGATCTTGGGAGATAGTGAGTGATGCTGCGAACCTTGAGAAGGGAATGAGGGTGTCCAGAATCCCTGGATCTTGCGAGGGGCTTTGGAGACAGGATAGCTGTCTCTATAGCAGCTCATCTTTCCTCGAGTCTTTCTGTATATGGTTAATTCCTACTGCTTATTTCTCTGTCCCACACTGCGTTTTGGGGCACATGGTGTTTCAGGAAAAGTGTGCTTTGGTCCAAGGAACTAATGCTTCAGAGATGGGACCCCGAGGCCCCCACCTCCAGGTAGCTGGTGGGTGGTATTTAATGCTTTAACATGTGTGAGCATGGGCTTTGGGTGTTTGTATTCCAGTGGCTGTCTGATTTCCGAGAGTGCTATGCTGTAGTTCAGGTTGGAATTCCAAGCTGCAGGTAAACCCCACTAATTCCCTAGAGAGATTTAGTTCAGGAGAGAAAAAGGGACACTTTGAAATTTTAGGATCAGGTAGGCGGTCTTAGTTAAGACTATAGGGAAACAAGCAAGTACCGAAAGCCTGAACATGCCGTCTCAATACGGACAGCCATCTGTGTTTTCCCCATTGTAGTTCCTGCATCACACTGATTAACGTCCAGGACAATTTCTTTGTAATGAATAGAAAGTAGCTATATTTAAACCCAGCCTATATCAGACTCTCTTTTTGGTATTTAAATCAGGAACTAAAATAGACAAGGTAAATGTGATCAAGAATTATTTTACTCTCTGGGGTTGGGTCAGAATAAAACAAAATTATTTACTCTCTGAAGGGAATAAAAGACAGTTAGGATCGGAGAATGCCTTTTTTCTGTCTCCCAGCTCCTCCGCCTCCCTTCTGCCTTTGTAATGATTGAAGGCTCATTCTTAGGAAGAGTTCTGGGCCCATGTCTTGCTGATCAATATCTTGTTGAAAATTGAATTATAGCCATAAAGTGGAAAATGCAGCTAGCAAGTTGCAGACCTATTGTCTGAAGCGGCAGTGATTGTTCTGTTTTCTCTCCGCTTTATATCCAGGACACTCTCTGACCCAGTTTGTCCGCCACTGTGCGGATCATTTCCTGAACAGTGAGCACAAGGAAATCCGCATGGAAGCCGCCCGCACCTGCTCCCGCCTGCTCACGCCCTCTGTCCACCTCATCAGCGGCCACGCACACGTGGTTAGCCAGACTGCAGTGCAAGTGGTAGCAGACGTGCTCAGCAAGCTGCTCGTGGTTGGGATAACAGATCCTGGTAAAGTTTATTACACAGAAGCACTCTCGGGCAGTTTAGAGGTTTGGGGCAGTTTCATTGCATGGCCTCTCCAGAGACCTTCAGCCTCATGGCGTTCAGCTCTTTCTCTGCCAAGGCATTAGGCTTGGCTGCTCCATCCTATTGTTGTAAGAAAACCTGTCTTTAATTCTGTTCTCTTTGTTCCTGTGAGTAGAGAAAAGAACGACAGGTTAGATGAGAGAAGGGTATCTGGAATCCTCTCACTAGGCTGACGGCAGTGGAGGGAACACTGGGGAAGGACTGGAAGGATGAACGCATTGAAGAGGTGTTCAGAGGCTCACTTGTTCTTGCAGACCCTGACATTCGCTACTGTGTCTTGGCATCCCTGGATGAGCGCTTTGATGCACACCTGGCCCAGGCAGAGAACTTGCAGGCCCTGTTTGTGGCCCTGAATGACCAGGTGTTTGAGATCCGGGAGCTGGCCATCTGCACGGTGGGCAGGCTCAGTAGCATGAACCCAGCCTTCGTAATGCCTTTCCTGCGCAAGATGCTCATCCAGGTAATGATATGACAGCCAAATCTAGAGGCTCTGGGAGAGGACTTTTATCATGACAACTGTTTGGGGAAAGAGAATCTACACAGATAAAAACGAAATATGTAAATTGACCGTATGTCTACAACATCCACCAGCCAGTCAGGAGGGACTATGCAAATCTGCAGGACAGAGATGGCGCCGCCCCACCCTCAACAGCTCCAGGCACCAAGCAGCAGTGCGGGTTAGGATGCCTGCTATGTAGGGTGATAGAGGGTGGAGGGAGCTACAGGAGCAGCGCTCCAGCCGGAGCGAAGTGAAGGCTCCCACCAGAGTCAGCGAGAAGCCTGCAAACTCCAGCTGGAGTGAAGGTGGAAGGCAGTGGCCAGAGCGAAGGCCTGGGTCCCGGGTGTCACAGGAAAATCGGTGCTGGCAGCCAGGGGAAGGAAGGCCTATTGCACGAATCTTCTTGCAGTGGGCCTCTAGTTTAAAGATAAGCTTGAGATACCTGATAAAAGCCACATTTTGGCTCCAAGGTCCACATTTCTTCAGCTTTATAATTGGCAATGCTAGTGTTTATCACCTCAATAAGTCTTGTCAGTATGACTCCAGTATGCTTCTTAGTCCACACTAACCTCTCACACAGCTCTTTTTCCTGGCAAGTCACCAGCGATTCCGTTTCTTGGCGCTCTTTGCTGCAGATGGTCTTCCCAGCACCTCTGTATCCTTCCAGGCTACTGCTTTTCTTGCTGATGCTAGGTCAAGCACAGAGGCCAAACATGAGGTTCCAGCGTTGTTTCTCATAGTTACTGCTCCTGGTCTGTGGTCCTTGGCTTTCCTTCTTAAACAGTGTGAGATGCCAAACTGAGCTGCTTGGACCGGAGCCTGCGGTAAATTCAGATTGACACTGCTGCTAGATCCAGTAGGATTTTCTATTCTGGCTGAAACCTGTCTTGACCTCCCCAAGTAAGTTTCCTGGTCTCCTGTGAGCAATGCGCGGTTCACTCCTTCCTGCCTCCAGTTACTTCCACCCACCTCTTCTGGGTCTCAGCATGGCTCACTCAGTCATGTCCTGTCCCCCCATTTCTACACTGTCCCCCCTCACCCTTTGCTTCCTGATTCTCTCTCTCATGGTTTCTTTTGAAATAAACACTTTTCATAACATATGAAGAACTTAAACATAGAAAATCATTAATATACGTCATTTTTACCCTAGAGAAATATCATGTATTCACAGTCTGTCATAATTAAAGTGACCATAAATTATATCATCATTCAATAAATTAGAAGATTTTAGAGTGGCACTTCTGTCTTTAGCCTAATAGTTTATTTATATAACTGCTGCCTGGGCCTATGTTAGGAATATCTACTGTTTTGTCTTCTAAAAGTACGTAAAGTTTTGAGAAGGAAAAAAAATCATTGTTGAACCTGTAGTTCAAATCATGCTGAATAAGCTTGATGTGTAGAAATGTCTCCTGGTGAGAACAGCAGTGTGTTAATTTAGTTAACAGACCTTTTGAGCACTTAGGTATTCCAAGATGTTCCAGTGTGCTGGGTGCTGGAAGCAGGGCACAGGCCAGGTGGGGCCTGCGTCCTCTGGAAGCTTACCGTAAGCAACCAGGCCACCTCACTGTCCTGGGGAGCCTGAAGCACCAGTAAGCATGCGTATCAGGACTGGACTTAGCCTCTGAAACTCCCAAGTTTAAACAATCTTTCTTATTTTGAAGATGTGAATTTTCCAAGATGAAGTGCACATTTTCATGCCTTTAGGGATGTTACCTAGATGTGCTTCAGCCTTTTCTTACTGCCTTGATCATCGAGGTGGGCATTGGGTATTGTGATTAAGGTGCAGTGATGCTCTCTAGCTCTAGAGGTGAGATTGGGGTACTTTGATTGGGCCCTGTGCTGCCCCAGAGAGTCTTGCTCCCTTCACTGGTACCCATCTCTTCCCAGTCAGCATCTCTCCTTGCTGTTGTGGGTCTGTTCTTAGTATTCCACTCCATCCTCTCACTGCTGTCTGCTTTGTCAGGAAAAACAGGCTGCTAAGGGAATCCAGAGAATCAGGATTAATTTTAAGTCAGTAACCAAGACAAAATATATCACATTGTGGATTCTTCCTCTGGGTAGCAAAGTTAGCATGAGGTTTGTTTTTTCACTTTTCAGAGATTTCCTCTGGCAACTTCAACTCTTCAGAAGTCTGTCTATAATAAATTCTTAGCCCGGCCAGAGTGGCTCAGTGGTTGAGTGTCGACCTATAAACCAGGAGGTCATAGGTTCGATTCCCGGTCAAGGCACATGCCTGGGTTGTAGGCTCAGTCCCCATTGTAGGGTGTGCAGGAAGCAGCTGATCAGTGGTTCTCTCTCATTATTGATGTTTCCTTCTCTCCCTCTCCCTTCTCTGAATTCCATTAAAATATATGTAGTTTTACAAGTTCTTAATGTCTGTGTCACCATGAGCATAATGTGCGATTTGCTAGTGTTTGAAGGATCTCAGAACAGTCACGTTATCTCTGTTCATTAAGTTACTTGAGGATTGATTCTATTGCAGTAATCCCTAACTATTTGGGTTTACTTAGATGTGCCTGAAACCACTACTGAATATCAGTATTTCTCTCAACATCAGAGCTGTTCTGACTATTCTCTGATTCCTTTGTCATTATTTATAGGCACTCTCGGTAATTTGCTATCTGGACAAAGGCTTTTCCAGCAGAGAGCCCTTCTTTCATTCCTCATTTCTGCAAAACACTGCTCACAGCTGTCCCTTCTCAGTCTTGTGTGACTGTGCTGCTGCTAAAAGCTGTGCTCTGGAGAGGACCGCGGGGCCTTGGGTGCTGTGACGCAGGGATGGGACTGGTTTCAAACAGTTGGTCTTTCAGTCGCTGCTGTATCCCAGACCGAGCTGCGGAGATGTCCTTTATCCGTAGAGCATCAGGCAGCTGCCTCATCCACAGCGGAGTTCTGGTTCCTTCTCCTGTCCGCACTTTCCCTGTGACACGCAGTTCCTCTCTGGGATTTCTTCTGCTGTACTGAGCCTTTCTTTCCCGCAGATTTTGACAGAGCTGGAGCACAGCGGTATTGGAAGGATCAAAGAGCAGAGCGCCCGCATGCTGGGCCACCTGGTCTCCAACGCTCCCCGACTCATCCGCCCTTACATGGAGCCTATTTTGAAGGTAACTCACAACAGATAGAGAAGCTGGCACTTGCGCTGGGTTGTCTTCTGCCTGCTCATTTGGGTAATGAGAGTGTTGCAGTGCTCACTGGGATGATGAGCAAACGGGACAATTTCTTTGGTCCCAGGGACAAAGGCCACATCAAGTGCCCTCAGTTAAAGAACACAAGAATCTCACAGATCGCAGCAAAGGCTCTCCTTATAAGAGATATGCTTCAAGCCCATCCTCAAATGTGTGCTCGGAAAGAAGTAGGTGGTTTACAGCATAAAACAGCTCCCCCAAAATGACCAAAAAATTAGCTTTAAAATCTGAAACAACCTTCACATTTGAACATGTTAGAGCCATGTGTGGTCTTTCATAATTACATGAATCCGGGCAGATGATCACTCTGATATAATTTAGAGGAGGCATGGGAAAAGTTTTTAAATCATGGCACTTCCCAGCTCTGTCATGTGTCAGACTTGTGCACAGTCTGGAGGAAAGTTTAAAAATCCACTTTCCAGAGAAATCCTGGCTTCGTGAACCTAGAAGTAACTCACCGATGACTGAGATGGTCTCTGGGTGAAGTTTGCTTTTACTAGTATAAAAGAAAGCTTTCTGGTAGACTCTAACCTGCGTTCAGTTTCTCGGACTTTGTTTCCACAGGCTTTAATTTTGAAACTGAAAGATCCAGACCCTGATCCAAACCCAGGTGTGATCAATAATGTCTTGGCTACAATAGGAGAGTTGGCCCAGGTAAGGAGACCACCGCTTTTTTCAGTGGACGGAAGGAATACTCTTTCACCTCTGAGGAAATGAAACTACTTCTTCATGTCCTAATTTCTAACCTTCTCTACCACCCTCTTTTTCATATTGTAGGTTAGTGGCCTGGAGATGAGGAAATGGGTCGATGAACTTTTTATCATCATCATGGACATGCTCCAGGACTCCTCACTGTTGGCCAAAAGGCAGGTGAGTGTCACTGATTCCTGACGGCAGGACAGAAGGACAGATTCCATGAGGCCAGGGCCTTGTCTCTCTGTCACCTCAGTGTCTCCAACTAGCATCTAGCACATAATATGTACTCCAGAATATTTGCTGAATGAGAAAAGGGAAAAAGACTTGGAGCCAGAATTAGTTGTCATCCTGGCAAAGCGTCACTTTCAGTAAATACCATGGCTGACCAGTGCCTTTTCCTCTAGACTAGTGGTTCCTCAACCTTTTTTAATGCTGTGACCTTTTAATACAGTTCCTCATGTTGTGGTGACCCCCAATCTTAAAATTATTTTCGTGGCTACTTCATCACTGTCATTTTGCTACTGTTATGAGTCATAATGTAAATGTCTGTGTTTTCTGATGGTCTTAGGCTCTACAGCAGCGGTTCTCTACTTGTGGGTCGCGACCCACAGGTTGAAAACTGCTAGCAAGATCGCCTGAGACCATCGGAAAACACAGATATTTACATTATGATTCATTAACAGTAGCAAAATTACAGTTATAAAGTAGCCACGAAAATAATTTTATGATTGGGGGTCACCACAACATGAGGAACTGTATTAAAAGGTCACAGCATTAAAAAAGGTTGAGAACCACTGCTCTAGACAAAAGAAAGTGCAAATCATGTGTCAGGGCCCCAGCACCTAAAGGGAAAAAGAAGCCTTGGCCTTGGGCTGTGGATGCCAGCAGAGCTTTAGCCCGCCTCCCCAGCGTGGCTTCCTGTTAGTCACTGAGGTCATTAGGTGACTAGACTAAAATTAAGGGCAGTTTAATTTCCTTTTGAGTCAGACTTCTATTATTCAGGGAGGCTGTGCAAGGGCTATGGATTTCCTTTGGGAAAGGTGCGACTGTTCTTTACTTTTTGACTTAGTGATTGTCGTAATGGTTTGTAGCCTTGTCTTTATGTCCCAATTCTCAGGATTTCTGTTCATGCATAGTGTTTTTACTGGAAATTCTTATTGGCGCAAAATCACCATGTGAGCTTTTGTCTATCCAGGTGGCCCTGTGGACCCTGGGACAGTTGGTGGCCAGCACTGGCTATGTGGTGGAGCCCTACAGAAAGTACCCCACTTTGCTGGAGGTGCTGCTGAATTTCCTGAAGACTGAGCAGAACCAGGGCACACGGAGAGAGGTAGGGAACATGGCACGCTTAGTCTTCAAAGACTTTGCTGGGAAAATGGAGCAAGAGACACAAAAGTTTGTGGCATTAACATCCTCTGACAATTTTTTTTTTTTTTAATTTTGCGTTTTTGTGTTAAGGCTGAATATATTTTTTTATTTAAAAAAATGTTTTATTGATTTTTTACAGAGAGGAAGGGAGAGGGATAGAAAGTTAGAAACATTGATGAGAGAGAGACATCAATCAGCTGCCTCCTGCACACCCCCCCACCGGAGATGTGCCCACAACCAAGGTACATGCCCTTGACTGGAATCGAACCCGGGACCTTTCAGTCCTCAGGCCAGTGCTCTATCCACTGAGCCAAACTGGTTTTGGCACTCTTTCTTTCTTCTTCTTCTTTTTTTTTAAATTATATTTTATTGGTTTTTTACAGAAAGGAAGGGAGAGAGATAAAGAGTTAGAAACATCAATGAGAGAGAGACATCAATCAGCTGCCTCCTGCACGCCCCCTACTGGGGATGTGCCTGTAATGAAGGTACATTGCCCTTGACCAGAATCGAACCTGGCACCTTTCAGTCCGCAGACCGACACTCTATCCACTGAGCCAAACCGGTTTTGGCTCCTCTAACAATGTTGATTAGACTTTCTCTCCCTCTCCATTCTGTTCATGTAGCTGGTCACTGGGTATGAATTGGGTATTATGGAACATGAGAAGAATACCCCTGAGAACTGTTGTAATTAGATGTTTTGATGAATGTTTTCTTTTTTCCTCTCCTTTCTCACCCAGGCCATTCGTGTGTTAGGGCTTCTGGGGGCCTTGGATCCCTACAAGCACAAAGTGAACATTGGCATGATCGACCAGTCCCGGGACGCTTCTGCTGTCAGCCTGTCAGAATCCAAATCAAGTCAGGATTCCTGTAAGTTGAGGGGACCCATGAGAGACTTGCCAAGTGTTTACCTCGCAGAGCCCTTGCCAGTTATGTTTAGAAAGAGCTGGATAACTATGAAATTAGAGAATATTGACTTGCTTTGCAACCTTGAATGAAAAATCAGTAGTTTCTTCTTGAATCTTACCAGGAATGCTGCTTCCCAGTGCTCCAGAGTCCTCAAATCTATCCAGGTTTTTTGCAAGGATCAATAGGCTGAATCTGTACTCACATTTTTGGGGCCGATGAGAGAGATATAAATTATCACCGCAACATTTCTGTTCACACCTCATTCTTTGTTAGTGCTTCTCTGATGATTTCTATTCCCGTGGCACCCAAGGAGGCAGAGGGTAGAATTGTAATCGATAGGGAAATCGAAGGCAAGGCTCAGGAGCCTGGTAACACTAGTAGCAATCAGATTCCGGGGCTCTTCTGTCCATCAATTGGTCTGGTCCTAGAGCCTCTTTGCCTTTGGACATATTGCCTAAGAGCTTGGATAGGGTGTGTGGATGCAGGCAAATTTAAAAAAAATATATACATATATATATATATATATATATAATTTTTATTGAATTCAGAGAGGAAGGGAGAGGGAAAGAGAGAGAGAAACATCAAGGATGAGAAAGAATCCTTGATCGGCTGCCACCTGCATGTCCCCTACTGGGGATTGAGCCTGCAACCCAGGCATGTGCCCTTGACTGGAATCAAACCTGGGACCCTTTAGTCCGTAGGCCGACACTCTATCCACTGAGCCAAACTGGCTAGGGCGAGAATTTCCTAATCCTACCCATTTGTTCATCAGGGCAGACTTATTTCCAAGTGTGGAAGTTCAACAATGACTCTCCCATTATCCAGCAAAACGTTTTTTACCCAAAATAAGATAATTTGTTCCTAAGTTCTATGGATGCGATCATGTTGCTTCCAGTTTGTTCTTCTGTGTTATAGAAGTGTACCTGGGATGTCACCCTGTCAAGAGCAGAGCCTGAGCCATGTCCCTCTACATGTTCCCCTTACTCAGCAATGCCAATCATCCAGTCTTCCCCTATCCTTACTGTACCATAAACCACCCACCCCAAATCCTCGAGATCCTTGTTCAGGTCACGTAGCATTTACCACTCACTTGTCTCCATTGCCATGGGACCAAGCAGCTGCCGAACAGATGTTTGCCTAATTTAATTCCCTTTATTTTCATTTGGGAGGGTAATTATTTTTGTAGATGGTTTCAGCTACGAAGTTGTGAATTGTACTGGTAAGAAGCAATTTAAAGAAAACCATCATGTACTATTTTAGGGTTTAGTGGTTTAGGTAATAGGAAAGCCAAATAACTGTTTCGTCCTTCATGCTTAGGATCTGGTTCCTGCTGTATTCTATCTGAATGCTAATGGCTGTCAGGAGGTTTTTTTATTGTTGTTAAGCAAACCATGCTCAGCCTGAATCAGTCATGTCAGGCACAGCTCATGATCCTTGTTCTGTCCTAGCCGACTACAGCACCAGTGAAATGCTGGTCAACATGGGAAACCTGCCTCTGGACGAATTCTACCCAGCCGTGTCCATGGTGGCCCTGATGCGGATCTTCCGAGACCAGTCCCTCTCGCACCATCACACCATGGTTGTCCAGGCCATCACCTTCATCTTCAAGTCCCTGGGGCTCAAGTGTGTGCAGTTCCTGCCCCAGGTCATGCCCACCTTCCTGAATGTCATTCGAGTCTGTGACGGGGCCATCCGGGAAGTAAGTAGCCAAAACCTCATCTCTTGCTCCTCCCTGCTCTAAGCAACACCTGCATGGAAGGAAGGTCTGTCTGTTCCTGAGCTTCCTAATAATGCCCTCTGCTGGCTGTTGAATCTGATGCCTCTCCTCTTCCTTTTTTCTAACAAAAATTTAACTAAAGAGCCACTATACTAAGAGGCTCATGTTCCTCGATGTCTATAATGTACTTTTATAGGAACCATTTCACAAAAACGGTCAGCAGTGATTCTGTGAGGAGGTGGCCAGGAAGTAGGTAGGGATAGCTCTACTGAGTTGAACCTGTGCCATGCAGTGACCAGTTCTAACCACCTTAGACTCCAGTGGTGTCCCTGTCATTAGAAACAAATCCAAATTCACTTTGAACCCAATCCCGTATATCCTGTCAATCTCACCTCTTCAGTTAATGAGTTCTGTAATTTTGTTACTCACTATTTAAAAATACTTTATTTATCCCCAACTTAGCCAGGTTTCATATTGTGAATAAGAGTGAAAATACGTATGTTCATCACTAAATTATTCTTGTTAATGGAGGGCAGCAGAGACACAAGAGAGCTTTAAAAATCTTTTGGGGATAAAAATCTTTGGGGGAAGGGCATTTAGAACGCGATTTACTACTTAATATTGAAGATCATAACAAAATAAAAACTACATCCTGAAGACTTCTTCTACCTGGAAAGTACTTGGGGTTTCCCTTCCCTAAGTCCTCCTTATTCCCAACTTTATTTAGTGGATGGCATTTTTACTTAGAGTTGCAAGGTATCAACCTAGATAGATCTTCTTATCCCATCCCTTCCCCAATTTGCTTGCTGGTTTAATTTCTTAGAGACAGTTAACTTAATAATTAAGACCTAATTAATTGAGTTAATTACTGAAAATGCAACAAAGCAATTACACTTAATATCACAACAGTGCTTTACTATAGCTGTGTTTCTTTTGGAAAGTAATTGATAGTGAATTATGAGCTAAATAAACAAAAGATACTTTAATTGATTAAAGTTTTTTGTTGACTTTGGAGTCTGGTGACTTCAGAAATTCTTCAGTGATAGCTGACGTTCATTGAGCACTTAGTAGTATTCATGTTCCTGTTCTAGTGCTTTCCAGGTGTTATCCCATTTAACTCTTGCAGCACACCTATGAGATAAAGACTATGGTCTCCATTTTCCCTCTGAAAAGGCTGGGCGCAGAGAGGTGAAATGAAGTTCACAAAGCTAATAGGTGCTAGAATGCTCACCCTAGCCAATTGGGCCCCAAAGCCCCTGGTATGCAGGAACTGGCGTGCCTGATATATAAAGCCGTTGACAGTTACTTCTAGCCCCCACCACCATCACTACCAAATGTTTAAAACTTTGAACTTACTAGATAGAATGGTGTGGAAACTGATCCCATAGTTGTCTTTATTCATTCACACGGACTTGAGGTGAACCCGGGAGTTCTGCGTCCTTCCTGCTGCCAATGTGCTGACCTCTTCTCTGTTTCAGTTTCTCTTCCAGCAGCTGGGAATGTTGGTGTCCTTTGTGAAGAGCCACATCAGACCTTATATGGATGAAATAGTCACCCTCATGAGAGTGAGTAGAAATTAACGCCTTGGTCTGCTCATCAGTTGGGTCTATGAACTCAGAGCACGTTTGGATAAAGTGGACATTTTTCCAGGGGACTTGGTAGAATTCTTACAACCCAAGTATAAGGTGGAGGAAGGTGTCCCACTGACTTGGGAAAGGGCGCAGAGGGTTATTGCTGCAGGCTCCCAGGTACAGGAGAACTGGTGTGAAGTCTGCAGAGGAATCCTGAGGCAATTATTCTGCCAGAAATAGGCTCTTGAGTTCTTTGCCTCAACGCACAACAAAGCAATTTCACTTAATATCACAACAGTGCTTTATTCCCATGAACGCCCTCTTTCTAACTGCCCCTAAAACCAAGGGCCTGAGAGCTCTGGGGACTGGGTCTCCTCCTGGGCTGTTGAGTACGATGGAGTCCTATCAGGCACCGAGGAAGAAGGTACTGCTTCCCCTGCTGCCTTCAAAGGCATAAATACCGCCTCTGACCGCAGTGGCACACGCGGGAAGGCTCATGTCCGGGTTTTATAACACGCTTTCAGCAGGTGCCGGCCTCCCCATTGAAGGCAACAGCGATTTTCTTTAGGCGCGTGAGGCCTGCTTCCTGCTGTTCTATATCATTTAAACGTCTCTGTTGGGAAGGTTTGCTTGCAGAGATGGCTGTCCTCAAAGAATGAGACAATTCTTCCATTGATTTCTGTTCTTCTATACGAGCCCTTTGTAGTTCGCTTGGAAGAAGCAGCAGGACTAAAATCAAAGTGGCTGGCTTCAAAAATGGAACTTCCCGAAACTGGTCTCAGGACTGAACACTCCTCCATGTGTGAATAATTAAAGCCGCTCTGTTCCCTGGCTGCCGCCACAGCAGCGCTGTGCATGGAGGAGCTGGGCAGAATGCTAAAGAGCCTGGCGGAGGGTCCTGGGGGAGGGGCACGGGAGAAGCGGTTTACTTGTGTTGGAAGCCGAAGTGATCTGGGACTTATCCCCCAAAATACTAATGACCAAAAGCGGGATTTGAGGCAGGGAGCTCACACCTGCAAAATACAGCCTTCCTTTCTTCCGAGATAGAGAAGATGCAACAGAGGCTCCTTTTTTTAGCTGTTGATCCTGGGGGTTTTAATGAGCTCCCCTGAGCCCAGGGAGAGAACAGTCTTTGTGAACACTGATCCACCCACATCCCTGGGCAGGCTGCCTGGCTTTTTTTGAGCAGAGCAGCCCCTGTGAGGAACCGAGAGAATACAGTGGGGAGGTAGGGGAGCTTTCTCTAAAGAAGGCAGAATGTAGTACAAGTGAGTGAACATCAGAAAAACGGTGGAGACCATAAGATCTGTGGTGTTTCTTTGGCAAAGCTTTTTTATCTGGAGAAAAAATAGCTTTTCCTGAGAGATTACTTCTCGCTCCAAGTAGAGAGGAAGAATGTTTTACCAGCATCTTTTAGTATGGTTTTTACTTTATAAACTATTATACTTTTAAAAAAAATTTTAAGTACCTTATGCTTCTATATAAAACCTTCCTCCTGAGGAGGTATCCTTTGTTTTTATTGATTTCTACTCTGAATTATTTGGGGGCCCAAGAGTATTCCTAGGCATGTGTTACCATCATTATGGTTTCTATTATCAGGTCTCCTGTGGAGGTTCCAAAAAAGGCAGGAGGCAGCTGTCTTCTTTAGTTGACTTTAAGTGACTGCTTTTCCTAGAGTCAGAGACTTGGACCAATTTGCCTTGCACTGCTGAGGCAGAATCTGTGACCAATTGGCCAAGTTTTTATTTTAGTAACTTTTATAGAATCTATATATATAAAAGCCTAAGTGACCATCTGACTGGTAGCTATGACATGCAATGACTACCAGGGGGCAGATGCGTAACACAGGAGCTGCTGAGCTGTGGTGACTTGGCCTCTGCAGTTCTCCCAGAACCAGAGCGGATGGAGCCCGCGGGTATGTCACCCAAGAACCACCCTCTCGCAATCTGGGAACCCTCGGGGGACCTTGGAGAGCTGGTTTCAGCCCGATCCCCACAGGCCAGGCCAAGGGACCCCATCTGCTGGAGGGACTCTGCTCACTCTGCAGATGCCCCTTGAGCCACGGTGCCATCTCAGATGTGGCCAGCTGGGGAGGGACCATAGGTGTTAGATCCAGGGTGTATCCAGCCCATTCACCCAGTCCCGCCTCTCTGGCCACCTTCTAATTAATTTCCTTTCAATGTGCACGAATCCATGCACTGGGCTTCTAGTGTAATTATATGGGTGTATAAAAGTGCTTTTTTTTAAATAAAAAAAGATGTTTTTATTGTTTTATTGACTTTAGAGAGAGAAAGGGAGAGGGATAGAGAAGCAGAAACATTGATGAGACAGCAACATCATCCATCAGCTTCCTCCTGCACACCCTCCATAGGGGACCGAGCCTGCAACCCAGGCATGTCCAGGAATCAAACTGGCAGCCTCTTGGTTCCTGGGTGGATGCTCAATCATTGCACCACACCTGCCGGCTGCAAAATGCTTCTTTTCTGCCACCCTCCAGGCCTGAAAATGATATTGGACCGTTGTCAGATGATAACTAACAAAGTCTAAATTCAGAAAGGGCAAGACACCTTGTTACAGTGGAATAGCCCTTTGGAGAGACCAGGTGATACCCACAGTAAAGAACCCACCCTGGACTCCTTGAGAGCTCCAGGTGCTGTATACTTAGTCATTTGTTCGTGCTGTAATGGTGTGTTTGGCTGGCTGGAGTATGCCAGATTCCGGGGAGACAGGTGCATCAACGGGGTTCTTGCCCTTAACTAGCTTATAGTCTAGCAGAGGAAGAGGAGCCATGAGAATTAAGTATCCCAGCTGCGAGAAAAGAGGAGGGCAAAGGGACCCAACATAGGTAACGGAGGAGAATAGGAAAGCCTTCATAGAAGTGAGGCTTGAGTCAGGTCTAGAAAGAGGTACTCAACTCTTGCTCAGCTAAGAGGTGGGATTGTAGGTAAAGAGCCGCGTGAGCAAAGCACAGAAGAGCAAAGTAGCCTTGGCATTCAGAGAACTGCGGTTGTAATTTGTTCGCTGTCACTGTGACAGGATACGAGGAGGCCCAGGGAGAGGAGGAGAGGGACAGGGCTCATCTTGGGGCGGATGGTGCTCACTACATTTTTGCTCCTTTTGGCCATCTCAGTTCCTCGGTTCATACTTCAGCAGAGGGAAACCTGGCTTTGCTCCTCTCTCCCCTCTTTCTAGGAATTCTGGGTCATGAACACCTCAATCCAGAGCACGATCATCCTTCTTATTGAACAAATTGTGGTAGCCCTTGGGGGTGAATTTAAGCTCTACCTGCCCCAGCTGATCCCACACATGCTACGGGTCTTCATGCACGACAACAGCCCAGGCCGCATCGTCTCCATCAAGGTGAGTAGCCAGGACCTCCTCTAGAGAGATTTCCAGCATCCATCAAGGTCAGCTAGGAGACCAGACCCTGTTCTGCGTGTCAGGGTGGTGCCTGATCCGCAAGACTGCCTCCCAAGAATACTAACACCTGCTACACACAGCTTATAATTTGCAGAATGTGTACTGTCCTTGATTATCCTTATGTTTTGTCTCCTTTAATGGACATTTTTGGTAAATGTTTTATCCCAGGCCAATTTTTTTTTCAGTTGTCTTGCACTTGCATTCCTTACCAGTTGAAATAACCTCAGAGAAAGCAAAGTAATCTATCTGTAAGCAAAATAAAATGAGGGGAGAAAATGTTGCCGAAAGAATGTAGTTCAGAGCGACTTAATAAAGGCTTTTCAGAGTGCCCACAGACATTCGAATTCCCCGTAGCACTGCCCTGCCCCTCCATGTACTTCAGTACCTCACCCCTGAACGCACCTGTCCGTTGCCATGCTTTGCTTCCTTTGCAGTTGCTGGCTGCAATCCAGCTGTTTGGCGCTAACCTGGACGACTACCTTCACTTGTTGTTACCTCCCATCGTGAAGCTGTTCGATGCCCCGGAAGTTCCACTGCCATCTCGGAAGTAAGCACTTGCTCTTTGGGACGAACAGTCAGCAGGCTGGTAGCATCGTGTTGAAAATGTCCTGTTTAAAAAATTCCCGGCCCATCTTTCTGTTGTTGTTGTTGTTGTTGCAACTCCCATTATTTTAGTCCAGAAATGTTCCAGATTTATGGAAATCTTAACTGTCCCTGTCCCACTGACATATATGTTGAATCCATGTCACCCACAATAACTCAGAAGCCATCCCTCCCCATTTGGCACTGATGGTTAAGGTAGCCCTCATCCACTTCTCTTACTTTGAGGTTATAGGTTAGCAGTGACTGTATGTTGGCGATTGTTATAGGGCAGCTCTGGAGACGGTGGACCGCCTGACGGAGTCCTTGGATTTCACCGACTACGCTTCCCGGATCATTCACCCGATTGTTCGAACCCTGGACCAGTGCCCAGAACTGCGTCCCACAGCCATGGACACACTGTCTTCCCTCGTCTTCCAGCTGGGAAAGAAGGTAAGGCAGTCTACACAGACATAGTCTTCTGTCTGCCTTTGGGAAGAAGACTGTGCAGAATCTCCATTTGTTAGTCTGTAGGCCTCACATTGTCAGGAAACTAGGAATTATTGGTACTTTTTTTTTTTTCTGCCTTTATTCAGCAAACATTTATTGAGCCACTAATGTGGTGGGTGAAGTGCTGCTTGGGGGATACCCTAATAAACAGAAAACTGTCCCTGTTTTATAAGAGTGTTGGTGGGAGTGGGAGAGGTGCTGTTTATTCAGGGTAGACGGAGGATCTCTGCTAAGTTGACATTTGAGCAGAGAGCTAAATAAAGGAAAGGCTCAATCCCAGAGAGCTGGGTGCAGGCAGAAGGGATAGTAGTGCCAGGGTGGGAGATGGCAGCGTGCTTGAAGATTCAAGAAACAGCAGGAGAGCAGTGAGACTTCAGAGGAGGAAACAGGGAAAGAGCTTAGAAAAGGTCAGAGAAGGCAGGCTGGGTGGGGGCATGGAAACTTGGTGGTGTAGGCTGGCAATATTCAAAATGCGGTCCCGGATGAGCAGTGGCCTAATCTCCATAGCTGGGAACTGTTAGAACTGCAGATGCTCAGCCTCAGCCCAGACCCACTGAACTGGAAACTCTTTCTGTAGAGCCAACAATCTGGTTTTAAAAGCCCCCCCCCTAACCCCCTGCGGTGATTCTGATGCCATTTGCACATGATTGTTGTAGGTATTGTACTTTGGCTTTTACTCCAGGAGCCAAGACTGGAAGTCTTTGGAGGACCTAAGATTTCTATATTTATTTTTTTATTATTTTTTTAAAATAAATCTTGATTGTTCAGATTATTACAATTGTTCCTCTTTTTTCCCCCATAGTTCCCCTCCACCCCGTTCCCACCTCACCCTCTGCACTTACCCTCCCCCTACTGTACTCATCCATTGGTATAAAGTTTTTGTCCAGTCTCTTCCTGCACCACCCACACCGCTTTCCCCCCGAGAATTGTCAGTCTACTCCCTTTCTATGCCCTTGATTCTATTATATTCACCAGTTTGTTCTGCTCATCAGATTTTTTATTCACTTGATTGATATGTATTTGTTGTTCATAATTTTTATCTTTACCTTTTTCTTCTTCCTCTTCTTAAAGAATACCTTTCAGCATTTCATATAATACTGGTTTGGTGGTGATGAACTCCTTTAGCTTTTTCTTATCTGTGAAGCTCTTTATCTGATCTTCAATTCTGAATGATAGCTTTCTGGGTAGAGTATTCTTGGTTGTAGGTTCTTGCTATTCTTCATGTTGAATATTTCTTGCCACTCCTGTCTGGCCTGCATAGTTTCCATTGAGAAATCTGCTGACAGTTTTATGGGTGCTCTCTTGTTGGGAACTGTTTTTCTTTTGCTGCTTTTAATATTCTCTCTTTGTCTTTTGCTCTTGGTATTTTATTTATGATGTGTCTTGGTGTGGTCCTCTTTGGATTCCTTTTATTTGGGGTTCTGTGTGCTTCCTGGACTTGTAAGTCTATTTCTTTCACCACGTGGGGGAAGCTTTTGGTCATTATTTCTTCAAATAGGTTTTCAGTATCTTGCTCTATCTCTTCTTCTGGCACCTCCATAATTAGGATGTTAGTACACTTGAAGTTGTCCCAGACGCTCCTTACACTATCTTCATATTTTTGGATTCTTTTTGCTTTTCGGTTGTGTGTTTTTGCTTCTTTATATTTCGAATCTTTGACTTGATTCTTACGATCCTCTAGTCTGCTGTTAAATCTCTGTATAATATTTTTTTATTTCAGTCAGTGTATGCTTAATTTCTAGTTGGTTCTTTTTCAACTCCTTGATGATCTTGCTAAATTTATCAGCCTTTTCTAGGAAATTCTTGGAAAACCTTATAACCATGGTTTTGAACTCTATATCCAGTAGTTTGCTTTCCTCCATTTTTTTCATTTGTGATCTGTTTCTTTGTCTCTGCATTTTGGCTGCTTCCCTGAGTTGATAGAGTGGCCTTATATGCTAGGTGTCCTATACGGCCCAGTGGCTCAGCCTCCCCAGAAACCTGAGGTGGACACTCTTGGTGCACCCCTTTGTGGGCTGTGTACACTATCTTGTTGTAGTTAAGCCTTGATTATTGTTGGTATCACTGGGAGGAACTGACCTCCAGGCCAAATTGCTGTGAGGATCAACTGTGTCTACACTGGGAGATTGCTGTGCTGGAGACACCCTTATGAGACAAGACTTGCAAAAGCCTCTGTGCTCAGCTAGGATGGGGTGGATTCTTAGGGCGGAGCAGACCGCATTGTTTCCCATCAGCCCTGTCCTCATAGGCCCCTGTGTCTCAGTGTCCCATGGTAATTGCTGCAAGCACCTCTGAGAGAAAGCCACCCTTGAGTTCCGCCCGCTGCCATACAGTTCAGTTTCTCCCCAAATGAGTCTGGGTCCCCAGAGTCTCGCCTGGAACTGGGGTTCAGTGCAATCGGGAGCTTTTGTCTCCCTCCCGCTTGAGAAAGCCAGCAAGCCAGCTGCATACTCAGTTGCCCACCCTCTCCACGCGTGCTTGCCTCAGCACCTCTGCCTTCTGCAGTTCCTCTGAGTCTCAGTGTGCTTTTCTCTTTCCTGACAGTCCAGTTTCACCCTGTATGAGTCTAGATCCCCAGAGTCTCACCCGGAACTGGAGTTCAGCGCAGTCGGGAGCTTTTGTCTCCCATCCGCTTGAGAAAGCCACTGCGCACTCAGTTGCCAGTCTTCTCCGTGTACACTTCTCAGTACCTCTGCCTCCTGCAGCTCCTCTGAGTCTCAGGGTGCTTTTCTCTTTCCTTTAATTGTACAATTTCTACTCAGCCAATGTTTCTGTGGTTCTGGATGATGTCTATTTTGTCTTTTAGTTGTAGTTTTGAAATTGTTTTGCAAGACAGCAGTTTAGGTGTTTACCTATGCCATCATCTTGGTTTCTCCTTGACCTAAAATTTTTAAATGATTACTCTCAATGCCATGTGGCAGAATAGACTTGGCCACAAATGGAAGCAGAGAGACTGTTAGAAGACTGTTTCAGTAACCCAGATGCAAGTTGATGAGGGTAGATTTATAGCAGGAGAGGGGGAAAAAGATTCTCCTGAGTACCGCAGAGCTAGCCCAGACTCAGAAGAAATAGCTGTAATGTAGTGGGGGCAATGTTCTTTTCCCTACTTTCCACTCTCCCAAGTAATGGTTTCTGATCTCCTTCCTCTCCTGCTACAGTACCAAATTTTCATTCCAATGGTGAATAAAGTTCTGGTGCGGCACCGAATCAACCATCAGCGCTATGATGTCCTCATCTGCAGAATTGTCAAGGTAATTGCACTTCATTTTTGTTTCCAAGTCCCTTGTGGTCTTTTCTATTGGTATTTGTTGTCCTCTTACCTGTGGGGATACATCTACATTTTAGTTCTCAATCAGGGATTGGCAAAAAAAAAAAGACAGTACATCTTTTCAGGTTTGCAGGCTACCAGTATGTGGTCTCTGTTGTAACCACTCATCTCTGCCACTGCACCCTAAAAGCAGCTACGTGGTACCTCGAGATACGAGTTTAATTCGTTCCGTTACCTTGAGGCGTGGGAAACTATGAGACGCTCGAGTCGCGGTAAACTGGTGGGTTGTGTGCAGCCAGCCGATCCATGCGATGACTCCTATCTCAACTGTTGCTCGTATTTCAAAGCAAAAATCGCTCGCTCGATGGCTCGTATCTCAAAAATCTCGTATGTTAGGGCACTCGTATCTCGAGGTACCACTGTATATGCACACATACAAATGAACCTGGTTGCACACCAGTAATATTTTATTTACGGATACCAAAAGACAACGCTCTAATAACTTTAATAGGTCACAAAGCAGTAATCATCTTTTGATATTTTCAATCATTGAAAAATCTAAAAACCATTCTTGGCTCTTGGGCCACACAGGCACAGGCTGTGGCCTCGTTGCTGCTCCTGCTCCTCGTCACTTCATGGTTGCTTCCTCTGTGCCAGTTGCATGCTCATCCTCTTGTCAGTGACCAAGAGTGTCCAACACAGACCGGTCTGCAGTGGGGAATACAGCCTCAGTTGGTCCACACTTGGAGCCGTGTCTACCTAAGTCCTGGCTCTTCCAGAAGATGTGACCTCACACAGCTTAAGGATGTTTTCCCAACTGGGAGCCCCTTGTAGGGTCGCAAGTTTTGTCTGTCCATCTCTGGTTGCAGGGCTACACCCTGGCCGATGAAGAGGAGGACCCTTTGATTTACCAGCATCGAATGCTGAGGAGTAGCCAAGGCGACGCGTTGGCTAGCGGACCGGTGGAAACGGGACCCATGAAGAAACTGCACGTCAGCACCATCAACCTCCAAAAGGCAGGTCTAGCATTTCTGGGGAGACTTAGAAAGGAGAGCCCTCCTCTGCTCTCCCGTTCAAAACTTGCAGTGCTTGCTACCTTTTGTTAAAAACACCCCAAGACCAGCCCCGGAATTTCTCTGAAAACCTAGATACCATGAACTCAGGTCATTTTGTCTTTCTCGGGGTATCTGAATTATAATCTTTTTAAAAAACATATATTTTATTGATTTTTCACAGAGGAAGGGAGAGGGATAGAAAGTCAGAAACATTGATGAGAGAGAGACATCGATCAGCCGCCCCCCGCACACCCCACATTGGAGATGTGCCCGCAAGCAAGGTACATGCCCCCGACCGGAATCGAACCCGGGACCTTTCAGTCTGCAAGCCGATGCTCTATCCACTGAGCCAAACCGGTCTCGGCTATAATCCTTTTTTTATTACAGGGAAAATAAAGAACAGAGTGGCCTTTTGTGCTCCCTTGGAGCTTTGATATTAAAACATTTTGTTGCAAATAACCTTTGTTACATGAATGAAACTCAACAGGGAACCCCCTCACTGATGCGGGCTTTTTAAAGTAGGGCTTCTCAGCCTTCTCAGGCACATGGGGCCTGCCAGCCGCTGGGGAGCTTGTGAAAATGCTTGTTCTGTTGCGGGCGGGATGAAGTCAGGCCTGATATTTTAAATGTCTAACAAATTCCCAGGTGATGCCTGTGCTACTGGTTCATGCACCACACTTTGAGTAGCCATACTGACCAAAGCTTGGGACATAACCAGCTGATATATGCCATCAGTGTATGCCACACAGGCAGTTCCAAAACCTCTGTAATGGATCTGAGCAGAATAACCAGTCCTATCGCTGGCTTTTAAGTAAATACACCAGGTGGCTTATTTCCCCCACTTTGCATTAGTCCAGCGGTTCTCAACCTGTGGGTCGCGACCCCTTTGGGGGTCGAATGACCCTTTCACAGGGGTCGCCTAAGACCATCGGAAAATGCAGATATTTACATCACGATGCATAATAGTAGCAAAATTCCATGGTTGGGGGTCACCACCACTTGAAGAACTGTATGCAAGGGTCGTGTCCTTAGGAAGATTGAGAACCACTGCATTCGTCTTTAGTGCTTCTGGGAGTGTAATCAGCTCGCAGTTCGGAATTTAACATGGTACGACTCATCGTCTGTTAGCACCTGACCCAAGGCAGCTGCACTTCCAGTGTAACAGCAGGTCAAGGTGAGGAACTGGGCAGGACCGGGTCCCAGCTGACCTTTTCTTGCCAAGCCCACAAAGATGTGAGCGTAGACCGGTGGGCATGTGTTCACACACAGTGCAGCACATTTGGGGTTTATTGCTGACTGTGGTGTCAGTCTTTACCTGCCCAGGCAGCTTAAAGTGACCACTGCTGAGAGACATGTGATAATTTCAGATGGCCTGGTGAGCGACCCTGGCTCAGGAGAGACAGGTCAGCAGTCACCTGGCATTCCCAGGCAGCTTTGAGGCCGCCCTGTTGACACCTCACACTTGAGGGAAGGACTGAGCAAGGAGGCCATTTCCACCGTCATGTTTGCAGCCCGCCTGGGTTCAGAATGTTCTGCCAACCAGGCAGCTGTCCACCCTGCTTTAGAGCTTTGGTCTCTGTTTTAGGAAGTTCCCCAATAGTTAAGCTTGCTTCCAGGAAGGTTTGCTTTCTATCCAGGACTTGGAAAAATAAGCATAACCATTGCCAAGTCAAAAAAAGAAAAATTCCTAGATTATGTACCCTGAAAGAAGAGATCAAGTTCAAAAACCTTGAGCACAATCCTCCAGAGCTACCTCTTAGCTCCATTTCATCAAAAAGTAAATTGTGCTTCTGCATATGTATGTGACGATAATTAGGGGTTATATTTATAAAAGTATAAATATAAATAATTATATTTACCAGTTTTAATCAGCTTTCAAAATAACAGCTTGCCACCTCAGTCACCTTTCAGTTGGCTGTACTAATAGGGGATTTCCGTGGCACAGAAAACCATTATGTATACATGTTGAATACCTTCCAGAATTTTCAGCAGCTTTTACTGTCTTAGGATCACCTATCAGGCCTTCCTTCTAAATAAATAAGCTGACGTTCCAGCAACCTGCACCAGCATTACCAGGCAAAGCAGTCAGCAGGTGGTGGGCAGGTGGCAGAAGGAAGCTGGTATCTAAACAGTTACTACAGAATGCAGAGAATTGAGAGTTGATTATGGTTTAAATTAAAGAACAGCAGGGGAAGGCCCAGGTGGAGGACTTAGCTGTTAAGCTAAGATTTTTTTAAAGACATATTTGCTACCGTTTATCAGGTGGTAACAACAATGATACCAATAACAGCTGCTGACATTTGTTGAGTGCTTTCTCTGTATCAGGCACTGTTGTGAGCCACCTTATGTATATTGATTCATTTAATCTTTACAATAACCCTATGAGTTAGGTGCTATTATTAATGTCCCCATTTTACAGATGTGGGCAGTGAGGCCCTGAAAGGTGAAGTAATTTGCCCAATGCCAGCTAGTAAATGGTGGAGCCAGGACTTGACCTAAAGAGTGTGACTCCAAAGCCCAGTCTCTTAACCATTATGCCGAATTGCCTCGGCCTTAGCCAGGCTCAGCCTCATGTTATTAGCGGGCCAAGACATTAGTAATACTTTCTTGTATATGTCCAGCCTTTAAAATGCCATGTAGTACAGTGCAGCTAATCCGGAGACTCGTTATGTAGGGAGGAAGCCAGAAACCCATGGATAGGAAAGGACCGATGTTCCCATTTCATTCAGCAGAACAGGGTCTAAAAGGCAAGTCTGTAGTATCTAGTTGTACTCTTCCTTCTAATTCAGGGGTTTTCATTGTGTGCTCAGTGAGGATGCTTCACATAATTTTTTAGTTTGTCTCTTCTAGTATCTCTACTTCAGTTTCTGACATAAAACAGTAATTTGTGTAATGTCATTCACTGGTAACGCATCAAAAGCAGTAACAAATTGTACACCTGAAACCTATATAATTTTATTAACCAGTGTCACCCCAATAAATTTAATTAAAAAAAACAGCAGTCCCCAGCCAATGTGGCTTAGTGGTTGAGCGTTGACCCATGAACCTAGTGGTCATGGTTCCATTCCCAGGCAAGGCACATGCCTGGGATGCTGGCTTGATCCCTGGGCTGGGAGGGAGCATGCAGGAGGCAGATAATCAATGTTTGTCTTTCATTGATGTTTCTAATGACCTCTCTATCCCTCTCTTTTCCTCTCTCTGAAATCAATTTTTAAAAAATAACTTTTTTTTTTTTTTTTTTTTTTTTTTTTAGCAGCAGCAAATCTCCAGTTTGTCCCAGGGAGGGGATGGACTGAGTCGGGTGTGGTTAGGTGCTGTGGCACCTAGGGGTCACTTCACTCCCTGTTCCGCTTCACTTAGAACTTCTGTAACTTCAGTGATTTCCCTAGTTCAGGGAGGATTGACATGTTTATTCTGGTGAAGCAGTCTTTTTTTTTTTTTTAACATATTTCATTGATTTTTTACAGAGAGATAGTTAGAAACATCAATGAGAGAGAAATATCGATCAGCTTCCCCCGCCCCAGCACAGCCCCCACTGGGGATGTGCACGCAACCAAGGTACATGCCCTTGACCAGAATCGAACCTGGGACCTTTCAGTCCACAAGCTGACACTCTATCCACTGAGCCAAACCGGTTTCGGTGAAGAAATCTTTTTTAAGAATGTATTTTTAAAGTTTGGAGTTTAGTAGTTAGGACCAGGCCAATACAGAAGCGATGTCATTTTTATAATAATTACAACCATTTTTTGCTCATCTTTTCCAGCTAGGCCCTTAAGATAACATTCTCCTCAGGTGAGGAAGACTGAGACTCAAATGTAGCGAACAAGTAATTTGCCCAGAATGCCAAGGCTGCTAAGTTGTAGAACTGGGATTCCAAGCAGGTGTTTCTAACCAGAGTTACAGGCACCCAAGTGCACAGCACTTACTGTGCCAACCACTCTTATAAATCCGCTACACATATACACTTAGTTAATCCTTAAAACACACTATGAGGTGGGAACTGCTTTCCTTATGTTACAGAGGCGGAAACCAAAGAGAGGTTAAGTGACTGGCCCCAGAGGAGGAGACTGAGGCACAGGGGAGTTAAGTAGCTTGCCCAAGGTTAAAAGCCAGATTCACACACAAGCTGCGGTGTGGCTGTTGATCACTGCACTGTACCAGTACTGCCTGTATCCAGAGCCTGATTTTTTTCCACCCACCGCCCTACACTGCCCCTGGAGTAACTCTCAGCGCCTGGAAGGCTCCGAGTCTTGAGGGAAGTTGGAGGGCATGTACTAGAAATTCAAAATGAAATCTGCCCTACGCCTTTTGTCTCATTCCACTATGTGCCATGTGCCTTGGGCTCACTGCTCACCTGATGGTAGCATGACTCATGGTACTGAGAACCTGAGCATTTCTCCTCTCCCTGTGTGACTCTCAGCTGAGCCAGAGACCTAATCCCGAGAGTGCCCAGAGCCCTTCCCACACTGCACAGGCCGTTTGTTGAATGTACTCTGAATGTGACAGTCCCCATCCTCTCTGGGTCTGGAGAGCTCTCTGCTCTGCTGATAGAACCCAGCACAAATGAGTTGTAAAACGGGCTTTTTCTGTCCTGTGCTACATTCTACAGGTTGCTGTTTTTGCTGTGTCACTTTTAATTAAATAATTCCTCTTTCATTTTTGTGCTTTGAGGGAATTTTATAAATCAAAGAAGTAGAATGAGAATTACATGGATGAGGGCTCTTTATACCATTGGCCCCTGAGGCTGATGGTTCTCCGTTGTCACCTGTGGAATTGCAGGCCTGGGGAGCTGCCAGAAGGGTCTCCAAAGATGACTGGCTGGAGTGGCTGAGGCGGCTGAGCCTGGAGCTGCTGAAGGACTCCTCCTCGCCCTCCCTGCGCTCCTGCTGGGCCCTGGCTCAGGCCTACAACCCTATGGCCAGGTATGGTGTGGGGGCTCCTTCTGCACAGCCTGAATACTCGGGAGGATTTACACATAGAAAATCACAGATAAGAGCTGGTAATAGTAATAGGCAATCGTAAAAGGGCTAGTAGTTTTTTGTTGTTGTTGTTTTGTTTTTTAATATATTTTATTGATTTTCCACAGAGAGGAAGGGAAAGGGATAGAGAGTTAGAAACATCGATAAGAAAGAGACATTGATCAGCTGCCTCCTGCATGCCCCCTAGTGGGAATGTGCCCGAAACTAAGATACATGCCCTTGACCGGAATCGAACCTGGGACCTTTCAGTCGCAGGCCAATGCTCTATCCACTGAGCCAAATCGGTTTCGGCAAAGGGCTAGTAGTTTTGTTTGTTTGTTTTTTAAATATTTTATTGATTTTTTTACAGAGAGGAAGAGAGAGGGATAGAGAGTTAGAAACATTGATGGGAGAGAAACATCGATCAGCCGCCTCCTGCACACCTCCCACTGGGGATGTGCCCGCAACCAAAGTACATGCCCTTGACCGGAATCGAACCTGGGACCCTTTAATCCGCAGGCCAATGCTCTATCCAAGGAGCCAAACCGGTTTCAGCAGGGCTAGTAGTTTTAATCTTGCTAACCACTGGGGGGAGAGTAAACAAAAAAGCAAATGGAAGAAGCTCATGTTGCAGAAAAAGCATCTTTTTTATCCTTGTTGGTAGACCTTTCCTTAGTAGATTTAGGTCCAAAATTTTATTTTTATTTTTTAGGTCTGAAATTTTAATTAAAAGTCATTTACAACGCTGAAAACAGCTATATAATAGTTTCATATAACCTGTTTCCAGGAATAATATTTTCTAATTATTTATTGCTGCATTACAAATACCGAAGAACAGCAGTTCTCAACCTGTGGGTCGCAACCCCTTTGTCGAACAACACTTTCACAGGGGTCGCCTAAGACCATTGGAAGACACAGATACAATTCATAACAGTTGCAAAATGACAGTTATGAAGTAGCAACAAAAATAATTTTATGGTTGGGGGTCACCACCACATGAGGAGCTGTCTTAAAGGGTCGCAGCATTAGGAAGGTTGAGAACCACTGCCGTAGAACTTAGTGGTCTAAAACAGCAACAGTCATTTTATTTTGCTTGTGAATCTATAATTTGGGCAAGACTGATGGAGCTGACCTCTGCTCCACAAAGAGTCAGTGGGGGTGTTCGGCTGGGGACTAGGAGATTTCCTTTCAAGATGGCTTACTCATTGGTCTGGCAAGTTGGGCTGAGTAGCAACTAGAAATTCAGCCCTGGCTAGGGGCCTTGCTTTCTCTCCACATGAATCGCTTGCTGGATTGCTCGGGCTTCCTAGGAGAATACTGGCTGTGGTCAGAGCGAGTGTCCCCAAGGAAGTGCATGTATTTGTGTGACCTAGTCTTGAAAGTCCCATGGTGTCACTTCTGCCACACTGTTGTCCAAGATAGTCAACAAAGACCCTCTCATGTTCAAGGGACAGGGTTTAATTGACAGGGACGTGGATGCCACATGATAGGGGAGTAGCACAATTCTAGAAGAGTACTAAGTATGTGCAATAGGAGAGTGTTTTCGCCATCTTTGGAAAATAGAACTCGCCATGAAAAACACTTTAAGTAGTAAATCTTGAACAGTTATTAAAAATCTATAAACAGTTATTGGTTTATAAAAAGTTATAATGTATGCAAAAGATTTATTGTATAATATAAGTGAACAAATGGACTACAAAATGGTATAAATGTGTGTTTAAAACTATTAAAAACATATGTACATAGGGAAAAGTTTAAAAAGTAATACAACAATGATTATCTCTGAGCAGGAAGATTTAAGCAGTGATTACTTTCTCTTCATTTCCCCCCCCCCTATTTTCCAAAATTTTCTACAGTGGGCCATTATTATTTACACGGAGGCATAAGATGGTGGTTTGATGGACAGATAGCTCTTCTCATTCACAAGAAGCAACGAGCACACATTTCATTTCGTTTCACTCGGCAGCGCAGCTGGTGTGCTGTGGGGTGTACTTAGCAGGTGGTGGTCCCTGAGACTGTTGCTTTGATGCCATGACTTGGTTCATCTCATTTCTTTTAAGTATTTTTATCATCCTTTAAAAGTAGTTCCTAGGACTTCTCTGTTTCCATAGCGTGCAGATTTCATATGTTTAGCTGGCATGGCAAACCTCTCTTCTGCTCCAAGTCACTTTTGAGCATAATGTCATCCAAAAGAGACTTGTGGTAAATACATACATATGTGTTTATCTTCTTAGTGCCACATATTTTCGTTGGGGATCCATTATGGCCTCGGACCTAAATCAGAAAGCTCATTTCTTAATTTGCATGGGACTTCTTCCCATCTTTATGTTACCCTTTGAATTTCAAATATCCTTCTTTCCATCAGATTCCAAAATTACATACATTGGTCTGATTTAATCTTTTAATGTAACAAAAAGTGAATGCAGAGCCATCGAATGCTAAACCTACACATTTTAGGCATATTTTGTAGTTTCCAAGTCCCATCCCTCCACATTCGCGTAAAAAGAGGTGTAGGATTAAAGTCCAGATGTCAGGGGTAGCAAATACATATACCCATATGATGCTGTAGTGATTTTTTCAAATAGTTTTAGTACCGTTAGAAATGGCACCTCTGGTTCCAGGTCATCCTAAGGTCCCAGCTGTAAGAGACTGGCTCAGAGAATCCTTCAAGGCTGACGGACTTGGATTCTATTCTCTGATACTTCCAGTTTCTTAAGTTCTGTTGTCATTTTATTTACGACCATCCAAAAAAATAAGGAATCTGGCTTTATTTTGAAAAGCAGCAGCAGATGCTGCCTTTTGCCATTTCCAATTTTAGGAATTTGGACATTGTCTGAGAAACTTCCCAAGAACCATTGGAGGATTATTTTCAGAATCTGTGCCTGCCAGCTTCTGTGATAGAAGTCCCTTTTCTATTCGCTTTTCCCAGTGAGGAGAAGTGATGTGAAAGCTGCCAAGAAATGTGCCTTTTACTTTCCTCTTCTCTTCTGTCTCCTCCCGCCCTCACACAGTCGCTGTATATCACGGTGTCTTTACCTGCGCTATAAAATACGGTCATCCGTAGCCACACATTATTTTAATTTAGCTGAAATGAAATCAAGTTTAACATTCAGTGCCTCGGTCGCACTTAATATAGTTCATGTCCTCAGTGTCTAATGGCTACTGCGTTGTTCAGGGAAGATGTAGACCATTCTCAGCGAGTTCTATTGGACAGCACTGGTCTGTATAACCAGTACCAGCGAGGCCGGAAGTAGACTGGTGGGTGTGACCGTGCCAGGCAGAGGCATGAGAGGTATTCCAACCGCTTTCTCCCTCCTCTCTGCCTTCAGGGATCTCTTCAACGCGGCCTTTGTGTCCTGCTGGTCTGAACTGAATGAAGACCAGCAGGACGAACTCATCCGAAGCATCGAGTTGGCCCTCACCTCCCAGGACATTGCCGAGGTCACACAAACCCTCTTGAACCTGGCTGAATTCATGGAACACAGTGACAAGGTGAGACTGCTCCCCGTTGTCCCCATGGAGCCCGACAGGGAACCAGCTGGGGGGGAGGGGAGAAGCCCCCACGCAGCCCCCTCTTCTCTGTGCCCCGCCTGCCGTTTTCCTATGCTGTGGCGTTCTGCTCTCCTCCAGGGCCCCCTGCCACTGAGAGACGACAATGGCATTGTGCTGCTGGGCGAGAGGGCTGCCAAGTGCCGAGCATATGCCAAAGCGCTCCACTACAAAGAACTGGAGTTCCAGAAGGGTCCCACCCCCGCCATCCTGGAGTCTCTCATCAGGTAAACCCTGTTAAATCGCTGTCTTTATCTCCAGTGACCTCTCTTCTCCCGCCAGTTCGTGGGCGTCGCTTGGAGACTTCTGCTCTGTGACATCCGCCTCTCGGATCTGGTCCGAACCTTTAAGTGAGACGTGATGCAGATGGCTCCCCCAGTATCCCAGCCCTGACTGTTGTTTCTCTTGATCCTTAGAACTGGGGCTCCTCTGGTTTTCCAACCTCTGCTTACTTATCCCAATGAAGTCAGTCTGGAAGCAACTCTGTTTCCATAGCAGCCTAGGAAAACAGCTTTTCTGTCTAGTTTAGGTGGTGCTCTCGGGGGCAGGGGTGGGAAGTGCCGGTTCCTGTGCCTCAGGGGCCCCCCAAAAGCAGCGCGGGCTTTATTGATGCATATGTTGGTGCCTGTATGGTGCTCCTCTGGAGTTCTGTGATTATAGAAGGAGGGCGATGTCTAAGATTCAGGGGTCCTTTCCCCTGATACGGTATGTTCTGTCCTCTCATCAGCTGGTACTGAGTCTTCTGGGTGTGGGAAAATAGGTTGTTTAATACGTTTTCTGCTGATAATAAATGACAAGCAGCCTGAAACGTTAGCTCCTGCCCTTGGAGCACTGCTCACTTCCCCTAATGGTGACAGAGAATATGAACCCCAGGGTCTAACTATCTTCTTGTAAATGCCAACCTGAGAGTGTAGGAAAGATCACCCGACTAGTCCGCGCCTCCAGAGCGGCTGGAACAGGCTGTTGTGTGTGGTGCTTTCCTCACTTGAGAGCGTGACCAGCTAGCAAGTTGTCTGCCAGCTCTGCTTTGGAGCAGACGCTGAAAGTGTTCCTGTACACACTAAAATGCGATAAAAAACACTCACGGTGCATTCATGCTTTTTGCCCAGCCGAATTGGCCTGGGAGAAGGTTGATGTCTAAAATACCACATGTTATTTTAGAAACCTGCCATCCGAGGGATAGGCTTCAGTTTCCAGTTAGGTACAGCGAACGTGAAAACCTGCGTTTCTTCTTCCCGTCTCTGCCTTAGGTAGCGCAGTCTTCTTTGGTAACTAATAGAAAACCCGGTAACTGAATAGAATAACTCGAACATCAAATAACTAGTTTCGCACATTAACTTCCCTGCTAACCTCTCCAAAGCCTTCCTCATCCTACCCCAGATTCCCTCCCACATTTGAGAAGTCATAGAAGCATTAAGGTTTATGCAGATTTGTAGTAGAACAATATAGTCAGGGGCCTGGAAATGTGTTAAAGAAGGTCCTTTAACTTATTAAGCCAATATAATTGAAAGTAAGGCCTCAGAATTTCCTAGAGATTCATGTTGCCTTTAAGAAAGTGAAGCCAGGTAAAGCCAAGACTAGAAGCTCTGTGCTTTGTTCCTAGTCTGATTGAGCTTAGCTTAGCTGCCTCCCTTCAGTTGGTCTCCAGACCAGAAAGCCCACCTGTTGTTGTTTCCATTTATAGATTTTTCTGCTGATTTTCTAGACTGCTTTTCCTGCGCACTATTTTCATTGTAGGAAGTTTGAAGAAACAGACTACTATTCAGGAAGTTTCTCTCAGCACTCTGCAGTCCTCTAGTGAGCCTCTTGGAAACTCCTTCCGGGGGTCAGACAAGTGGCTGCACCTCCCTGAGCCACCACGATGGTCTGATCTTGGGGACCTTGCTCTGCAGTAAGAGATGGAATTCCTGCCTTACAGTAGCTATTGGAGAGCTTGTGGTTACTGGCCCGCCTCTGACAAGTTACAGATGTCTTGTGTATTGCCTTCCACACCTCCAGCTTTATTTTTCCTACTCTTATTTTCTCTTCACTATTTGTCCCCTTTTAAAAGCTCATCAACCATATACCCTGAATGAAATGAACTGCCTTATTTTTTTTCTTTTATTTAATTCTTTGTTGTTTAAAGTATTATATAAGTCTCCTCCTTCCCACCCCCCTGCCCCATTAATTTCTCCCTGGCCACCGCCACTCCCCCCAGCACATGCCTTCACCCTGGGATCCCCCGCCTTACTCTTTTTGAAAGAATCAGTCAGGTTTGCTTACACGAGAACGTCTTTGCATAGTCGATTCTTAATGACAGCACTGTTCTCTTGCTGCTGGATTGATCTATTGGTCTTCCTACTTATTGGCATTTTCCCTCTATCTGCTCCAAGACAATTTAAATCTATGTGCAGTCCCTAAACCAGAGCTATCATTAGACAGTTTAAATTATACTCATTTTCTCAAACTCATATACATCAGTAAGTGTAATAGCTTCTTAGGGAAACAGAGGATTAAATGGATGTTTGATTGTTTGGAAACATATACTAGTACACACAACACACACATACATGGCTTTACTTGGTTAACCCATAAGCATTAGAGTAAGGTCTGGTGGCCTACCAAGTTAGTCTGTTCAAGCTGCTGTAATTACCATAGATAAGGTGGCTTAAACAACAAACATATATTTCTCACCGTTCTGGAAACTGGGAAGTCCAAGATCGGGGTTAAATTGGTTTGATTCTGGTGAGACTCTCTTCCAGGTTGCAGAAGTTTTTTCACATGGTGGAAAGTTTTGTGTGATCTCTTTTATAAAGGCTCTAATCCCGTTTATGGGCGCTTCACCCTCATGGCCTAAAAATCTCCCAGAGACCTCACCTCCAGCTACCATCACATTGGGGATTAAGCTTCAGCATAAATTTGGGGGGGACACACAATGAGTTCATAAATCCTGTTTTTATTTTTCTGCAGTAAGTAGAAGAGAAAATCTGATCAGAATGGGATGCTTTCATTGCCCAGCCCCTGACATATCTCATTTTCAGAAAATGTTCTAGCCAAGACCAGTTTGGCTCAGTGGATAGAGCATCAGCTGCAGACTGAAAGGTCCCAGGTTCGATTCCGGTCAGGGGCATGTACCTTGGTTGCGGGCACATCTTCAGTGTGGGGCGTGCAGGAGGCAGCTGATCAATGTCTCTCTCATCGATGTTTCTGACTTTCTATCCCTCTCCCTTCCTCTCTGTAGAAAATCAATAAGATATATTAAAAAAAATGTTCTAATTGACACATCTGCAAAATTAAAACTAGAAACAGGAGCCAGTGCAACTCTAACAACTGCTCAACAGGCCTGTTCTTTTTCACACCGTTCATACCTTCTTGTCTCACGACTTAGGGGATGTGCTCAGAGCCACATTGCTCTCTCCTGTGGCTGCTGGGGGTTCTGTCCTCTCTAAGATCAGAGACCATGCTGTGCTCATCTCTGAGTCTTGGTGTCCATCAACCTGCACAGCGAGGCTTTCAAAGTGGTTATGGTCAGAGCCTGTGCCCTGTACGTGAGTGGCTGGGTGTTCTGTGCATTCTTTAACAGCCGCTCTCCCTTTTCCCTCTGTCTACTCTCAGAAGTCTTCCCAGAACCTGAATAAACCACAGACACTGGCTTAGAACCTCCGTCTTATGGTGGTGGTTTTTTTTTTAGTACCTTTTTAAAAATTAAATGTTAATCTTGTTGCAGAAAGTTTATATTTCAGTTCTCAACTGTGTCTATCTGTATGGTATCCTAGAGGCCCAGCATGCGATTGAAATTGCACGAGGCGGCGCCCCGCCTCCCGCCTCTCCTGGCTGCTGATCGGTCATTGTGGCATGATGGTGTCATGCCCATTAGCACAGTAGCTCTTTATCAGATAGGATATAAAAGCCTAAGCAACCATTCAACTGTGACGTGCACTGACCACCAGGGGGCAGACGCTCCAACTTGTAGGTTAGCTTGCTGCTGGGGTCCAGCCTATCGGGACTGAGTGAGAAAGGCTGGATATGCCCTGGCGCCCTCCTGTGTCCCCTCCCTGGCCCTGATCATGCACTGGTGGGGTCCTTCAGCCTGGCCTGTGCCCTCTTGCAATCCAGGACCCCTCGGGGGTTGTCAGAGAGCTGAAGGCCAGGCCGAGGGACCCCACTGGTGCAAGAATCTGTGCACCGGGCCTCTGGTATAACAATAAGAGTAAATTTGAGCAACTGTAGGTTTTGATTAGCACAATATAGATACTTCCCTCCCCTAAATTTATTGAGGAATAATTGACAAATGTGATTATATATATTTAAAATATACAGTATAAGAATGTGATATACATTATGGAATGATTACCAAGATCAAGA
This sequence comes from Lasiurus cinereus, assembly GCA_011751065.1. Taxonomy (NCBI): domain Eukaryota; kingdom Metazoa; phylum Chordata; class Mammalia; order Chiroptera; family Vespertilionidae; genus Lasiurus; species Lasiurus cinereus. Next base: position 692,150 of record JAAGEH010000227.1, read on the forward strand.
TAATACCTTCATCGCCTCACATACCTAAATTTATGTATGTGTTTTTTACTCTCAGCAAATTTCAAATATACAGTATACAGTACTATAGTCACCATCCTCTATATCAGATCCTCAGAACTTATTTATCTTATAATTGAAAGTGTGTACCCTTTGACCTATACCTCCCCATTTCCCTATTCCCATTCTATTCCTGGCAACCATTCTGTACTCTGTTTCTGTAGAATAAACTTTTTTTTTAGATTTCACATAAGTGATGCCGTATAATATTTTTCTTTGTCTTATTTTACTTAGCATATTGCCCTCCAGATTCATCCATATTGTCGCAAATGACAGAATTTCCTTCCTTCATACATTCTATGTGTATGTAGCTTGTCTATCACATTTTCTTTACCCATTCATCTGTTGAAGGACTTTCAGGTTGTTTCCATATCTTGGCTATTCTAAGTAATACTGCAGTGAACATGGATGCAGATATATCTTCACGATAGTGATTTTGTTTCCTCAGCTATATATTCTGAAGCAGTAGTTCTGAATCATACAGTAGTTCTATTTCTAATTTTTTAGGAACTTCAATACTATTTTCCATAGTGGCTGTATCAAATGACATTCCCACCAACAGTGCACGGGGTTTCCCTTTCTTCACATCCTCGTCATTACTTGTTATCCGTCTTTTTTATAATAGCCACCCTACCAGATGTGAAGCACGAGGTGATCCTGTGTTTTTGATGATTAGTGATGAGTTTATTGGCCATTTGCATGTCTGTTTTGGAAAAATGTCTATTCAGTCCTTTGCCTGGTTTTTAATTGGATCATTTGTTTTTTTTTGCTATTGAGTTGTCTGAGTTCTTTATATTTCAGTTATTAACCTCTTATTTATTAGGGGTTCAGGTTTGTAAATATTTTCTCTCATTCTGTAGATTGCCTGTTCAGTTTATTGTTTCTTTGCTATGCAGAAGCTTTTTAGTTTGAGGAGTGCCACGTGTTCATTTTAGCTTTTGTTGTGAAGAACCTCAGTTTTGTTTTAGTTGTAGGGTATTTGGGGAATGAGAAAAAGTCATGTACTTCTGCAGAGGCATCTTAGGCTCTTCCTTCTCTCATCTCCTTCTAACCCCCTGATCTTTTTATCTGTCTTTTCTAGAAGTATTGTGCTAGCTGCAAAGCATCTCCGATGCCCCTGCCTGCCATAGGAAGCTCCTGTTTGAATGCCTGTCCCATAGGAAGCCCTACTCCAGTGTACTTTTCCATTCAGTTTATTTCTTTGAAAATCCTCAAGGTTATTGTTTTTTTGAGGTTAAAGTAGGTTCACAAAATTCAAGGACCATTGATACAATTTAAAAATACTGAGTAGGAATCATGGCTTACCATAAATGGTTCTTTTGGGCAAGAAAAAAAATGACTTCCTAAAGGTCAAGACTGTCATCTGTTATGGCTAAAGATATTTTTTCTCTCTCAATGTGTTAGTTTGCTCAAGTAGAAAGTTTTTTGAAACCAGGTGATGACATTGGCCTCCATAGGAATTAGGCAGGTAGGTCAGATCTGACCTCGTCTAGTGACTGTTTTCTTTTTAAAGTTCCTCGACTTTCCTTTTAATGTTTTCATTGATTTTAGAGACAGAAGATGGGAGAGGGATAGAAAGATAGAAATATCAATAAGAGAGAAACATTGATCATCTGTCTCTTGCATGTCCCCTACTGTGGATCAAGCCCGAAACCCCAGACATGTGCCCCCAACCGAGACTCAAACCAACAACCTCTTGGTTCATGAATCAGTGCTCAACCACTGAGCCACACTGGTCAGGCTCACCTTTTGATTTTTGGCCTTCTGCTCATCCTGTGGTTTCTTGAAGTCTGCAACAAACTCGGATTCTCTTATTGTTCTCTGAGTTTTCACTTAAACGTTTTATCATGCTCTTGAGTGGTAATGGTGATCATTTAAAAACGAACAAGTGTTAAAAGTTTATTGTAGGAGAAAAAGAAACTTGGAACATTTAAAACAATCTATATTTTACTTTTACAAAGCAAAATGTTTATAAACAGCATGAGTTATTAACTAGAGTGCCATCTTCCTTCATTTTTCAGCCATTGGTATAGACAAGATAGAAGAGGAAGGTCTTTTCTTAAAAGAGTAAATAAAAATAGATATATCTGTAGACTGAATCATGTCAGGCAGTGTCTAGACTGAATCATGTCAGGCAGTGTCGTGCAAGCATCCGTGAGGGAACTTATGGCCACCACCAGACCCACTTCCTGCCTTCAGTGCTGTACCTGATGGAGGCCGAGAGGGGAGGCTCTCAGAGGCCAGCTGCAAGGCCATTGCCTGGAGTCCCCCCGACCAAGTCCATCTGGGTCATCACCTCCAGCAGAACAATTACTGTCTTTTTTAAAAATTTTTTTTAGTATAGACCAGTGGTTCTCAACCTTCCTAAGGCCGCGACCCTTGCATACAGTTCCTCATGTGGTGGTGACCCCCAACCATGAAATTTTGCTACTGTGATGCATCGTGATGTAAACATCTGCATTTTCCCATGGTCTTAGGCGACCCCTGTGAACGGGTCGTTCGACCCCCAAAGGGGTCGCGACCCACAGATTGAGAACCGCTGGTGTAGACTGAAGGTAATTTTATTGGATTTAAAAATAGAAACTCTTTCTCCTATTACCCCCTTTCATTCCTTTCTTTAACTCCTTGAGAATCAATACATATGTTTCTCTTTAGTAAAGGGATTTGTTTTCTGCCCTCACTTCACCTTAGAAATGGATGAAGTCACCCTAGCCGGCTCGGCTCAGTGGATAGAGCGTCAGCCTGCGGACTGAAGGGTCCCGGGTTCGATTCTGGCCAAGGGCACATGCCTGGGTTGTGGGCTTGATCCCCAGTCGGGGGCGTGCAGGAGGCAGCCAATCAATGATTCTCTTCATTGATGTTTCTATCTCTCTCCTTCTCCCTTCCTCTCTGAAATCAATAAAGAAATATATTTTAAAAAGAAAAAAAGAAATGGATAAAGTCATCTCACAATTTTTTTTTCATAGAAAAATCATGTGGAAAAAGAAGCTGCTGATATGTCAGGGGCTTAGCAAGATCCCCCTCAGGCAAGCCCCCCGAGAAGTCCGTGTCAGGACCCATTCATTGTGTCCCAATGCTTCATCCCGTTTACTGTAACATCCTGGGTCATATCGTTGTATTGTGCTCCTCAAAGACTTACGCTCTCATTGGAGACTTTTCTCCTAAGCCATTTTCCATTCATCCCCTGTCTGTCCTCTCTTCGGTCCTCCTCCGCCCTGCCCAGCCTCCATGGGTCTCCCATTTCTCCAGCCCTGCTCCGCAGCAGGCCGCCTTTAGGGCTGGAAGTCTTCTGGGCGGATCTTCATCTCCACCCGTTTGAGGGAGTAGGTAGAGCCATGCCAGCCGTACCAGGTGATGCCATCCAGGTGCTTGTTGTGCTCCCCGAGGCGGTAGAAGACTCCATTGAGGTTGGAATCCGTGCAACAGTTGTACCAGTAGCCGCCTGGCACGAGAAACAGATCGGAAATGGCAGCTAGGGTAGGCCGCAGGCATTGTCTAGTTGTTTCCTGACTAGTTCTTAAAGCAGGTGGGACCAATATAAAAAGGAAATACCGAAGCCAGGATACCAGCCGCGCAGTTAGAGATCACACTTTCTCTTTATACCCCACCTCCCCCCACCACCCCCAAGCCTCACCTTTGCGGAGCTGTGCGCACTTGTCCAAGCAGTTGTCGTTGTCCTTGTCCTTGGTGCTGAAGGCTGTATTGTTGTGGTAGATGAGGGCGTCATTCCCCACGTTACCACTGTAGTTCCCCAGAAAGAGGCGATAGCTGTTCAGTTCATTGCCCAAGACAAAGTGGCTGTACTCGGCATAGCGCACGTTGCCTTCCCAGTCCTGTCAGAGGGGGCAGAGCCGGAGAAAAACGGCAGCAGGTCACGTTTCTTCCCCCCCCCCCCTGCCCTGGGGTCTCTCCAGCCGCAGCCATACAAATCTACAACTCTACCGCTGGGAATCAGAGCACAGGGTCCCAGACCGAACTGCTCTCCTGCGTCACCATACGCCTTGATTAGTCTCTTTCTGTACCCCCTCGCTTCCTTGTTCATAAGGGGTAGGTGTGTGTTTTTACGGCCTCCCACTTAAAGATGCCGTAAGAGTCATTTGAGAAGATAGGGATGCTCTATTCTGTGTCAGTAAGGTTTGCACATAGAGGACTTGTGTCCAGGTCACTGACTGTTGGATTACTCTGGCCTGATCTGGCTTCTTCCTGTGTACCTGCAGCTTCACTTCTCTGAAAAATAAGAATGAACCTATTCTTCCTCAACTGTACGCAACCCGAAGGGAAACTGTCGGAATAAACATACAAGCCTAGCCAAAACCGGTTTGGCTTAGTAGATAGAGCGTGGGCCTGCAGACTGAAAGGTCCCAGGTTTGATTCCGGTCAAGGGCGTGTACCTTGATTGTGGGCACATCCCCCAGTAGGGGGCGTGCAGGAGGCGGCTGATGGATGTTTCTAGCTCTCTATTCCTCTCCCTTCCTGTCTGTGGAAACATACAAGCCTAAAGTAAGCATAGGAATTGTCATCCCCGGAATTGTGCAGTCATGTGTGGAGGCGTGGTCCAGTCCGGGGACCCAGGCCTCGTGCTCACCTCCATCTCCACACGCAGCCGCGTTGGCCGTCGGGAGAGCCGGTGGATGTGCTCGTTCCCCAGCCAGAAGTCCCCGCGGATGCTGCCGAAGCCCTGCTTGTACTGCTTCCAGTCGCGGTAGAAGGAGACGAGGCCGCTCTTTCGTCTCTGAATGATGGTCCAGCCACCACCTGCCATCTCCATGTCACAGAACACCTGGCGCAGACAGAAGGCGCTGGTCAGGGACCCGCAGGGGTAGGAGCAGGCGCCCAGGGATGTGGGCATGTCCGTCGTCCCCAGGTGCACTAAAGCACAGCTCTGCCCCGTGTGGGTGAGCTGGGCAGGGCTGGTTGCTGAGGAAGATTTATCAAAATGTAGGATGGGGGCAGGCAAGTGCACATGGAGTGTGAAGGGAAAACCCGAGGTCATTCTGATAGGCTCCCTCCGTGGTCTCTTTTCTGTTCCCCCAAAGAGTAGCTGCTCTAGGACATGGCAAGAGGTTTTAACTAGGCAGGTGGCGGTTCTAGAATGATCTCACCTGGTGTGTGGTTGGTAATGGTTTGAAAGGACAAAACAGATGCCTGGACTGCCCCCTCCCCCATCATTGGAGTGTTTGGCTAGTCCCCTGGCGTGTTCGTTCTATGTTGAGTTTCCCTTTGGTTAGACTCTTGACTGGCCCTGGTGTCCCTTTGAGGGCCAGGAGGACGGGGGTAGGGCACGGGCGGTGGTAGTCTCACCTCCAACTCAGGGCTGCCCAGGAAGTCATCGGGAGGAAGCTTGTACACCCCAGAGATGCGGTAGTTCTTCTGGTAGAGGGACGAGCAGTCATAGATGGCATCTGCAAAAGGTACAGACCGCGCCGTGAGCCTGCAGAGCCCGCTCCCGGCAGCCAGGCCTTCCCGTTGCATGGAAACCGGAAGTTGAAGCACACACTTCATTTCCGCCACAAAATATACATTCAGTGCTCTTAACTGGGTAGTAGCTGCATGTGGGAGACCAAGACCAGGTGTGTTTTGGCTTCCCTGGTGCTGGGCCTGGGGGCTGGGGTTAGCCTCTCTCCTGGAGGGCATCAGTGTGCCGCTCAAACAGGTGATGTAAGTTTACTGTGAAGTAACTTATCCTGTGGTGGGTCCAGACCATGAATTCTGGGATGGCTGCAGTGTGTGAGGGCCACGTAACATGCTAATGGATCCAACTTCTGGACAGCCAGCCTCTCTTTCCAGGCAATCAGAGTATCTCGGGGTTTTGTTGTTCCTCGGTTTGTTTGTTTGATTGGCTGGTTTCGTTGTTTTTCGGGGGTAATAGCTACTAGGGCCCCGATTAAGGGAGATGGATGTATCATCTTGCCTTTCCCCTGCCTGAATCTCACACTGCTCGACAATGGAAGTGCACTCTGAGGCGCCCTTAGAAGCTTCCCTGCACGGCTATTAGAACAAGGAAGCGAGAGCATGAGAGCATTCGACAGGCTGATTGAAATGTGCCCAGGCTGCCCGGGGGCGACTGCTTTCTACCAGACTTGTCTCCTTGCTCTAAATTGTGGAGACACTGTGGAAGGTTCAGCCCTCCCCGAGAGGAGGCGGAGAGTGGGAACTCACTGCCCTCTGCGTCCTGGAGCTTCTCTTGGTGACATTTGCCCTGGGCCTTGGAGAAGAGCACACAGACCGCAGAGCACGTCGGGGAGGGGACCCTGGAGGACCCTGTCCTTCCCTGAACGCAAAGGAGCTGCGTGTGATTTCATGAAACTCCCCGCTGGGAGGTGAGAGACCCCAGGTGGAGGAGCAGGGAGCGGCAGGCAGATCCATCTGTCCGCCCTGGTCGTCTTCTTCCTGTCTGATCTCATCTCACGGACCAGGTCAGGACTCACTTGTCTGGAAAATGGCCTAAGAATGCCTTTCTAGTCCCAAACGGAGGGTCAGGATGTACATGCTTAGAACGTGACTTACAGACATCGGTTTAGACCAAAACTGTTAAGCTTAATTTCATTTAGACTGAGACTAACCAGTGACTTACTCTATTCTTAGTTCTTAAGTTTATAGTGTGACCAAAAAGCTTTTATATCAGTGAGAAATGATATATCTATAGGATATGCTCCTGATAACTAATCATTTTGGAAAACCAAATTTCTCTCTAATAAATTCACCTTGACCGGTCTGAGCCAAGCTAATCAGAAACTGAAAGTTATTTTGTAAGAGAAAACATTGTGTCTTAATTTTGGCCTCCCCCAAATCCAAATTTCAACATTACCTTTTTTTATTTCCTATATTACTGGGCAGAGTTTTATTTTAGATCCTGGGGGAAGATAGAAATATCAGAATTGAGGAACCTTAAGGACCTTGCCCTTTCCTGAAGACAGAAATTTCTCAAATGGCTTTGGGTCATGTCTTGCTCTGTTATCTCTTTTTACATGCTTTCTCCTTCATGGCTTCATTCTGAGCCCTTGAGAAGACAGCTTGCAGAGAGATGATACCAAATTCCATGTATGCCCATTCCATAGTGTTAGAGACCTGAGAGAACTTCTAGAGCAACAGATGCTTTGGTGGTTGGTGTTCGCTCCTGCTTCCTTGGGACCAAGGGTCCAGCTTCCGAAGGGGAAACTAAATGAGGAAACCCGAGCCCTCTTTTTAAGACTCGCTGTGTGACTTTGGGCAAACCACGTAATCTCTCTGTGCTCCAGGATGGTAATTCCTACCTTCCGTGTGCTGAAACATTGGCATTAATAAAGGAGACCTGTGAAGGTACTGGGCACATTTCCAGAACATTACCAATCAAAATAAACATTTCCTAAGCCTTTTGTAGAGAGAAAACAGAGCTGGTAGCACGTACCCAAAAGAGTGTACCTCCAAAGAACCGCCCGCAACTGTCCTGGCGACCAGGTTATCTAGAAGCAATGTACACATAGGAGACCCTGGGCTGTCTGAGGGCGAGGTGGCGAGGAACGTGAGGTCACGTGGTCCTTACCTGCCGAGGTCTGCGTGATGGTCTGCGCTGCCTGCAGCTGCATGATGTCAATCTGATTGTTCATCTCCGAGTACTTGCCCTCGGCCTCCGTGAGGCGCGACTCCATGCGCTTGGTGTTGCTCTCCAGTTCCATCACCTGCATGACCACGCTGACCCAGTCCTTCTCCTGCTTCTTGCCCAGTTCACTCAGCAGGCTGCTCAGGTTGGCAACCTGGGCCTTGAGCTCCTTCACCTCCTCACAGCAGGCGGCCACCTTGAGCTGCCCAGGCGTCTTGCGCTTTGGGGGCTTCTGCGGCCACACCGGGTGGCTGACGAAGACCCAGATGAAAAGGCAGAGCCAGGTCACAGCGGAGAGCGGTCTTTTCAGCATCTTTCGCGGGTCTGGGTGAGGAAGGCTCTTCCTGCGGGGCAATCTGGATCCGCCCGGCTGAGGCTTTGCAAAGCTGCAGCAATTAAAGCCTCACACTTGATGAGCTCGCCAGTGTTTTCTCTCTTGCCTGGCTCTTTCTGAGCCTCTGTCAAAGCTTGAGCATCTGGAAGGGCAGCTGAATCGGGTATCCTATAGCTTTCCTTCCCAAGCCTAAATGCTCTACCGACTCAGCATCTTAAATATCGTGCGCTGCCTGCACCTCCACCCCGTGTGCATGGCCCTTTAGCCCCTCCCAGCCCATCTGGGAGGGTCAGGTGCCTGTTGGGTGAAGTCAGCGTAAACTTAGGCCAGAGAAGGGGAGGAGGGAAACAGGGCAAGTCTTTCTTCCCTTGCCGGCACAGTCTCTGGGCCCAGACAAGAGGGCTGTGAGTTTGTGTGTTTCTAGTTTCGCCTATTAAAGTAGGCCCTTGCCAGCCACTGGCTCAGCTCTATCAGCAAGCAGAGCGGGGAAAGAGAATTTCCAAATTCCATTCTAAAGGTTATATAACCGTGGGGTGAGCGCAAGGTAGGCAGAGAGAATTGGGAAGAAGATTCCACTCACCCGGTGAGGCCTGTTAATGTAATCTACGCTGTTTATAGGAGGATCTGGCCTACTGAGTGTGCTTTTAACAGGGCTGCTGCTTCCTTCCTCTGGTCATTCCGTGTTTCACGAAAGAAACTCCCGTCCCACCTGGATCTTGTACCATCTCACATTTGAACATTTACAACTTAGAAAAGCTCTAGAAAGAGGAAGATGGAGTAAATCTCTTAGGAAGAAAAAAATAAAAATGACCTCGTAGTTTGTATGCACAGTATTTGCTCTGTTATCTCTTTTTACATGCTTTCTCCTGCAACAGAGTGGGTTTCTCACACTTTACTTATTTTTTTTTAATTGATTTTTTTATAGAGAAGGAAGGAAGAGGGATAGAGAGTTAGGAACATCGATCAGCTTGCCTCCTGCACGCCCCCTACTGGGGATGTGCCCGCAATCAAGGTACATGCCCTTGACCGGAATCGAACCTGGGACCTTTCAGTCCGCAGGCCGACGTTCTATCCACTGAGCCAAACCGGTTTCGGCATCTCACTCTTGACTTTAGCAAGGAGATGTCAGAGGTGACAGCAGGAAGGAAAACTCAGGAATAATTCGTCACCCACATTTCCATTGGTCTTCAGGCAGAACAGAGCATCCTTGGCCCGTGGTTCCAAACTTGGAAAATATATTAAGTCCTAGAGAAAAGAATCCCTATCACCGAATAAAGCCATATCTCTAGCCTCGTTTCCTCTTCCTGGGCCATATGGTTTGCAAATCTGAACTTACTCTCTGTATACCCCCGAAAATAGGGATATTGTAATTTTTCACGTACTATATTTGAAAGGCACACTTCTTTTGAAAACAAATGGAAAAAACCTGGGGTTTTAGCAACCTTCAGTCCTTAAAATGAGGTCTTCACTAGGAATGTATACAAAGGTCCCTTTGTCCTTACACAGGAACCCCGTCTTTGGAACGTACCCTTGCGCTTTCCATGTTACGGTGCCGCTGAGGCAGTTCCTGGTCTGCTAGGCAGCCCGGGGCCCTTCCCACACAAGCCAAGCCGCCCCCTGACCACTTTCCTTCCCCGCCGTGACCCCCCACAGTCCCTCCGCAGTCAGGGCTTCGAGCTCCTCAGAAAGTCATTTCTGGCCCGGCAGCTGGACTTCGCAAACAATGGTTTTTCTCGAAATGAAAAAGCAGCAGAGGATGACGTGGACCGGGGTTTGTTTTTTCTCGTTGTCTCCTTTGCCTGCGAAAGGGTGAGGATGTGGCTGGCGCCCTACAGCAAGCTATCATTCAGCCCCAGAGATGCCGTTTACAGTTGGCACCGTCACCTGGTCCTCTTGCAAATATCTAGCCCAGCTGGGCTCTGCAGTCTCAGCTCCATGGAGTTCATTTCACTAACTCGAATCTGACCCCAGCTGCCAGCATCTGACCCAGGGTCTGCCGATCTCCAAGAGGATCTTCAAGATGATCTGCTAACCATCAAGTGACCCTGTGCCCCGGAAGTGGTGTGTGCCATACAGTCAGGACCCTGGGAGTTACTGTGTAGCAGAGTGTAGGGAAGCCATCAGAGACCGGTGGAGCTTTATGGATTCCCGGTCAGCTTTTTGTTTGTTCTCCCAGTAGCTGTTTCCCCCACTAACCGGGAAAGTGTACTGAGTGGGAATTCATATCTGGACAGAAAATGAACCAGTCAGACATATTTGCAAGCCATGTAGCGGTCCTTTCGAAGCTCCGGCTTTTAGCATGAGTGCCTACTCTCTGACATGTCTTTTCTGGAAACTTATTTCTAACATAAGGCCTAAGTTGGAAACAGGCTTTTCTTATTTGAAGAGTTTCTAACTCGCCTAAGCTGCCCAAATGTCAATAACACCCCCCCTCCCTCCGATTTTTGAATAAAATAGCCAATTAAGAGTATTCCCACCGAAACCGGTTTGGCTCAGTGGATAGAGCGTCGGCCTGCGGACTGAAGGGTCCCAGGTTCGATTCCGGTCAAGGGCATGTACCTTGGTTACGGGCACATCCCCAGTAGGGGACGTGCAGGAGGCAGCTGATAGATCTCTCTCATCGATGTTTCTAGCTCTCTATCTCTCTCCCTTCCTCTCTGTAAAAAATCAGTAAAATATATATTTTTTAAAAAGAGTATTCCCTATCCAGGAGTTGATCTGTCCTCCAGAACATCCACAACCCTTCGATGACCTAAATTCTGAATTTCTGAGAGAAGGCAGTGTAAGCCCTTGTTTTGAGTACAGCTAAGCCCATAGAGAAAACATGAAGAAAATGAGACCAGAGCGTTTCCCTCTCTGAGAGCCTTGCACTCCCTTCTCGAAAGATGGGAATTAACTGGAAAAGCATGGAGAACCTGGGTTGGATAGCTTGGAGTTTTTCCTTCTCTCCCCTTTGCTGGTGGTGAAAAGGATCGGCTTGGCGCTCCCAGGGAAAGCTGGTGTTGAAAATAGAGCTTATATTCTTACCGAGAAAGGCCAGGGAGCTTTTACTTAGCTTGGAAGTCCTTACCGACCGCAGTGCGGGCTGCACAGCTGCGGCTGGCACGGAGGACTGGCAGCATTCAAGCAGCCCGAGGGCACCCGCTGGGAAGAGGCTAGAGGAGGTCTCTCCTCCAAATGGGACTGTCGTGTCTCATTTTCTTGAAAATGTCCCCATTGGAGAGAAAGGCCTCTTTTCTAAGAATTCTTGCCCCTGCCTACTCTTTAAACCATCACTGTCAAAATGGGTGAGGGAGCCCTAGCCAGTTTGGCGCAGTGGATAAGAGTGTCGATCCAAGGGTCAAGGGTTCGATTCTCTGTCCCTCCCCCTTCCTTCCACTCTCTCTAAAAAAATTAATGGAAAAATATCCTCGGAGACGATTAACAAACAAACAGATTGGTGAGGGAGAAAAACAGCTGCCCTCGGAATCAGGCTCCCTGTTTACTGAAAAGGAACCTCTTACTTAGAGGAACCTGCCTTGCTGTTATTAGTGTCCTTCCTGGGGATATTTTACTTCTGAAGTCTCTTCATGAGTCACAGCTTGCCTTGCTCTCTGCAGTCATTTAATATCTGACCCCTTTTCTTAAAAAATATACCGTATTTTATTGGTTTCTTTTACAGAGAGGAAGGGAGAGAGATAGAGAGTTAGAAATAGCGATGAGAGAGAGACATCGATCAGCTGCCTCCTACACGCCCCCCACTGAGGATGTGCCCACAACCAAGGTACATGCCCTTGACCGGAATCGAACCTGGGACCTTTCAGTCCGCAGGCCGACACTATCCACTGAGCCAAACCAGTTCCCGCAATATCTGACCCTTTTACCACTCAGTCCTCTTTCTATCTAACTGGAAGCCCACGTCTATCACAGAAGCTGTTTCCATCTCTTCCCCAAGCCTTCTAGTTTGCCACTTCTACCAGAGAGTACAGCGGATGTCGTAGAAACCATCTCAGCCCTCCTCCTGGAACCGATTATTTAATTAGAGCACCTCGCACAAAAGTCCATCTCAGATCTCTCTCTCAGGACTTGGTAGCAAACACCCATTCTGTTAGCCAGGATGCCAGCTGCAACACCACCCAGTCTCAAGTGCCTCGCAGTCCAGCTGGAGAAGCAGACAGCCCGACTTTAGGACAGTGTGACATGCTAGGATGGGGGACACAGAGGAGGAGGATTGTCCAACCAAGATGAGCTTCTGGAAGGCCATGTGAAAGACCTTGGCTTTGGAGAGTGCAGGTGGTGAGCATGCTGAAGAGCAGAGGCAGGGGACTCGGGTAGTTAAGGCTGGAGAGGTGGAGGGGCGCCAGGCCTGAGGGACTGCATGAGTCCATGTGAGGCGTGTGATTGCCATTCTGGAGACTGAGGGCTGTGGAGACATCCAAGAAGCTTTACCTCTAGCTGCTTTGTTTTCCTGAGTCTTACCAGGAAAGTGGCTTTTGTTGCTGCCAAACAAGATTTTTAACTGGAAACGGGTGGCTTAGAACATTGAACTTCTTAAAATGGTAACTCATTCATCTTAAATCCCCGGAAGGGCTTTAAGTGCTTGGGTAAGAATCAAACAAATCTGGGTCCTAATCCCTGATTTAATTTGATAGTTATATCTAATCCCAGATATTACTTGGTAGTTCTATGACTCTGGGCAAATTAAGTTACATAATTTCTCTGAGTCTACGAGTGCGAAATGGAAATAAAAATCATAACTACTCCACCTCACAGGATTTTTGTGAGGATTAAGTTAAATAAAGCAAAGGATTAAAAATAGCTAAGGCATTTCTGATTAAAAAAAAAATAAAACTAGAGGAATTACACTACTAGAAATAAGATTTATCCTAAAGCTACAGTAATTAAGGCAGTATAGTATTGGCACAAGGATAGGCCCATAGGTAAGTGGAACAGAATTAAACATCCAGAAACAGACCCACTGTTTATGACAGTGAGCACCACAGAACAGTCTTCAGTAAGCGCTGCTGGGTGAGTTAGCCTCATAGGGGCTTGTGGGTGAGGCTCTGACCCTTACCTCACACCATACACAAAGCTTCAAGCCCAGAGGAGATTTAAACTTTAAATGTGGAAGGTAAAACTGAAGCTTCTGGAAGCTAACATAGGAGTTACCTTCAGCATCTTGGAATGAGCAAAGATTTCTTAAACAAGATATTAAAGACACTAACCACAACAGAAAACATGCAGTAAAAGTAGTCATCTGTGTGCATTACAAGACACCATGAAGAGAGTGAAAAGGCAGTAAAATATCTCCAATACATACATGTGTGTATGTTGTATCCAAAGTATTCATTCATAGAAATCATTTATTGTGAACAGGCACTCACAAAAGACGAAATTCTGCCAATAAATGCCTGAAAAACTGGGCAAACTCCTTAGACATTCTAGAAAGTCACATTAAAACTATAAAATGCCTACGTACCAGTCAAAATGGCTGAAACGGAAAACACTGAGAATACCAAGTGTTGACAAAGACAGGGAGCAAATGGGGATTTTCAGACACTTTGGAGGGAATGTAAATTGGTGAAACCACTTTGGAGAGCAACTTGTCAGTGTCATCTAAAGCTGACTATACCCTGTAACCAATTCTACTGGGAATATTCCCCATAGAAATGTGAATGCGCCAAAGACACGTGCGAGAACATTCATAGTAACACACAGTAGCCAAATGCTGACAACAACCTAACCTAAATGTCCATCAATTAAAAAAAAAAATAGGTAAATTGTGTTGTATTCATACAGTGAACTCCTGTTTAGCAATGGTAAAAACTGTGGCATGCAACAACATGGCTGCGTCACACAAACACAATGTTGCGCGTTTAAATCAAGTCAAACCTGGCAGAGCTCACCCATTGTGTCTGAAGTCGGATAGTTGTTCTCTGGGCATGAGGAAGGAGCTGTGGTTGGGAGGAGACTCGGGTGCTTCTGGGGTGCCCGCCATGTGTTGTGTTCTGTTCCTGGACTGGGTGGTAGTTCCACGGGTATCTTCACTTTGTGTGACAACTTACCCAGCTGTACACCGCGTCTACTTCCCTGTATATGTGTGTGTCGTACCTCAACTAGGAAGTTTCTTGAAAAACAGATAGTGCACATAAAACACTTAGAATAGTGTCTGACGCATGGTCAGTGTCCAGCAAATCATAAGTATTGTTATTTAGGTATGTGATTATCATCTGACCAGAAAAGCCTTTTCCCTGCCACCCGACTTTAAATAAGTGTCTAAGCACTCTGTTTTCTTTGTGGTGTTGACCTTCACAGCACCTACTGCAGTTTGGTGTTTTTTTAAATATTTTATTGATATTTTACAGAGAGGAAGGAAGAGGGATAGAGAGCCAGAAACATGGATGAGAGAGAGACATCCATCAGCTGCCTCCTGCACGCCCCCCACTGGGGATATGCCGCAACCAAAGTACATGCCCTTGACCGGAATCGAACCTGGGACCCCTCAGTCCACTGGCCGACGCTCTATCCACTGAGTCAAACCGGTTTCTGCTGCAGTTTGGTTTGTGAACATCTACTTCAGCTACCTGTAAACTCTGTGAAAGCAAAGACCGTGTCTGCCTGACTTATCACAGTAGCTCTAGCATCCGGCACTGAGCACAAAGCGGAAAGCAAGAGATACTTGGATGAAAGACTGAATTCCCAGCAGCGGGTTCTGTCCCTCCAAATGGACATCCTGTTATGGAGACTCAGCATCTTTCTCTTTCCCGTCTTTGTCAACATTTGTTATTCTCAGTGTTTTCCATTTCAGCCATTTTGACTGGTACGGAGTGGCATTTTATAGTTGTTGTTTTTTTAAATTAGGTTACTTCTTTTTTTTTTTTTTTAACCAGTGTTTATGATAAGGTCTTCATTGTAGGGCACTGCATTCTCTCCTGCTTTAAGTCCATTTTTCTTCCATAGATCCATAGTGTCTTTGTTTGTTTGTTTCATAGATCATAGTTAAAGAATCCAAGAAAGTGAGAACTGGAAGAGTTGAGATCTTTTTTAATCAGTAACTTGAGGTAGCATCCTTATAGTATAATCCCTTTGTATCCCTGAAAACCATCAATTTGGGTCTCACCCCCCCTTTCTTTCCCTGTGAAGAAGATCAGAGAGATCTCCCTCGTTAGTGTGGAATAAATTTCCTCTTTTAACATGAAAAAAAAAAGAAGAAGATCAGCGAGAGGACCACAGAGCAATGGGTAAGGTTTTGTCCCTCTCCTGTTTGTTTTGGAGGCCTCTGTAAATGGCATACCTAATCCCTTCAGCCTGCATGGGCCTGTCAGTAACCTTCATTCCTGCCCAATGGGCCACATGCAGCTGCTAATGTTGAAGACGGAACAAAGAAAGCAAACACGTCCCCACAAAAGCAGCCATGTCTCTGCGTAGCTATATTCACCATATTGTGTCCAGGAATCCAACAGATCTCGCGGGCATCCAATGCCCATTACATGGTAATCGTAGACCATCCCTGTTAACCAGACATAGGACCCTGTCGGGGGTGGGGGTGGGGGTGGGGGTGGGGGTGGGGGTGGGGCAGGACAAGATGACAGGCTGGGGCCCAGCTTCCCTTCGGGCTGCACCTCTGCCGCCCTGACTTAGACCGCACTCACAGGAGAGCGGCCTGTCATTCTGGAAGAATGTTGGAGAATTCCAGCCAGTTGGGCCCGAGCGGCCAATTAATGGCAGAGGTGACTGGGCTTTACGGGTCTGCGGGAGAGGCCTCCGCTGGATGAACAGAACCGCTCTGTTCTTAATTCCGAACACATGTTCCCAAAGTGTCTATTGTGTTGCTTGGAAGTATGAGTCTTGCTTTTACAGTTGTTTCCTGGCTTCCAGAAAAGGTACACAGTCTCATTTTTTCCCTGCACCTCTGCTGGGAGAAAAAAACACTCGGTCCAGGAGGGTAAGGATTTGCTCAAAGCTCCTCACTTCTCGGTAAAAACACATTCCAAACCTCTGGGCTCATGCTGACTTCAAAAGTGCCATTGTGCCTCTAGGAACCTGCAAAGCTCCGAGCAGCGAAGGGTGGGCGAGGGCAGGAGGCCCGGTGTCGCCAGAGCAAAGCACAGGTGGCATCTCTCTTGCTAGCCCCATCTTCTCTGTGACGCCTCTTCACCGCCAGCCACACCCCAGAGGCCAGGTCTGTCACCTGTCACCAAGAGTGTAATTGAGCTATTTCTGAAGACTTCCTGCAGTGTCACTGTACAACAGCTTGCCCTTACAGAGCGTCTTATAGACCCCAAGGAAAGTTCTCTTCGGTGCAGGAAGCCGGTCCTCCATGAGGAGCTGTACAAAGGGGATGGTCCTAGGGCTTCTCCACCAGTTGACCAGGAGGGTGAGGGAGGGGGCAGACTGCCGACAACTAAACAGTGTCACTGTGCTCTGGAACCTTGAATTGTGCGCTGCATCGTGATTGCAGACATGTTAACGTGGGAAAAAAGCATGTCAGAAACTCATGAAATACAGGTGCTGGGTTCTTCCCCGCGGCGCCCTCTGGCAGTGGGTCCCGGTGACAAAGCAGTGATGAGTGGTGACACAGTGGTCTCCTTAAATGCTTTCGGACATTTCACTGGCTCGGAATGTTGACAATCCGGTCCTCTTCTGTCAGCTTTTCCTTACCCAGGAGTAGGCACATTCTCCCCCCCCACATCCCAAAATGGGGATCAGTATTTTTACCGCGCCGCCTAACTCCTTAACGGAGTAGAAAGGCCAGCTCACATCTGCTTCTTCCGTTAAATGTGGGGAGTTCGGAGCTGCCAGGTCACTAGATGCCAGCTCACTTCATTTTTGTTTCCCAACTTCATCCACATAATAGACTAAGGCAGAGCTCTCGGGGCTTGGAGAAGCCGAGAAATCAGGGTTTTACCCCCCAAGTATCAACTCCGCTTTGAGTGCAGGTGGTTGAAAATCAGCCTTGGATTCGGCCTATCAGCCCTCTCCCTCGCGTTCCTTTTCTCCCTGCTTTTCTGGCAGCTTCTTTCTCATCCCCGCTCTGAGTTCTGCATTTCGCTCTGGACGGGAGGAGAGGGGCCAGGAGGAGAGAAACCTCCGGGCCTCACCAGAAAAGGAGCAGAGCTCATTGTTGTAGAATAAAAAGATAATGGCCAAATTTGTCAGGAAGTGTTGACAAGAAAGATAAAGTTGGAAGTAATTAACTGGCTGACATGCTGG
This sequence comes from Lasiurus cinereus, assembly GCA_011751065.1. NCBI lineage: Eukaryota > Metazoa > Chordata > Mammalia > Chiroptera > Vespertilionidae > Lasiurus > Lasiurus cinereus. Next base: position 709,312 of record JAAGEH010000227.1, read on the forward strand.
GAGTGATGTGCCTGCCGATAGCTCCCTAAATCAGCCCGAGCCGGGGAGATGTGGCGGCCGTTCATCATTTTTACAGCACGTCTCTGACAGGCCCCTGGGTTGCACAAATCCAGCGCCTTGACATTTCGGAGCTGCGCAGTCCTCCTGTATCTTAGGCTGGGTCGTACCAGGGCATCCATGCCCCGTGTCCACCCCAGAGGTGCCCAGGGGTGATGTGTGAAAGGGGACAGCTTGCTTGGCCTGTCGCTGAGCCTGGTGCTCATTCTCGGGGGACGGGCACCGATGGCTAGGGGTGACCTTGAAGACTATAGGACATCACTTACTGAGCATGGAGGTGCTGACCAGGAGGTCCCAAGTACTCTCCTGGGGCCTGGTCATCTAAAAGTGCCACTCCCTGCCGAAACCGGTTTGGCTCAGTGGATAGAGCATCGGTCTGCGGACTGAAGGGTCCCAGGTACGATTCCGGTCAAGGGCATGTATCTTGGTTGCGGGCACATCCCCAGTAGGGGGTGTGCAGAAGGCGGCTGATCGATGTCTCTCTCTCTCATCGATGTTTCTAACTCTCTATTCCTCTCCCTTTCTCTCTGTGGAAAATCAATAAAATATATTTAAAAGTGCCACTTCCGGCCAGCCAAGAGGGGACACCGCCCACGAGACTGGTTATATACACGAGATCTCTCCCCAGGATGAAATTAGTGTGCAACCATTAAAGTAATTATGAGGTAGGGAATGAATGAGAGTGCAAACGTCTGTATATCCTCTCTTATTTTTAGTTTTTGTTAATCTCCCAAGGATATTTTTCCACTGATTTTTAGACAGTGGAAGGGAGGAAAGGAGCGAGAAGTGGGGGAGGAAAAGAGGGAGAGAGAGGGAAACATCGATTTAGTTGTCTTCTGCATGCACCCAGACTGGGGCCAGGGATCGAACCAGCAACCCTTCAGTGCCCGGGGTGTCTCTCTAACCACTGAGCACACCAGCCAGGGCTGTATATCCTCTTGATATCCCAGTGCATTGTGTTCTCCTGTCTGTCCCTCTTCGTTGTCTTTCTGACACCCAGGTTCACTTGCCGGCTCTGGGTTTTAATATCTGGATAGGCAGTTTCCATTTGTTCTGTAGAATCACAGCTGTAAATTCTCCTCTGGATGTTCTCACTGGAATATGGAGTAGGATGTATACCCCTTCGCCCCTGTTAAGACGGCATTGGGAATTGGTACCCACCAGCTTAGAAAGTTCTTAGAAAGTTCCTTCTGTTCTCAGTACACATCGGGAGGAGATGGGAAATCTGGTCGACCTGGCACTTGTGCACGCTGTTGTGGCACGTTGCTGCCCAGGCCTCTGTCTTGTTGAGCTTGTCTGTTGTCAGCTCTTGTCACACAGACCAAGGCCACTGGGGTCTGGTTTGTGTTGTTAGCGCTCGTCTGCTGGTGAGGCTTTGAACCGTTTGCCCTCTGTAAGCTCCAGCATGAACATGGAAAGGCGGAGGGGCACCCAAATGAGTGTTTCTAGAACTGACTGTAGAAAGCTCCCAGCTGCCCCATAAAATGAGAGTTCCTCATTAGGGGGGAGCTTTTGAGCAAAGGTGCCCCCCCTCCCCCCCCCGCGTGAGCCAAACGTCACAGGCAGTTTCCATTTGCTCTATAGATTCACTAGCCTCCTAAAATCACATCTAAGTTTAAAAGGGGAACATTTCAAAGGACAGGCTGTGTCACCCAAGTAGGCAGGAGACTGGGGGACTCGGTAGCTAGGAACCACTGAGTTTCCGTGGCAGCTCATTTATCCCACACATGGCCATCTGGGCTTTGTCTGCCAGCCCGGCCGCCTTCTACCAGCTGCCGCCGTGGCAGCGTGGCTGACTGTTGCACTGGGGACTTGAAGGCGTAGAGAACCTCCCGAAAGGAGATAAAAAACTGGGCGATGGGAGCTTGAGGACTGGAGGGGAGTGTCGCCCTAATATCAGTGAGGACGGTGAGATGAAGGTGCAGTAGGATTCCTTTATCTTGAAAAGCCAGTGAGAGAGAGACAATGAAAACATACCGTCCGGTGCTTTTATTCACTCATTTCTACTGATGCCCAGAGTACAAAACTAAGACAGTGTCCCTCCCATTGCTGAGCTTACAGGACACTCACTCTGCGTTATTATTTAAGAGCCTTTCAATGATCCAATTTTTTTTTTTAAGGGAAAGAATAACATCAATAGCCTGTGACCTACTAGGCCCCAGTTTCTTCAAATTGGGAATATAAATAATAGTGTCTACTTCATGGGGTTGCGATAGCACATGTAAGCATTTAGCACAGTGAGTTCTCAGTAAGTTTAGGTGTCTTTCTGTTGTCATTATAATACATTGTCTCCCAGGATGGAGCGCCACAAGTCGTGGAGGAAGAGAAAAAAGCTCGAGTCCCAAACAGAACGACATTCTTGAGCACCAAGAGTTCTGTTCACTTACCTTTCCGGAACCTCCACGTCTGTGTTTGCATTCGACGCAGCCTGTAGATGCATTGGAGACCCCACGGAAGAAAAGGATAGAGAAGAGCAGCTTAGGGAGAAAGTCCTATATGGGAAAGTAAAATAAAAACAGGAAGGAGGAAAGATTAAACGGGTGATAACCGCTGGCTAACTTAATAAATAATCTCTTCTTTGAATAGCCAGAGTGGGTGTGCACAGTCTTCTTTCCTTCGGGTCTTCACATGAGGAGCTAAGAACTTAATATTTGAAAGGGACTCTTTCTCAGACTGACCCCACTCCTTTTTCATGGATGTATCTTAGTCCATGTAGTCTGGGCTGTGATTCCTGTGATGTCTTTGATGAAGGCCTAGTCAGTGGTCCCTGGAAGGAGGCCGGCTCCTTTCTCCCTTTCCCCAGGGCTGTCTGCATCCTCGCCTGTCTCCACTCACATTCAAGTGGGGAGGATTATGCAGATGATTTATTTGGACTTTCTCTTAAAGGTGTACGATTTTTGTCCACTCTCTTCCCGCACCCCTTTCCCCCCCAAGTATTGTCAGTCCACTGCCTTTCCAGGCCCCTGATTCTACTATATTCACCAGTTTATTCTGTTCATCAGATTTTTTTATTCACTTTTTTATAGATATGTATTCATTGTTCATAATTTTTATCTTTACCTTTTTCTTCTTCTTCCTCTTCTTAGACAATACCTTTCAGCATTTCATATAATACTGGTTTGGTGGTGATGAACTCCTTTAGTTTTTACTGATCTGTGAAGCTCTTCATCTGCCCTTCAATTCTCAATGATAGCTTTGCTGGGTAAAGTAATCTTGATTGTAGGTTTTTGCTATTCGTCACTCTGAATATTTATTGCCACTCCCGTCTGGCCTGCACAGTTTCTGTTGAGAAATTAGCTAATAGTTGTATGGGTGCTCCTTTGTAGGCAACTAACTGTTTTTCTCTTGCTGCTTTTAATATTCTCTCTTTGTCTTTTGCTCTTGGCATTTTAATTATGATGTGTCTTGGTGTGGTCCTGTTTGGATTCCTTTTGTTTGGGGTTCTCTGCACTTCATCTGTTTCTTTCACCAGGTGGAGGAAGTTTTCAGTCATTATTTCTTCAAATAGGTTTTCATTATCTTGCTTTCTCTCTTCTGACACCCCCATAATTTGGATGTTGGTATGCTTGAAGTTGTCCTAGAGACTCCTTACACTATCTTCATATTTTTGGATCCTTTTTTTCTTTTTTCTTTTCCAGTTGGTTGTCTTTTGCTCCTTTGTATTTCAAATCTTTGACTTGATTCTTGTGATCCTCTAGTCTGCTGTTAGATCTCTGTATAATATTTTTTATTTCAGTCAGTATATGCTTAATTTCTAGTTGGTCCTTTTTTATATCCTCAAGAGTCTCACTAAATTTATTGGCAGTTTCTAGAAAATTCTTGAAAAACCTTATAACCGTGGTTTTGACCTATATATCCAGTAGTTTGCTTTCCTCCATTTCTTTCATTTGTGACCTGTATCTCTGTCTCCACATTTTGGCTGCTTCCCTGAGTTGGTAGAGTGGCTTTGTGTGCCAGGTGTCCTATAGGGCCCAGTGGCTCAGCCTTTATAGTTACCTGAGGTAGACACCCTTGGTGCACCCCTTTGTGGGCTGTGTGCACAGTCTTGTTGTAGTTAAGACTTGATTGTTCTTGATATCACTGGGAGGGAATTGACCTCCAGACCAAATGGCTGTGAGGGTCAGCTGTGTCTATGCTGGGAGAACTTCTTTACTGGAGACACCCTTATGAGACAAGACTTGCAAAAGCTTCTGTGCTCAGCTTGGATAAGGCGGAGTCTCAGGGCGGAGCAAACAGCATTGGTTTCCCATCATCCCTGCCCTAATAGGCCCCTATGTCTCAGTGTCCTGTGGTAATCACTGCAAGCACCTCTGAGAGAAAGCCACCCTTGAGTTCCGCCTACTGCCAGACAGTCCAGTTTCTTCCTGAATGATTCTGGGTCCCCAGAGTCTTGCCTGGACCTGAAGTTCAGCACAGTTGGGAGCTTTTGTCTCCCTCTTGCTTGAGAAAACCAGCCGCGCACTCAGTTGCCCGCCCTCTCCACACATGCACCTCGGTACCTCTGCCTTCCTCAGTTCCTCTGAGTCTCAGTGTGCTTTTCTCTTTCCTGACAGTCCAGTTTCACCGAGTATGAGTCTGGGTCCCCAGAGTCTCGCCCGGAACTGGAGTTCAGCGCAGTCGGGAGCTTTTGTCTTTCTCTCGCTTGAGAAAGCCAGCCGTGCACTCAGTTGCCAGCACTCTCCACGTGTCTCAGTACCTCTGCCTCCTGCAGCTCCTCTGAGTCTCAGGGTGCTTTTCTCTTTCCTTCTAGTGTAGAATTTCCGCTCAGCCAGCCTTCCTGTGCTTCTGGATGATGCCAAGTCCGAAGCTGCCTCACTGCCAACCCCACTTTCACAAAGAGGCACAGTATTGCTTTGGCCACAGGGGGACTGTCCCCCATCACTGAAGGCGTTGGGGAAAATCATTACTCATGTGGGCCTTAGTCTCCTCAGGAGTAGAACAGGATTAAAAATACCTTTTCCTTCATTCTCTTAGGGATGCGTGAGGTCAAGCAATGAGAGGTTGGAAAGATTGTTTGAAATGTGCTTCGTAAGAATGAGACATTAGATTATTACTTTCACAAATGTTAACTGCTCCAGTTCATCATATTTCTGGGCGGGTCCCTCTTGCTTTTATTGGAAGAAATGTAATGGTACTCCAATTTTTAAAAGTAATATTTATGTGCTCACTTTGGCAGCACATACGCTAAAATTGGAACGGTACAAAGATTAGCATGGCCCCTGTGCAAGGATGACACGCAAATTCATGACCCGTTCCATTAAAAAAAATAATAAAAGAATAATAATATTTATAACAGCAATTTCTTGCCATATTACCACATTGAACCGAAAACCTGGAATTTCCCAAAACCACTTAAAAACGAATCCTAGTCAAATAGTTTGCACTCGGGGCCGTAAACTGGATTCTTGCTTGTTAAACCAGTCTAGACTTCCAAGTTGGTCTGTCACATTTAAAAAAAATGCTCCCTACCTGTGAACAGAAATAATCATATTGTCCTTTGACTTGCTCAAGCCTGTGCCTTCCCTCCTAACTTCCTTTCATAGCTCAAGCTTGGGATTAGCGTTATGTTGGCTGCTGTTCACCCTCTTACAGAGGTTCCCCCTGGAACCAGGTCTAAGTCCTGCGCTCTCCTGCTTTCAGGACCATTTGCAGCCTCTCTGATGAACTGATTTCAGCCACCAGGCCTTCCTGCATTACTGCTAGTTGCCCCAGTATAATTACAGTCCTCTGGTCCCTATTGGCCACATGCTGCGCGCAGGTGACATCAGCAAAGAAGGGTGGTGGGTGTTAGTGAAAGGCGTCTCTCTGCCAGAGACTAGGCAGGTAACCCCGGATGTGGTTCCTTCACAGCCTGCTGCAGACGTAGGTGAGGGGGCATCTGAACTCGGAGGAGACGAGATGTCAGGGGAGCAGGCAAGGTGGCTGCACAGCCACAGTCCCCGGGATTTGGGGGTGACACAGCCTCACTGTCATTTCTGTGTTGCCCACAGAGCCCAGTGATTTTTATTTATTTTGGTGATTCTGATTACTGAAGGCAACTGGGGAGAAGAAGTGATAGTTACAAGTTCAAAGGTACTTCCTCTGGTTCTGCTGTACAGCAGGGACAGTTTTGGATCCAGAGTGGCTAGCTCTTTTTTTTTTTTTAATATATTTTATTGATTTCTTACAGAGAGGAAGGGAGAGGGATAGTTAGAAACATCGATGAGAGAGAGACATCGATCAGCCGCCTCCTGCACGCCCCCTACTAGGGATGTGCCCGCAACCAGGACACATGCCCTTGACCGGAATCGAACCCGGGACCTTTCAGTCCCCAGGCCGACGCTCTATCCACTGACCCAAACCGGTTTCAGCCAGAGTGGCTAGTTCTTAAAAGGCAGACCTGTGCTGCCTGGCCTACAGTGTCGAAGAGGAAGCCAGCCTGTGCCAGCTGGAGGGAGGGCCGAGCAGGCAAGCTTCTGGTCCACCAACTGTGCCCCCTCATGAGTGTGCGATCCAGAGGCAATCATTCAGGCTGCGCTTTCTGAGTGGTAATGGCAATGGATTCTCTGCATCTGCAAAACATTGTCCCCGACATGCTGGTGAGCCACCTGCCCACACATGACCCCGCACCTCCCCTGCTCTGACATTTTGAGCATAACCGCCTCCTCCTTTTGTTTTCCAGCATTAATAATAAGCTACAGCAGCCAGAGGCCGCTGCCGGGGTGTTGGAATATGCCATGAAACACTTTGGAGAGTTGGTAAGTGCCTCGTTCCTTTTAGATAAGTCAGAGGTGGCAACCTGGCTAGGGATGCTCTTGGCCACGACCTTGAGAAAGTTACTCTCCTTGTCGTTTTCCTTATTGATAACAGCCTGATGTTAACCTACCTGTACCTATACCTTAAGGACAAAGGAGATAGTAGCTATAAGGATTCTATTCAAAGTGAATACAGATCCTGAAGACGGATTTATCAAACTCTTTAGTATACGCCTCGCCCTTTGCTCAGTGCTTTCTATACTTTATCTAATTCAGTCCTCACCACAGCTTCATGAGTAGGTATGATTGTTACCCCATTTTACAGATGAGACTATGGTCCCGACAGGATAGCAGCCTCGCCTGAGCCGAGAGAGGGAATCAAAGGCAGAACCAGTACTTGAACCTGGGCATTCTGGCACCAGAGCCCAGGTGTTTAGGCCGGACCTGATTTATCTTTGTGTCATCTACGGCAGCTGGCATTGCCCCTGGCCCACAGTTAACACTCAGCACATCAGAAAAAATCCCCGGCCAATTCTCCAGAAAAAATATACTGTAATTTATACCTGCTATTGAGTGATTGTTCCATTCCGTTATTGCTTACATAGCTTCTTCTCCCCTGCCATCTTTGCCCTACCAATATGAAAATGTTTCCATTACTCTCTGTGGTCCTGGGAGGGTGCTTGGGTAACTTCCTAACCATCTATAAAGCATCGACTTAATCAGCTTAGCATTGACTTCCTGGAAGGTCAGGCCGTTCTGGGTCCATATATTTGATAAGGAACCTGCATTAGTAGTGTAGGTCACTTACTCTGGTTTGCTTTAATCAAGAGCCCAGTGTGTGAGAGGGAAGAAAAGTGTGACCACTTCCAGGCTTTTGCTTCACACGAGGACTGAACCTATTATGGGAATATTTTGCTGTGTTGAGCATAGATCTGTAACTAGACTAAGAAAGCATCTCTCCCGATGACAAAACAGAAAGGACTGTGCCTCATCCATCCATGCCACCGTCCTTGTTGGCAGATAGAGGGTTAGAAACATCAACGAGAGAAACATTGAATAGCTGCCTCCTGCATACCCCCTGCTAGGGATGTGCCTGCAACCAAGGTACATGCCCTTGACCGGAATCGAACCTGGGACCCTTGAGTCCACAGGCCGACACTCTATCCACTGAGCCAAACAGGCTAGGGCAAGATGTATCTTCTTTGATAGCCTGAGAGCCCTAGACCACAGTGAGTGCCACTTTGAAATCAGGATGCCACAGTCATCTGGTGTTCAGGTGATCTCCCAACAGATGGTTTTTACCCCCCGTGGCTGAGAATGCCAACCTTCCATGAAAGTCCCTCTGTCTCCAGCTCCTAAAGGTGTCCATTAGCTCCGTGCTAACCCCACGGTTGTTTTTCTGTTAGATGGAGGTAGCTGAATCATATTAAACTTGACAATGGTTTGCTTTTTCCTGGCAGAGCCTGCGCTTTCTCAGCACAATTTATGTAACAGCAATCTCATTAGAATGTTGTGTGATTCATTGCTTAAACCGTATAGTTTCTGCAATCTCCTGCACTTCAAAATAGCCTGCCCCCGACCTGACCTGCTCCAGATGCCGCTCCCTCTATTTTCTGCTGGTTCATACTGTGCGTGCCACACATTAGTCATGAGCCCCTCCTCCTTTCTTTTCCATCCCGTATAGAAATGCAAAGCAGGAAATTCTCCAGTGTTCCTTTTTAATTTTAGCGTTTTTAATTTCTCCCCGGCTTTGCAGTCTCTCTTTCTCTGGGAGTTCTCTCTTTCATGTGGAGGCATATTCTAAACAGGCTTGGAAAACGAAGCTGAGGTGGTTTCACCTGCCGCGGAAGCCAGAGATGCCATTCTGGGCACCCCACTAGCCACTGCCATTGGAGAAAAGGCTGTGGTGGAGGCAGGCTTAGCTCAGGAGCAGCAGCGGGGATTGACTGCTGGCATAAAGCAGGGGAAGTACAAGTTTAACGACCTAAAATGGAAATGACCTCCTTACCGAGGTTCAAAAAGAAAAGACCCTTTCAGCGAGTTTAGATGGTACTCAAATACCCGTTTTATTTAGGAAAGGAGAGGAGGGTAATAGGGGGAACTAATACGGGCCGCACGTTATATCACATAAATTCCACTGCCGGAGCAGACTGTTGTTAAAGAAATCCCTGGAGAGCCACTGTCCCGGTCTGGTAGAGAAATAGTCATTGACTGAGCCGGTGACGAAGCCCAGAAAACAGGCGGAGGTGGAGGGCAGGTGGAGGGCAGACTGAGACATAAAACAGCCCCCGGGCCATCTACAGAGCCACCGTCTGCAGCACCACTTCTCACGTGGCTGACGCTGCGTGTCAGCGTGGCACACCGGCTGCCCAGTGCTGGAATCCACCCTTTGGCCCCGACGCTGGTGAGGCTGCCAAGCCTTGAGCAGGAGGGAACGTTGGATGGGGGACTTGAGGAGAAAGGGGGAAAGGTTTTCCAAAGAATTTGAAGTGGTAGCGTTATATTGTATTTTAAATTATTTCCTGGAAATTTAAAAATGCTGTGAAGAGATGCAGTGAATCAAAAGCCTTTCAAAAGGGAGCTGTTTTCCTCCAGTAAATATGCAGATGTGGCCTGCCTTTCTGGCCCCGTCCAGCCAGCAGCTGCCAGCCCTGCCATGTGGCCGCCATCAGCACGCCAGCAGATCAAGGCCCTGGCATACCCTGCAGGAGCTCTGTTCGAGGCTTCCTGCTGCCCCAGATGGTCTCTCCTGTCCTCGTATCCCTGCACACTGGCATTCCGGTGGCTTGTGTCTCTGGGCATGAAATGATGGGGGAGGACATGACCTCACATCTACTCTCAGATTATTCCGGGATCATTCATTCCATCGGTGTGCCAAGAAGCAACATTCCTGTCATCATCCAGCATGCCTCAAACATTCTGAAGTTCTTTTCCATCCAGGCCGAGACATACTGTGACAGGTGACGTGTCATCCATACAACACGGCACCTTAGGAAATAGTGTGCGGATCACAACGGTGCCCCTCTTGTTCTCCATGCCTCACCACAGTCCTTCTTTTCCACTTGGCAGGAGATCCAGGCCACCTGGTACGAGAAACTGCACGAGTGGGAGGATGCCCTGGTCGCCTATGATAAGAAAATGGACACCAACAAGGACGACCCGGAGCTGATGCTGGGCCGCATGCGCTGCCTCGAGGCCTTGGGGGAATGGTGAGCTGCATGAGGGGGATAGAGGGGGTGATGACTTGAGTGGCTGCTAGAGAAGTCCTGTCTTTGAAAGGATTCCCCCAAACAGAGTTCTCTAAGTTGGTTTCAGTTGGTTTTTTCCCATGAATGTTTCTGTCTCTGTTCTGTCTCAATGCTAAATAGAAAAGGTTGTTTAAAAAACAACAACAACAACTTAGATTTTACCATGCTCTGGGACAGGACAGGCTTGCGTTGTGCCCTGGATCTGCACCTGCTCCTTCCATCTGCCTCTTGACCTTGATTGACTATGAAAACACCTAGGTGTTCTTTGTTAGCACTTGCCAGTGAGTTAAGGAAAGAACAAATGGCTGCCTTCTTCAGGTGCTTCAACTTTGCTGAATGCTTGCTTGTCTGCCCAGCCCTATGCCAGGCTCCAGGGGTCAAAAGACAGAAAACAAGGCCTCCGTTGAGAGATGGTGAGACAAGCACATAACCGATAGTTACTAACGCCTGAGCGAACGGTGACCACGCTATGAACTTGTGACTTCACAAGACGGAAGGCTGGTCATGCAGGTCCCCCTGGAGGAAGGGCCAAAGTTGGGAGCAGGTGAAGGAGAGTGGGAGAGGGAAAAGGGGGTTCTAGGTAGAAGCAACAGTGGTGCTCAGTGGTACCTACGTCTCGGTTTGGGGAGTTTATGGAGACGGTGAAAAAAAAATGGTTTTCATTCTGTTTTCTAGCATCAAGTGCAGTTTTGTGTGTGTGTGTGTTTTTTTAATAAAAACAAGATGCCACACTCCAGTCATTAAATAGTTTACAGTTTTAAATAGTTAAAATGCCATACCACCTTTTCTCACGAGCATATTATCTGATCTTCTGTTAGACATAGAATGGTCCTCCATTCGTTCATTCAACCAGTAATTATTGAGCGCTGTTTCTTTGCCAGTGTCTGTGCCAGGCCCCAAGGACATAGCCATGAATGAGAAGGACGCGACCCCTGCTTGTCCGAGCTTTTGGAGCAGACAGCCAGGTTGTCGTAATGCAGCGTGAATATAGTTACACAAAGGAGCCCAGGGAACTGTGGGAAATAAGACTCCTAATCCAGGGTGGAAGGTTCAAGAAAGCTTCCAGTTGGGAGTGATATTCTATTTGGACCTGTGCACTGAGGAGGAGCAAGCAGTGTAGATTCAAGGTTCTGAAAATTCAGCATGGCCGGAGGGTCAGGTGTGATGGGGAAAGAGGTGAAAGGTGAGCAGGAGAAGCAGGCAGGAACCGAAACATGTGCATGCGTCTTATAGCTCAAGTTAGCGTTGGGACTTTAACCTAAGAGCTACTGGGCAGCCATCCAAGCATTTGAAGAGCCATAATTGACAGGTTTATTTTATAAAAAGACCCTTTAGGGCAGATTGAAGAGGATTGAAGGGATGCCAGAGGAGTAGTAAGACAGGTTCGGAGGCCATCCAAGGGAGAGATGATGGAGCTGAGGCAGTGGGGATGGAGAAGGGCGGGGTCCAGAGATGTTTAGGAGGTGACATGAGTGGGATTTGGAGGCTTATTAGATGTGGAAGTGAGGAGGGAAAGGCATTACAGTTTGAGCGTCCAGAATGAAGGTGAGGCTGGAACACCCAGCACAACTCAGAGGCCTGATTAACCCAAAGCATAAGGTTCCCCTGAACCTGGCCTCCAAGGAGCTATCCTGGGGAGATAGAATCCGTAGGCCTGTGCCCTTGCATTTGGGATCTGCACAGGGAACCTCTGTCCCTGAAGGCTTCTATTTTTTTGATCTATAGCTTTCTATTCATTTTTTAAAACATTATTTTTTGAAAAAGTAACATACATAGCACAGAATTCAGTAGTAAAAAAACAGTGATGAAACTGAAAACCAAGTCGTTCCCTTGTCCCCCAGCCACGGAGACCAGGTCCTCATGTAGACTTCAGGGAGGACCCGTGCACGCAGGCATCTAGGTTATGACGCTGCAGTCAACGCACCGTTTTGCACCTTGTCTTTTTCATTTAACCAGTCTAGACCACTAGACTTGTGAGTACCTACAGGTGCCTCTTCATCTTTTCAATGACTGCGTCACTAAACCACAGTCTCTTTAATATAGGCAAATTTTGATTTGTTTAAAAATGTTATGCCTCAGAGTTTAAAAAATATAATTGAAAAATCGAAGTAAGACTTCTAAAAAGAATGATCTCTTGCTGCACATATTCTTTCTGAACCTAATTACAGATATTCTTTTGCTAAATGATTCCTATTTTTATTTCTTAATATAGAATTATATTTCCCAAATAAAAGATGTTGTATATGAAAATTTAATGTCAATGAAATTAGCCTTAGGCATTGGATCACACACACACACACACACACATATATATATATATATATATATGGGGAGATAGAATCTGTAGGCCTGTGCCCTTGCATTTGGGATCTGCACAGGGAACCTCTGTCCCTGAAGGCTTCTATTTTTTTGATCTACAGCTTTCTATTCATTTTTTAAAACATTATTTTTTGAAAAGGTAACATATACATAGCACAGAATTCAGTAGTAAAAAAACAGTGATGGAACTGAAAACCAGGAAGGGCGAAGGTTTCCTAAATTGCCTACCTTTTCGTCTGCACCTTTGCCTTGTTTTTAAAATCCTGCCCCATCATTCAGGGTCTACCTGGACCGCCTTTTCCTCCTTTGAAATCTTTCCTGGTCCCTTCCCCTCCCACCTTTTCTAAATTAAAGACAACTATTTTCCTTAGATGGGTTGATTAGGGACAGCGTGGATATCTGAGAAGAGATCTTAGATGCAATTTTGTCTAGTCCGCCTTTGTGACAGTTGGGAAACTGAGCTGCTTAGAAGTTGGCACAGCCAGCCTGAGGTCTCCCAAGAGCCCTGTGACCCAGGTCTCCTGACACTGCAGTACTCAGTCCCATCTACCTCGGACCTCTTGGGTTCATTCCAGCTTTATAATCACCTATAAAGTCTAAGTGGCAGTGATGCTGACCAAGGGATTTGAGAATGCAGCAGACTAAAAGATTTTTAAAAGAGATGAAGAAGCAGAATTCTCTTCCTGATTATATGTGGATTCCTTACATAGTTTATTCAGTCGGTTCATTTAGAGTGTAATTTCTAAATTGCTTTTGCTTGGAGTATATATCCTCAACATGCCTGAGGCAAGTGTTCACTAGAGGTGGAATGATCTAGGGCAGTGGTCGGCAAACTCATTAGTCAACAGAGCCAAATATCAATAGTACAACGATTAAATTGCTTTTGAGAGCCAAATTTTTTAAACTTCTTCTAACACACTTTCTCAAAATAGGCTCGCCCAGGCCATGGTATTTTGTGGAAGAGCCACACTCAAGGGGCCTAAGAGCCTCATGTGGCTCATGAGCCGCCGTTTGCTGACCACAATTCTAGGGCTACCACTGAGCTAAGACCCTACCCCTATGCCCATACTCATCTGTTTCTACAGGAGTCAGCCTCCAGCCCCCTAAAGCACACAGCAACAGCTGCAGCCAAAATGAACCCCCTCACCACACTGTTCCTTAGGTGGCCTTTGGATCCTTGAGAACAGGTTATTTGGGAGTCGGCCAACCACTTAGGTGTTCCCAGCTTTCTGCTGCTTTACTGGGTAGGAAAGTCAAAGTCCTAGAATGAAGCTTTTACCTTTTCCTCCCTGATGGGCAGTGAGAGGTGTCAAAAAGGAGATCCTCGTGTTTGCCCCACACAATCTCACATTTTTTATTAATCTGATTTTGTTCTCTCTCCCTCCCCCACTGCCTTTGAGATTTAGGATTCAGTTGGACTCAGTACATTCTGCATTCTTTTTTTCTTTTTCATGCTTACTTATAACAAATTCTGTGGGAGAGGAACCCCACCTCCCTAGGAGAGTTCTGACAGTTGTTGACACAGCCGCAGCTCTGAAGGCGGTGCCTGTGTCCACTGTGAGGGCCGCCTTCCCAGGATGCTGCTCCTGCACTCCTTCCTGCCTGGTCTCTCGGGGTAATCATTCATAGTGTTTCACACTGAGCTTGCTTCCTGCCTCTAAATGGAAAGCAAAGCTAACCCCTTAGACTCTCGGCCCAGAAAAGGATAGTCCTGACAAAAGACTAGAAGGATGCTGAACTGTTTGCGACAACAAGCTTTGGATTCTGCTTTCCTCGCATCTTCCCTCAAAGTCTTGGTTCTCTCTCTCTCTGCCCTAAGCGCCAGGGGCCCTGCTTTTGCCTCTGTAATTTGTTTCCTGAGCCCATGCAGCCCAGATGGCTCGCTTTTTCTACCTCTTGGACTTTCTAAATAAACTGTAGGAGAGGAGAAACCAAGATGGCGGCATAGGTAAACACCTGAGCTTGCTGCAGCGCACAATCACTTCAAAAGACAAAATGGACATCATCCAGAACCACAGGAAGGCTGGCTAAGTGGAAATTCTACAACTGAAAGAGAAGAGAAAAGCACACTGAGACTCAGAGGAGGTGCGGCAGTAAAGTCCAGAGGTACAGAGGCGTGTGCATGGAGAGGGCTGGCAACTGAGTACACGGCTGGCTTTTTCAATCCACAGAGAGGCAGAAGCTCCTAATTGCTCTGAACTCCAGTTCTGGGCGAGACTCTGAGAACTCAGACTCATACGGGAAGAAACTGGCCTGTCTGGCAGCAGGTGGAACTCGAGGGCGGCTTTCTCTCAGAGATGCTTGCAGCGACTACCAAGGGACACTGAGACCCGGGGGCCTCTTAGGGCAGGGGTGACGGGAAGCCATTGCTGTTTGCTCTGCCCTGAGACTCCACCCCATCCAAGCTGTGCGCAGAAACTTTTGCATATGAATGGCCTGGTCCTTTGAAATCTAAACCTACCTAACAAACTGCAGCTGAGTCAGAAAGACCCAGAACATCCAAAAGAAGGCCCAAAGCCCCACAGCAGCCTGCATTGCTTCACAGCTGGGCCTCATCTGGGCACCTCCAAAACCCAAAGAAGAGGAATCTACAGATCTCTCCGTACTCCTGCTAGGTGGCCTCAGACAGAGGCTAAATTAGCACCTACTTGGAGATGCAAGAGCCAGTGTACCCAGTGTATCTGGGACCATCCAGATTACAACTCCTCAGATCCATAAGGGACACAAGGGGTAGACTCAGTGAGCACCAAAGCCCCACTGAAGCAAGTCTTGTCTCATAAGGGTGTCTCCAGCACAGAGGTTCTCCCAGTGTAGACACAGCTGATCCTCACAGCCAATTGTCCTGCAGGTCGATTCCTCCCAGTGATACCAAAAATAATCAAGGCTTAACTACAACAAGATTGTGTACACAGCTCACAGAGTGGTGCACCAAGAGTGTCTACCTCAGGTAATTGGGGAAACTGAGCCTCTGGGCCCTATAGGACACCTCGCACACAAAGCCACCCTATCAACTCAGGGAAGCAGCCAAAATGCGGAGATAGAGAAACAGGTCATGAATGAAAGAAATGGAGGAAAGCAAACAACTGGATATAGAGTTCAAAACCACAGTTATGGGTTTTTCAAGAATTTTCTAGAAAAGGCCAATAAAATTAGTGAGACCCTTGAGGATATGAAAAAGGGCCAACTAGAAATTGAGCATATATTGACTGAAATAAAAAGTATTCAGAGATCCAATAGCAGACTAGAGCAGTAGTCGGCAAACTGCGGCTCGCAAGCTGAGCCACAGTTTGCCGCTCTGTTGACTAATGAGTTTGCTGACCACTGGGATAGGGGCTTAATCACAAGGAATAACAACAGCCTGTAATTATTGGAATTGAGAGTCTAGGTCAGTGATCGGCAAACTCATTAGTCAACATAATGGCAAACTTGTGAGCCACAGTTTGCCAACCACTGGACTAGAGGATCATAAGAAGTCAAAGATTTGAAATACAAAGAAGCAAAAAACACCCAACCAGGAAAGAAAAAAGAATCCTAAAATAGGAAGATAGTGTAAGGAGCCTCTGGGACAACTTCAAGCTTACCAATATCCAAATTACGGGGGTGCCAGAAAAAGAGAAAGGAAGATACTGAAAACCTATTTGAAGAAATAATGGCCAAAAACTTTCCCCATCTGGTGAAAGAAATAGACTTACAAGTCCAGGAAGCGCAGAAAACCCCAAACGAGAGGAATCCAAAGAGGACCACACCAAGACACATCATAACTAAAATACCAAGAGCAAAAGACAAAGAGAGAATATTAAAAGCAGCAAGAGAAAAATAGTTATCTACAAGGGAGCACCCATATGACTGTCAGCTATTAATTGCTCAACAGAAACTATGCAGGCCAGACGCGAGTGGCAAGAAATATTCAACGTGATGAATAGCAAGAACCTACAACCAAGATTACTTTACCCAGCAAAGCTATCGTTCAGAATTGAAGGGCAGATAAAGAGCTTCACAGATAAGAAAAAGGTAAAGGAGTTCATCACCGCCAAACAAGTATCATATGAAATGCTGAAAGGTATTGTCTAAGGAGGAAGAAGAAGAAAAAGGTAAAGATAAAAATTATGAACAACAAATACATATCAATAAGTGACTCTAAAAAGTGAATAAAAAGTCTAATGAACAGAATAATCTGGTGAATATAATAGAATCAGGGATATAGAAAGGGAGTGGACTGACAGTCCTCGAGGGGAAAAGGGTGTGGGGGGTGCGGGAAGAGACTGGACAAAAATCATACACCTACGGATGAGGACAGTGGGGGTGAGGTAAAGAGCATGGGGTGTGGTGGGAACCCGGTGGAGGGAAGCTATGGGGGGGAAAAAAGAAGAACAACTGTAATAATCTGAACAATAAAGATTTTTTTAAAAAAATAAACTTTTGCTTTTATTTGGAGGGAAAAAATGAGTACCAGAGTCTGTTGAGCATCACTCGTAATCTCAATACCGCGTAGTCTTTAGCCACACTCACGGTAATTGTGCAAACTTCTGAGAGTAAGCAGCGTCTACCTGTGACTATTGAAGAGCCTTTTCCTTCGGTGCAGATCGATTTCATTGGAGTTTCATTTCAGCCTACAGCCATTGGTATAATACTTCGAAGAGCCAGTTCTGCCTATAGCTTTGCGCTAAAAATGAATGCCCAGCTGTGTCTCTTCAGATTGCTTTCTCTCTAGGCCTGCCAAAGAGAATGAGCTGGAGTCCCTTGGCATGCGAGAGAGGGTATTTAATATTTATGAAGGGGGCCAGATGTTCAGGGCATTTCACATCACATCCAGTTAGACATGGTCTCTATCTTTGATAAACTCACTGTCAGATAAATTATGCGTACCAGGCCATAGGAACAACAAATTGCGTCACTTCTCTGGCACGTGACCCAGTGGAAAGTGCTTTTTATTTAAAGGCTCCTGGTTCAAGGCAGGTCTCTATCGTCCGGTTTCCCTGTGCCCCCAGCTAACCCAAGAGGCAAAAGAAGAGCAAGTTACAGAGGTGGTTTTGGTTAACTCAAGCGTATGATTCTCTTCCTCCAGGGGGCAACTCCACCAGCAGTGCTGTGAAAAGTGGACCCTGGTCAACGATGAGACCCAAGCCAAGATGGCCCGGATGGCTGCGGCAGCTGCGTGGGGTTTAGGTAAGGCTTCCCACATAGGCCCCTGGTCAGTGTGGGGAGAGTGAGGCTGGGGGCTCACATCGGAGAGCAAGTACTGCAGCTGTAGGTAGGATGTCACATCTGCACATGTGTCAAACAGTCTGCGTGCCTCTGTCTTTTACATCTGTCCCTCCCGGATGATTCTGACTAACTTATTAGACTTGGATAAAAGTGGCTTTGCAGCCGAGACCGGTTTGGCTCAGTGGATAGAGCATCGGCTTGCAGCCTGAAAGGTCCCAGGTTCGATTCTGGTTGGGGGCATATACCTTGCTTGCGGGCACATCTCCACAATGGGGTGTGCAGGAGGCGGCTGATCGGTGTCTCTCATCGATGTTTCTGACTTTCTGTCTCTCTCCCTTCCTCTCTGTAAAAAAATCAATAAAATTTAAAAAAAAAAATGGCTTTGCATAGGGAAGCCAAGGAAAGCAGTGAGCAAGCATCGGAATTCAGACGATTTAGTGAGGTGTATTTGGTTTGGTTTGGGGTTTGCCTTTTGCTTAAAACAAGTTACTGCTTTATCTTCTCTCTTACTAAAGAAATCTCAAGGTAGGAATTCCCAGACGAGGATTCTGTCTCCGTTGTCATTAGCCTTTTTCCATATTTCTGCTTTGCATGGCGCCTCTGAGTTCAGCCCACCTCAGGGTCCAGTACAGTTGCTGGAGCTCCATCCATCAGGTCTTTAACCCAAGCGGGAACAAAGAGAGAAGACAGCTGTCTGTCTCCTTTTAGTCCTTAACTTTCCCAACAGAGACCAGAATAAAAGTGAAGACGATCATATAATGAGCATATAAAGATCACTGTCTCTAACACTTAGAAACGTTTTAACAATTTTGTTTTCTCCCTTCTCCTCCTTGCTGCCTGCCTGTCTCCCCTTCTTCAAGTATTTTAAAGCAGAGGTTTCCTTTTAACCCCCCCCAAACTGTAGATTTCTGCCATCAGCCCCCCGTTGGGAGGATTCCCAGTGTCCGTTCCAGAGACGTTAATGAGAGGGGAAGGGTCCCTAGGATGTTGCAGGAGAAGAGCTTCACCCATCAAGTCCCGAGGAAGGTTACATAACCTTCCACCCACATTCTATCCCTCTAGAGTCACAGCGCTTATAGCCTTTGTTTTCATGAGCTCTGGGCTGGATCCCAAACATTTTTCAAAAATAAATGACTTCCTGAGGAGTCATTGTTTGCTATTTTGCTTTTACCCAGAGGCATAGAGAATGGATGAGCCACTGGGCTGGAGTGAAAGGCAGGAAAATGCCTGAAGACATTGGCAGCCCTGCAGTGGGCAGCTAATGAAGCTGGTATCTTTTCTGCAGATGGTCTCGGAACTCCTGGCATTTGATACACGCTCCCCCCACCAGGGGAAGCCTCATTCCGGCTGCATTCCTGGCTGCAGCCATTTTCCCACTCGGCCACGACACAGGCTACTGTGCCATGACCTAGCCCATCTTTCAGTTCCTCTCCTCCCTTCCGCGGCAAAGGTCCTGCCAGAGAGAGACGGGCAGACTCTTTGTCCAGTCCTGTCCCCTGGCTGGATGCTGGCCATGTTCACTTGTTAAGGGGGAAATGTAATTTCCCATGTCCCATTGAAGTGGGAGAGGCATCACTCGGGAGGACGAAAGCCATTCGCTCTCACCTAGAGAAACCTGAGCGGGTTCTCCGGGTTAACGAGGCCCTGCATCAAACCCTCTTGTCATCGGGCTGTGCACTCGGGCCGCTCCTCCCATCTTTCGTGGCGCTCCCTGGGGCAGCGTGGAGGCCTGCGGTCGGAAGACAGATGTGGCTTTGTTTGTGGGATTGGCTGGCTCACCTCACAGAGTGCAGAGGGTTCTCGGTAGGATTTGGGGACATCAGGCCCAAGTTTGTCTTGTTTGAACCCCAAGCTAAGTGCAAGTAACAATGACAGGGCCTCTTGGAGATGCTGCCTTTAGCCTAGGACGGTGGTCGGCAAACTCATTTGGCAGCAGAGCCAAATATCCACAGCACAACGATTGACATTTCTTTTGAAAGCCCTTTTTTTTAAATATTTTATTGATTTTTTTTTTTTTTTTTTTTTTTTACAGAGAGGAAGAGAGAGGGATAGAGAATTAGAAACATCCATGAGAGAGAAACATCAATCAGCTGCCGCCTGCATGCCCCCTACTGGGGATGTGCCCACAACCAAGGTACATGCCCTTGACCGGAATCGAACCTGGGACCTTTCTGTTTGCAGGCCGACGCTCTATCCACTGAGCCAAACCAGTTTCGGCGAGAGCCAAATTTTTAAAACTTAAACTTCTCCTCCTCCTCCTCCACTTCTTCAAAATAGACTCGCCCAGGCCGTGGTATTTTGTGGAAGAGCCACACTCAAGGGGCCAAAGAGTCGCATGTGGCTTGCGGGCCACAGTTCACTGACCACGGGCCTATGAAGTTGGCCACCCTAATGCTTCTTCCCTCCCTCTTTCCCCTCCACCGTGTGTGTGTGTGTGTGTGTGTGTGTGTGTGTGTGTGTGTAGGTCAATGGGACAGCATGGAGGAATACACCTGTATGATCCCTCGGGACACCCACGACGGGGCATTTTACAGAGCCGTGCTGGCACTACATCAGGACCTCTTCTCCTTGGCACAGCAGGTAAAAGCCTCATGGGTACTCAGACCATCTGGGAAAAAAAGGTAATTATGCGTGGCCTGTCAGTTCCTAGGCACATGGTGCCCGTGCAAACAGGCTCTGCCCCTCAGCTCTGGATTTTGGTTCATTGCGCGCAGAGAGCACAACACTCAGAAGAAGCAGCCTGCTGGCACATTAGCCGGGGCCACGTTCCTTTAGAGAGGGACAAGTGTGTTCCGGAAGGGACCATTTCGTCGCTTCTTGGATGCGATTTCATCACTGCATCCTTCTTACCACCTTGCCTTGGCGGTCCTTGTCAGAGAGAGAAACTGCCCGGGTCCTCAGCCATCCCCCTCAGCGGCAGAAATCAGTCACAGGCTTCTCCTGCTTCTGCGGGTGTGTTGCACATCGATGACCTTCCAGAAAAGCCAGTGCTTTATTTGAAAACCCTGTGCTGACTTGCAGAATGACCTAATGAAGTAATCACGTCCACCCTGTGGGCACCAGGCTGTCTTGAATGAGGTGCTTGGGTAAATGACCTGAGCCGTTAAAGGATGGGGATGTAGTAATTAACCTTAAACATTCAAACAAGGAAAAGCTCCGCATGATGGCTTTTTAACTGGAGAAGCGGAGGGTGCTGCAATTGCAGTCCCCTGGCCGTCCCTGGGGCTTTGATTTAGTGACAAGAGCTGAAACGGGGGCCCTCCGGTCACTGGCCCAAAGGCCCATTTGTACACGAAGAGGACTAAGCTTTCCTCTCCCAATGTCAGGGGCACTTGCCTGAGGACAGGTGCTTCTCAGCCAGAGATGACCCCACCCCACCCCAAGCCATGTGCGTGTTTGCACACTCTGGTTTCCTGACCCACAGGAAAAGTTGAAAGCAGGGAGATACCCAAATTGTCCTCTTGATATGCAAGAACACGGTGATTCTAAGCATACACTTCCCCTCCCTCGTTACCCAAGATTTGGGGTGTCACCATAGATGGTAAGCTTTTGGCTGCCATCCATCTCTGTCTTTTCCAAGAAACCAGTACTCTTCTCTTGCCATTCAGCTCTAGGAAGAGGTTTCTTCCCTTCTTGGGTGAATTTTTCTCTTTCTCATTGGAATTGAAGCGAGACAGGTAACTTCTGCAGCTCGTTGAAAAGCCTGAAAATAACAGCACTGCCCTCAGCTCCCAAATCCGGCGCTCACTTCCGGGGCCTCCCTGTTTCTCTCCTAGTGCATCGACAAAGCCAGGGACCTGCTGGATGCGGAGTTAACTGCTATGGCGGGGGAGAGCTACAGCCGGGCCTATGGGGTGAGTATCGTTTTAGAAGCCCCTTCAGCCTTTTTTAAGAGTGGGCTACTGAGGACTTGATGGCCGCTGAGCACATGCCTGCGTGTTCTCAGCAGATCCCTTGCACAGGAGTGACTGAAGCGAGGCCTGCCTTTTGGATGTCCATGCAGCACTAAGTTGGAATGTGATTTGCTTTCGTCAGGCCATGGTGTCCTGCCATATGCTGTCGGAGCTGGAGGAGGTGATCCAGTACAAGCTTGTCCCGGAGCGACGCGAGATCATCCGCCAGATCTGGTGGGAGCGGCTGCAGGTGAGCCTGGTAGAAAGCCCTCTGTGGCCAGCCCACCCGCCTTCAAAGCAAGCCACTCAGAGGCTTTCCACTGGAGCCTTTAGCTATGAGGACTACCACTTTCCAGCCTTTTTTTTCTTCTCTGGGAATAGAAGAAAATGTCTTTTTTTTTTTTAATATATTTTTTTGATTTTTACAGAAAGGAAGAAAGAGGGATAGAGAGTTAGAAACATTGATGAGAGAGAGACATCAATAAGCTGCCTCTTGCACGCCCCCTACTGGGGATATGCCCACAACCAAGGTACATGCCCTTGACCGGAATCGAACCTGGGACCTTTCAGTCCGCAGACCAACGCTCTATCCACTGAGCCAAACCGGTTTCGGCATGTCTTTTTGTTTTTTTTAATATATTTTTTTATTGATTTCAGAGAGGGAGAGAGAATGAAAGAGAAACATCAATGATGAGAGAGAATCACTGATCAGCGGCCTCCTGCATGTCCCACATTGGGGATGGAGCCTGCAACCTGGGCCTATGCCCTGACCAGAAATTGATCAATGACCTGCAGGTTCATAGGTCGATGCTCACCCTCTGAACCATGCCTGCCAGGCGAAGAAAATGTCTTTAATAAGTGGCACTTCAGGCCAACCGGTTGAGAATCTTCACCTCAAAATCAGTGGCTCTCAGTGTTAGCTGCACAATAGAGGGAGCTGGAGAGTTTTTAGGAATTCAGATACCCAGGCCACTTCCCAGACCAAATAAATCCAAACTCTTGGGGATAGAGCCAGGAGCAGTCTCTCTCTAGCCCACCCAGATGATTCCAGCGGATGGCCGGCACTGAGCACCACAGCTCTAAACCCAGTCGCTGGTCACCTGCATCCAGCTCTTCCCAGGGCGTTGCCTGATGTTCTCATGGACCAGTGCCTGCCGGGAACAGTTCCTCAGGTCATCGTCATCCCATGATGTCCATTCAGGCTTTTTCACAGAAGTGTCCCGTCCTAGAGAAGCTTTTCCACATGCTTCATAGGGTTTTCATCATACATTCTGATCACTTTAGCATGTGGGGCTGTCGATTCCAGGACTGAGACTCAGCAGTCTTTTTTTAAATATATCTTATTGATTTTTTACAGAGAGGAAGGGAGAGGAATAGAGAGTTAGAAACATCGATGAGAGAGAGACATCAGTCAGCTGCCTCCTGCACGTCCCCTACTGGGGATGTGCCCGCAACCAAGGTACATGCCCTTGACCGGAATCGAACCCGGGACCCTTCAGTCCACAGACTGACGCTCTATCCACTGAGCCACACCGGTTTCGGCATGGGACTCAGCAGTCTTAAGCGCTCTTGGAAAGGGCCGTTCTCTCATGCTTTGAGCAGGTAGGAGGGGAAGTCATCAACAACGACAGCTTTTCCCACTTCAGAAGCCACTTGTCCCCCTGCTTGTCCTATTCCACCTCCTCAGTGTTAAACTGTTTCCTCGTGGCCCGGACCACAGCTAATGCCAGATTCTGGCTTCAGAATTCGGTCCGTCCAGGTCGTGCTTGGTCCAGGCGTTCAGCAGGCTGTGACAAAGCCTTCTCACTCCAGCCTGCATTCCTGCCTGAGCAGCTCAGGGCACATTCCACTGGAGAGGGAAGAGGAGCGGGCAGAGGACCATCTGTGAATATAGTTGTCACTTATGCTCTGAAGCGAGCACATGTAGTTCCTTCACATGTTTTATTAGCAATTATGAAATGCCCAGTGAATGTTTTGATGGAAAATTGTCTGCTGGATCCCAGAAAAGAGCTGCCCAGAGCAAGTATTGCCCACTCTGACTGGTACACACCCTGGTTTCTTAAGTGCCTGTAATGGGGCAAAGAGTTTCCAAACCCAGAGATCTGGTGAATGTGCCATGCTGACAGCGGGACTTGATCCAGTGAGAGATTTGGAAGGGGAGTGGACTAATTGAATCTTGGGGTGGGGAGACCCAGGTCTGACTTTACTGTGTCCAAGATACCGTCATCATCTTAAGCCTTCACCATTCCTATCTCAGAACAGCAGGATGTGTTTTGGCCGGCCACGGCCAAATTATTTCAACATCTGGGCAGTGGTGAGAAGTCACCAAAACACTCACTCAGTATACATTTTCCTGTTTTTCTCACTTTCCAAATTAACTTGTTTCGCTTAATGGGGTAGAAAGATAATGGTCCAAGGCCTGAAAAATAAAGCTTTAACTCTGTGGTAGAAATTTGGCTTTGCTGTCAAAACACTCAGCCAATTGCCGAGGCTGGAAGACTGCCATGTTTTAAGTCATCTACGTTGAAATCCCCAGCCAGCATCTCGCTGGGGGCAGTTCGAGAGGTCAACCCTAGTGGCATTGGGTCTCTTCTTGCCTGGGGCTTTTTCTTTGGGCTCGGCCTGTGTCCTGTTTGTCACATTGAGAAGCCTGCCATCATTGCCCCCAGACTTAGAGACGTATTTCCATGGAGAACAGCTCATTTGGCTTCATGGAATTCACTGATGAACCAGTGGATCTCAAACACCCATCTCTTTGTCTCCCCTGATGATAGTCTGACTACTTAGCAGTGAAGGTGGAAAAGGAGAAGCTCACCTTGCTCTCAGTCTTTGGGTATAAAATTAGCTTAGCTCCTTTGATAGCGATTAAGACACTTTTTAAAAATTAAAAACAATCTATACGTGTGAATGAATGAGGCGCTTCCCCTTATATATGTAGTTTTCAGTCTGAGACAGACAAAAATGAAGAGGAAAGACTTTTGCCGGGCCAGCATGGTTGAGCGTAGCCCTATGAACCAGGAGGTCATGGTTCAATTCCTGGTCAGGGCACGTGCCCATGTTGTGGGCTCAATCCCCAGTGTCGGGCGTGCAGGAGGCAGCCTATCCATGATTCTCTCTCTTCATTGATGTTTCTATCTCTCTCTCCCTCTCCCTCCCATTCAATAAAAACATGGGACAGGGGGAGGGTGGCGGGAAGAGGAAAGACTCTAAGCATAAGCAAAGACAAAAGTCTCAGTGCCAGTTTAGGCTCTAATAACCAGAAGTATAAGTGCTACCAACTAGCAGACAACACCATGTGAAATTTTAATTACTTACAGTTCTTTTTATACTTAGTTTTTTGGACTTCGAACGATACATTTTAAATTTAATTTGTCGGTGATAGTCATCTTCAACTGGACTAAGGCAAAGAAAAAAGTTAACAGTATATTTATAATTCAGAAAAGAAACTTAAAGAATTTAAGTCCGTTAACCTTCATTGTAGCCCTGTGAAGTCGGTACTATTTATATCCCATTTTTCAGATAAGCTGCAGAAAGTTCAGTAACCTGTCCAAAGTCACATAGACCCTAAGAGGCAGAGTCAGGATTCACGTTCCAGAGTCCCTGTTCTCTGCTGCTTGAATTTTGAGGGGTCCCAGAGAGGGGTTTCAATCCCAGTACCTGTCCCTTGAGAAAGTTCCGATTACAAAAATGAATATCCTTTCTGTTTCGGGGTGGATCTCGCTGGTATTTGGGAGGGAAAGGGGTTTAAGTGAGGATATGTGTAATCCTCCCTGCTGAATGTTCCAGGGCTGCCAGCGGATCGTGGAGGACTGGCAGAAAATCCTGATGGTGCGGTCCCTTGTGGTCAGCCCTCATGAGGACATGAGGACCTGGCTCAAGTATGCAAGTCTGTGTGGCAAGAGTGGCCGGCTAGTGAGTAACCCCACCTCCCCGGGAGCGGGGAGGGAGCGAAGGGCGGAATGGCATGCTTGGTCTGGCTCTGTTTATACCCTGACCTCTCTTGTTTTGAAGGCTCTTGCTCATAAAACCTTGGTGTTGCTCCTGGGAGTTGATCCGTCTCGGCAGCTTGACCATCCTCTGCCCACAGTTCACCCTCAGGTGACCTATGCCTACATGAAAAACATGTGGAAGAGTGCGCGCAAGGTCTGTATCTGGATTCTTCAACAGTAGCCCGTGTTCTCCAGAAGGCTCGCGGGCCCAGCCTCACTGCCCGAAGGGAAACGGTGCCCACACCGTTGTGTCGGGGACTTGGCTCCTCTTGGGCAGCGATTTGGCCTGATTTCCAAAAGTAAATCATATTCAGGGAGATGCATATATACAGTGGTACCTCGAGATACGAGTTTAATTCGTTCCGTAACCTTGAGGCGTAGGAAACTGAGACGCTCGAGTCGAGGTAAACTGGTGGATCATGTGCAGCCGGCCGATCTGTGCGATGACTCCTATCTCAAATGTTGCTCGCATTTCAAAGCAAAAATCGCTCGCTCGATGACTCGTATCTCAAAAATCTCATATGTTAGGGCACTCGTATCTCGAGGTACCACTGTACCATGACCAAACCAGTGCGTTTAATCTCAGTTATCTTAGCAAGCAGAATGTGCTGGAACCCAGAAAAGGCACACAGACGAGATAGGCTGTGCAGTGTCCAGAGAACAGCATGTTGGTAAACATTCA
The DNA here is from genome assembly GCA_011751065.1 of Lasiurus cinereus. NCBI lineage: Eukaryota > Metazoa > Chordata > Mammalia > Chiroptera > Vespertilionidae > Lasiurus > Lasiurus cinereus. The sequence goes on from JAAGEH010000227.1 coordinate 735,439, forward strand.
CGAGCCTTCACAGGACCAGTTTGATTATTCAGACTACTTGTCTCCTTTCCTGTCAGCAGTCGGGGATTCAAAAGCACCCCCCCGAGTGTGATGCTGAAGCCAGTGGGGACCGGAAAGTCATCCCGCAGCCAGTGCAGGATTCCTCCTGCTTTATGTACAGACAGGTCCTTGGAAGACGGATGTGCCTCCTGGGGCGGGGGGAGGGAACGCGGCGCGGCTGTAGTTTCTATTAAGCAATCGTCCTGCCTGGTGATGATGATGATGAACAGAAAGTAGGCCCCGGAGGCCAAGCGAGTACCTGCTGGGGCTCCTGCAGCCGCCTCGTGGTGGAACAGGCGGGGGCCCCCACAGTGGGGCCTGCGGTGAGAAAGGAATGCGGAGCAGCCACCCCAGCCTCGGCTGCCAGAGCGCTCGTAAAACCACAGTGGTGACTCTGCCCGAGGCGAACTTGGGAGATCCTGGGACTGGGTCTAGAAACTGACTTCTTCCGTGGGTTGTTGACCCTGTCACTGTGTCAGCCACCCGGAGGGGGGTGGACAGCCCTGCACCCAGGCACCGAGTCTTTGGGGTTCACTTCCATAGCAATGGCCCCAGCTTCCTTTCGTTTTCTGTTGTTGTTGTTCTTGGGGTTTCTGTTTTTTTTTTTCGGTCTCTGTCAGCCTCCCAAGCCAAAGCAGTTCGGATTGAAAGCCTGACCTTCCTCCAGGCGAATGAGAAAAGCAGAAGGCGTTGGATCTGAACGTAGTCTGGTTTCTTTCCGACGCGTAGCCTCCAAGTCTTTGAATGTCTTGCCGGAGGCAGGCAGAAGGAGCCTTTGGCTAATATGTCAACCAGGGCGTGGCTTCTTTCAACTCCGGACACAGCCCAACTTCTCCAAACGAAGGCTTTTTCTTCCGAACCCAAGTTCGGGGGGGAGACCATAAAAGCGCCCGGGTGAAAATTTAGAAACCTATTTAAAGTTAGCTGCTTGGACCTCAAGCCCAGAGCTAGGGATGTCTCGTCTTCCTAAGAGGTCAGGAGTACCCGGAGAGACTGACTTCCGAATGACTGTGCTATGGGACAGGCACCTGTCTTCTGGGGTTGTACTCTCTTCCGGGTACTCTCTCTGCCTGGCCCGAGGCAGATGCCAGTGTTTGGGGAAAAGCAGCCGTGTCCTGCAGGAAGCGTCAGGCACCGGTGTGTGTCATGTAGTGTTTTCTCCGTCAGAATGCTTCACAGAATTTAGCAACGGTGTGCCCTTTCTTGAAATTTCTATCGTCTTGCGCAGAAACCCCCAAGCATCAAGAACCAGGAGTACCCTGCCCAGCTTAAAGCTTGGGCCTGAGAGAACCCCCTTCCGCAAGTGACAGTTGTGTATCTGTAAGGAGAAAGAATCATTGTTCTCCTCACTTCCTGGGGTGGAGAAAAGAGAGCTTTTTTTTTTTTTTAAATATATTTTATTGATTTTTTACAGAGAGGAAGGGAGAGAGATAGAAAGTCAGAAACATCGATGAGAGAGAGACATCGATCAGCCGCCTCTTGCACGCCCCACAGTGGAGATGTGCCCGCAAGCAAGGTACATGCCCCCGACCGGAATCCAACCTGGGACCTTTCAGTCCGCAAGCCGACGCTCTAGCCACTGAGCCAAACCAGTCTCGGCAAGAAAGCATTTTTAATTCCTTGCAATTAAGTTGCCTTCATGCCTCAAAGTAGAGAAATATTAGATTCTCCCACTTGGGACAAACTCACTAAATTTAATATTGGGCTTCAGATCCAAACTAACACCCAGCCGCTCCAGAGCATCCGCAAGCCGTGGGGGCAGTTTAATTTTTTGCTCAGCACCTTGTTGCCGCTCCGAAACAGAGTGTGAAGCGGGGGCTCTGAAAGCATCTGGCACCAGGTCCCGGTTCAGTTGTCGCTTGCTTGATGTGCACCCTCGTCACACAAGCGATGTCACCTTGCAGTGATTGATCTTTGCGGTGCTGTCTCCAGGTCTTTGTTTTCTCTTTCAAATATAGTCAGCGAAGTTCTCAGAGAAAGGAAACTAAAGGAGCATTTGATCCCTTCCCAGGGGTGGGATGCTAATGTGGTTCATTTTTCAAAGCCAGCGGTGAGTACCAGAACTCGGCAGAGGCAGCTCTCTGAGGGAAACAGGTGTCTGGTTGGCTTTTGGAACATCTGTGTGTCCGCCCTGTCCTCATGCATGGATGCACTTCCTGTAAAGCGCTTGTCACATCATTCTTCCTCGGGGTTAGCCCAAGCTCTTCTTTCATTTTTATCTTGGCATCTCTTGACTCTGGTTTTAAGTCTTCCTGCTGCAAGAGGTCATGGTGCAAGTTTAGGCAAAAGTGCCTGACTCATGGCCCATCACACATGCTTCATAAATGGCACGGTTCCTGTAAGCTGGAACCAGAGGTTGGAGGCCAATATACGAATTCATAGCCGGGCGTTATGGTTGATTCCGTTATGCCAGAGCACACGAGTACCAAGTGGCTCATCTTGTTACCCAACGATTTCCACACCGGAGATGGCCCTGCCCCGGGACCTTTCCCATATCACGTGACCTCCAGGTTCTTGATTCGCCCGGGAAGATTTCAAGGACAGATTGGAGTGAGAGGTTTTATTCGGGCAGAGAAAAAAAGTAAGAGGCCAGGGCACGGGTGCCACTATGGGGGAAAAAAAAAACCGAAAAGTAGATCTGGGTGGGCGCAGGCCAACTTGCGAGAAAGTTGTGCCAGCCCTAACTCTTAACGCCAAGAACTTCCTTATGTTGCAAAGTAGCTGAGGTTGGCCCTGGCCCCCCAAGCCAGGGAGTTTCATTTTCCTTCAAGCCATCATCACTGACATGGTTCCTTTTCTTTTTTTTTTTAAGGAGACTCATATAATTTACTACAATATCATTCTGACCTTGTTTGTTTGAAGTGTTTATTCTTTTCCCTCCTCTTTTGCAGCCAAGAACACACAGCCTGTTTTTTATATTCCCACCTCCTGGGTCTCCTCCCTACGTTAGTAGATGGAACTTTCACCATTTTTTGCCACTTGTGGGCTCATATGTGGACCCAGTTTATCAAGACGCTGTGTGTCTGGATGTGGTGGGCTTATCCAGATGGCTTGTAACTGACTCCCAGATCTCTGGCTATCTCTGTTCTTCCCTAGTTCAGCTACCTGTACGTCTTAATGTCTGTTTTCCTGTTTACCGGGAACTTCTGTTCTAACCCAAATGCCCCCTGCTCTCTTGGCATGAAATCCCTTTGCATAAAAAGATTTAACTGCTGGAGGATGCTCTGAAGATACCACTACGAAGCCACCCTGTTCAACTGGGTGTCTGCTTAGCTAGTAACCATCTCCCCGTGGATGCACGGAGGGTTCACCTGTCTGTGTGTGCTGATTTGGGTACTGAGGATTCAATCAAATTTTTTTAACTGTAGTTCTTGCTCTGCTGAAGTGTCCAAGGTACCAGGGTGTTTTAAACAAATACTAAAGTTTTACTAGCTGCAGTAATTCCCCGTAAGCCTAATTTCCCCCAGGGCCATATGTTGGTAGTGAAGTAAGCAGTTATTTCAAATTACTTCATATGAATTGTTATTTCGGGGAGCCAGGCAAGTAGCTTTTTCCAAGGCTTATTAAAGTAGTAATCACAGTTGGCAAAGGGGAGCTGAGACTTGGATTGCAAAAATATGAATCTTCCTGAAAAGCCCAGCCATCTCCCAGCATCGTGCCCTGCTGGTCCTCCGTCCAGTAAGTTCTTACCCTACATTCAAGGTGCGCCGTGTAGAGCGGAGTTGGCTCCCAGGCCTGTTGCATGCCCCGTGAGGTTGGGCTCCGTGCCAAGCGGCCCTCTGTGCCTCTGTCTCGCCACAGATCGACGCCTTCCAGCACATGCAGCACTTTGTCCAGACCATGCAGCAGCAGGCCCAGCACGCCATCGCGACCGAGGACCAGCAGCACAAGCAGGAGCTGCACAAGCTCATGGCCCGGTGAGGTTCCCACTGGCCGGGGCAGTCACACTCCAGGCCTGCCACGCCAGCGGCCTCCGCAGCAAGGGGAATGTTCGAGGCTCCTTGGGCAGCCGGTTGCTTACGTCTCTCACCATTTCCTGTAGGGATCCCAGGCAGCCATCAAACTGTGCTGCTTCCCAAGCTTCTGCTACTTATTTCTATAGGATTCAGCAGCCCCAGCCCCCCTCCTGGGGGTCAGGTTTCAGAGAGAGACTCCTTGTTTCCAAATGCCAGATGTGTGACTTTAGCTAAGTTACTTAACTTCTCTGTGCCTCCAGTCCTCCTCGGATAAAAAGGGGATAGTGAGAGTTCCTATTTTTCTAGGGTGGAATGAAGGGGTGTGAGGATTAACGAAGAGAATGCATTGTCAAGCATGTGGAGCAGTCCCTGGGGCAGAGTGGCAGTCAGTAAATGCTGGCTGTGAATCTTGTCACTGTGAAGAATGGAGGAGAAGGGAAAGGGAGGGAGAAGCCATATGGCATGCGGCAGTAAGAAAATTACTCTTACTGCTGTCACCCACAAATTGGATTTGGGAAAAATAGGTCCATACAAACCTACTGTCCCTGATCCCTGGTTTAAGCTAGCATTGAAAGATAAAGGTCAAGAAGAAAAAATCTATATATATAAAAGCCTAAGCCAGCGGTTGGCAAACCGCAGCTCACGAGCCACGGGACTAGTCTAAATGTTACCTGTAGTTGGAAGCTGTGAGGATTGGGTAATTGTGGCATATTGAGTGCAAAGAGGTAAAGGGTAGTGTATGACAGTGGTTGGCAAACTCATTAGTCCACAGAGTGGCAAACCGCGGCTCTCAAGCCACATGTGGTCAGCCAACCCTTCAACTGGCTGACCGACAGCTATGATGCACACTGACCACGAGGGGGGCAGACGCTCCATGTAGGAGCTGCCAAGCTGTGGTGACTTGGCAGCTGTGATTCTTGGCTGATGCACCCAGAACGAGAGAGGAGGGAGCCCAATTCCTTGGTTGTCACCCAAGAACCGCCCTCTCACAATCTGGGACCCCTTAGGGGATGTTGGAGAGTCAATTTCAGCCAGATCCCCACAGGCCAGGCTGAAGAACTCCACCAGTGCACGAATCGATGCATCGGGCCTCTAGTAATACCATACACATTTATCCCCAAACGCCCATATTTTCTCTCCTGTGTAGTTTGCAGTTCTGTTGGTTCTGTCATGGTGCTTCCTGAGAGCAAGTGTAACCTCAGAAAGGCCGTAGTGCTCTCCACCATAACTCCTTCTCCTTGGGAGCAACTTTGAGGGGGCTTGTTTCTGTTTCCAGGTGTTTCCTGAAACTCGGGGAGTGGCAGCTGAACCTCCAGGGCATCAACGAGAGCACCATCCCCAAAGTCCTGCAGTACTACAGCGCCGCCACAGAACACGACCGCAGCTGGTACAAGGTAACCTGACGCAGAGCGCGGGGCCCCAGATGGCACCCCAGCACCCAACAGCCTGCTGTGCCCCTTCGTGCTCCTGGTTGGCAGCTGTTCTGATACTGTGACTTTGCTGCTTTGCGTGCCGGGAGCCGATCTGTCAGGCCCTTTAGAAGTAGAATCGGCGTAGAAAGATGGATTCTTTTATTTGAGAAAGATTTATTACACCTTTGTCACGCACGTGGCAGCTGGCTTCCGGCCCCTTCGCTGCCTGTTTTCCTAGGAGCATCTGGACCCGTGGTTAATCTCTGGAACTTTATCTTCCCTGGGGTCATCTGTTCCTTCCCAACTCCTTGCTGACTTCCACTCCTGCCTGCTCTTCATCTAAGAACCTCACTTTCTCTGTTTTTATTGGAAAGCTCTGGGTAACATCCTGTGATGCTGCAGGAAATTTTTTTCAAGAAGATAAACAGAATTAGGAAATGCATAAAAGATACGACCGACAACAGAGGAGCAGTTCTTGGAAGGGTACAGCGAGGGGCCTTCTGGTAATAGCTGCTTGGTTAAGCAGATGTCACTGGTTTCTTTCCAGTCTCTTCTTAACCTGCGAACACTCTTGAGTTAATCCCCCCGGGCCCTGGACTTGTATCTGAAGATCACAGAAACATCCCAAGCAAAAATCTTACCTTTATTAAAAAATGCCCGTTTCCTGCTGTCAGCATTATTGCTCTAGGACAGCTTCAGTCCGGGACTGGAAAAATAATTCCAGTAAACCCTGAAATACCTGGAACCGTACTAATCTGAGCTGTCTCCTCACCAGATGACTTTGCTTCATTCAACTTTTAGGAAAAAAACAAATCACACGAAAAAAAAAAGCGCTTCTAGGAATTTGAGGTTTTTCCTGCCGAGTATGGGTTTATGCTGTCTTCTCCATCTGTCGTGTAGTCCTTTGTGCTTGCAGGGACTGCTTCTGTCTTGTCACTGTGTCCCCCAGCTCAGGGCCTGGTGCAGAGTAGATAAACAAGAGGTATTTATTGAGTAAAGGAGAATGTGGAAAAACTGAACCTGGGTTATTGTAGAATTCTTACTCATCAAATAAAGTTCAGTTACGATCAGTCTGTTGTTAGGAGAAGACATGGACACATCTTTATTAAAGGAAGGTTTTAGCAAGGAGCACAAAGGAATTTCATGATTATTTAGAAAGTTTAATTGCAAACGTACTAGGCGCCCAGTCCAACTCTGCCTCGTGCTTCCTGCACCACTCAGTGCTGTGCCATCGCATCACTGCGGCCCAGACCTCAGGTGTGATTAGTTCCTCCTTATCCAATAAGCATCGAGGTTCCTTCCCACAAATAGCCATTGAGCTGCCGGGTGTGAGTCCTAGACGATGAGCAAAGTTCACCCTCCACAAGGTCCCGGTGCTCTAAATGTGCTCCTTTTCTCACTGTCATGTGATCCGCTAAAGGCCTTTCCCATCACTGCCCTGAACCTGTGCCCTCTGAAATCATCTGGTGCCCGCACTGTTGCCAAAGGAAAGCTCCATCTCCTCCTGAATGAAAGGGGACCCCCTGAGCCTGCTATGCCACCCCTCCATGATCTGACCCCGCCACTTGGCCAGCCTTCCCGTCACCACTGTCCTGCGCACACCCTAAGCTTCAGTCACATACGTCTCTTGGTTTCCTGTGCTGGCCCCACCTGCATCTCTGTCCCTGTTCTCCCCCCGCCAGGAAGCCCTGACCCCTGTTCTCGCTGGTTCTCTCCTTGCCCATCAAAGGCTGCTCAAGAGCTACCCCAAATCCCTCTGCGGAGCTCACCAGGCCCTGTCCCTGGCATTCCCATTGCCCATCTCTAATTGCCCCCGTCACATTCTGCCCGTCCTCAGGTTTGTGAGGGAGCCCCCTACTAGATTAGAAGGTCCCTGATCAGGACCAGAGCTGGCTCCTCTCAGACGCCCTTCCCCCACAGCACTCACCACAGCCAGGGACAGTAGGTGCCACACATGAGGGAGCCACATCGAATTGAAGTTTTGCTCCGCCGACCAATAAGGAAGGGCAGTCACAGCGCTCCTCCTCGGGCTCTCAGCCCTTGATGCCCACGCCCCCTCCGCTGCTGTCGGTCACAGCCCGTTGCCTGTCCCCACTCTGCCCCACCCAGGCCTGGCACGCGTGGGCAGTGATGAACTTCGAAGCCGTGCTCCACTACAAACACCAGAACCAAGCCCGCGACGAGAAGAAGAAGCTGCGGCACGCCAGCGGGGCCAACATCACCAACACGACCACCGCCGCCAGCACCGCAGCTGCCACCACCACCGCCACCAGCACCGAGGGCAGCAACAGCGAGAGCGAGGCCGAGAGCAGCGAGAACAGCCCTACCCCCTCTCCGCTGCAGAAGAAGGTCGCCGAGGTACCCAGCCCTTCTCCTCCGGGGACGACTCGGGCACCAGGCGCCCTGAGTGGCCACGTGGCTGGGCTTACGGGAACCGGAGGCTTTCCTCCAAAGCGCCAGATGGGGCTGGAAAGCGTTGCGTATTTGCCATGTGGCATCGTTGGAGCTTCTGTGTGCACACTGGTGTTTGGGGAGCTGACGTAGCCCTGAGCCGAAGAATGAGTTCCTTGTCCTCCTTCCTGTGCATGAGCTCATCCTCCCGGGGCCCCGCACCTGTGTGTGTGTGGGTGGCCGTGCGCATCCGCCGGTCCACGCTGAGGACAGCCTGGCGGGATGGGATTCTCCTCTGTCCTTGGGCTGTCAGTTCAGAGTGCACCCTGGGCTGTTCAGAGATTCAGCCCCCCATCCTGTTCAGGAAGCCACCATGACCCCAAGATAATAACAGTTATGGCACCACTGCCATTTATTGAGCGCTTGCTATGTGCCAGGGACTGATTTAAAGGTTTTTTATGCATTGCCTGACTTATTCCTCACTACCGCTCTTGAAGGAGGGTACAGTTAGTATGCTTGCGCCCATTTTACAGAGGAGAAAGCTGAGACAGGAGTGTCACTAACACACATGTTCCTACAGGATCTATCCAAAACCCTCTTGATGTACACTGTCCCCGCCGTCCAGGGCTTCTTCCGTTCCATCTCCTTATCACGAGGCAACAACCTCCAGGATACTCTCAGGTATCGGGAACCGGAAGGGGAAACTGGTAGAACATGGGAACGGCAGAACACAGAAGTTACATGTAAAGTGCCCCTTCCCTTCCCCGCCCCCATCAGTACATCCCAGAGTAACCGCTGACCAGGCCCCACCCCTGAGGGTGAAACCTGCAAAGGTTAAGGAGAAGTGGCCTGAGGGGTCCTCCTGAGTTTGTTTCATAGAGAAAAAGAAACTTACCTGTTTTTGCAATACAGTGGTACCTCGAGATACGAGTTTAATTCGTTCCGTAACCTTGAGGCGTGGGAAACTATGAGACGCTCGAGTCGCGGTAAACTGGTGGGTCATGTGCAGCCGGCCGATCCTCGCAATGACTCCTATCTTAATGTTGCTCGTATTTCAAAGCAAAAATTGCTCGCTCGACGTATCTCAAAAATCTCGTATGTTAGGGCACGCGTATCTCGAGGTACCACTGTCTTGGTGAAATCCCCTCAGCTTTTAAAGACAGCTCTGAGGGGCTAAACAAATGGCATGGACCAGCCCATTCAAAGGCTGCAGGTGACGGCGGCCTCCTTTCGTTCTGGGATATGCAGCCAGCTAAGAGTCAGATTTCTGAACTGCCACTGGGTCTAGGTGACTTTGAACCTGTGCAAAGATCATCCCTGGGTTACCCACGGGCCCATCCGTTAGATTTCTGAGCTTGTTCCATGCGATCCCTCCACCTTCTCTGAATGAAACGATTTCTCACTTGGGACAATCCTGGGGTGTTAGTCGAACATTGCGGACTCCACCACCCAGCCACCCGCTCGCAGTGGTCCTGAGAGCAAGCCCCTTGGGGAGCCACTGTTTGGAGGCCTGCCAGTTCTCCCCTCAGTCTTAAAGGTGAGAAACAGACTGGCCGGGCAACAATTTCCTGTGGCTTTCTCATTTTCCTTTTCCAGAGTCCTCACCCTATGGTTTGATTATGGTCACTGGCCAGATGTAAACGAAGCCTTAGTGGAAGGGGTGAAAGCCATCCAGATCGACACATGGTTACAGGTGAGGACACCTGGCTACAGGTGAGCATGGATCAGCTCTCACTGTTCCATCTCCTCTTGGAGCTAAGCAGTGTTGGGAGTAGCAGGTGGCCTGCGATATACAGCGGTGAGGAAGTAGGGATCAGTCCCAAGGTCAAGACTCCATGTTTTCGTTAGTTTCTCTTACAGAACTGAAGGGAATGAACCATTTCAGTGCCCAACAGAATCTGCCAGAACAAGTGACAAGAGCTAGTCCTGGCCCAGAATCAGCAGTCATTTCCCTGTGTCACATGCTGTATAACTGCGTCTTTTTCAATGACAGGTCATCCCTCAGCTCATTGCCAGAATTGACACGCCCAGGCCCTTGGTGGGCCGCCTCATTCACCAGCTTCTCACAGACATCGGTCGCTACCACCCCCAGGTATGTGGAGGCCTCGGGCAGGTTGCTTATCGGCCAGCTGCCTTTGGCTTGGGTGCTCAGCCTCTCCTAACGCTGCTCCAGAGGCAGTGAGGAAACGGGGCCGGCCCCCCATCCTGCGGGAAGCGTCTGCCCGGCTGGCAGGCCCAGAGCCTTTTTCAGAGCGCGCTGGCCCCGCCTGGGACTCACACGAGCCTCAGGATCATCCAGCTGCTTTTGTCATCCTCCTTACAGTTAGCGTCACGCTCCTTTCACACATGTTTGCACATAGTCCTCTCTGTTTGCTCCAGGCCCTCATCTACCCCCTGACGGTGGCTTCTAAGTCTACGACCACAGCCCGGCACAATGCAGCCAACAAGATTCTCAAGAACATGTGCGAACACAGTAACACCCTGGTGCAGCAGGCCATGATGGTGAGTCAGGAGCCGTGCGGGCTTCTGCTGACCCGGGTCACCGGGCTAGGGGGCTTGAGCTATTGTTGATCTTCCTCGTGACAGTGCTGCATGCTCCCTCTCTTTGGCTGCCAGAAAGAGTACCCTCTCCTTCTCCAAGACATTCTGAGTCTGGTTTATCCTTGGTCTTCTCTCCTCCCCTTTGGGATCCAGGTGAGTGAGGAGCTGATTCGAGTGGCCATCCTGTGGCATGAGATGTGGCACGAAGGCCTGGAAGAAGCTTCTCGTTTGTACTTTGGGGAGAGGAACGTGAAAGGCATGTTTGAGGTGCTGGAGCCCCTGCACGCGATGATGGAACGGGGACCCCAGACTCTGAAGGAGACATCCTTTAACCAGGTATGGGGTAGCAAAACCTGATCGACAGGGCCCAAAACCTTTGTCCAACGCCTTTCCGCTGACTTGAATAAAATGTGCTGAGGTCACAGGATATAAAAACACCAGAAATTTAATTGTCATTAAATTAGAAACCCTCCCAACATTTTAAGTGGAAAACCACAAGATCCGTCATGAGATTGCACTTGACCTAACAGGCCATCCTGAAATTGGCAGCTCCAGGTTTGAAGAGCTGCAAAGTGGCCCTTGTAAGCCAGCCAGGCCTCTGCCTCCCAGCCAGCGTGCTCTGAGGGGTGTAGCCTGCGGCTGAAATCAGCACCCGTGACTATTTGCGAATTTCCCCTGCCTTCCTCTCAGGCATACGGTCGAGATTTAATGGAGGCCCAAGAGTGGTGCCGGAAGTACATGAAATCGGGGAATGTCAAGGACCTCACCCAAGCCTGGGACCTCTATTACCATGTGTTCAGACGAATCTCGAAGCAGCTGCCTCAGGTAGGATCTTCAGGTGCTAGCAGGATTAACTGACATTAGAGTCCTCTCTCTTTTACTACCCGCCAATGTTCTCACACTAATCCCAAAGCACCTGCTTTCACTTGTACTTGCAGATGTGGGACAAGTCATTGCTATTAGCAGTTCATTAAAAAATACTTAAGTTGCATTTTAGTTCCTCGCTGGAGGCAGAAAACTAATCCCTGTGGTAATTATTCACAGCTCACGTCCTTAGAACTGCAGTATGTTTCCCCCAAACTTCTGATGTGCCGGGACCTGGAATTGGCGGTGCCAGGAACATATGACCCCAACCAGCCAATCATTCGCATTCAGTCCATAGCACCATCTCTGCAAGTCATCACATCCAAGCAGAGGCCCCGGAAGTTGACACTTATGGGTAAGGACCACCATGTGCGTCTCCCTCCCACCCTGGCTGAACCCCTACCCTGTCTTGGAAGGCACTGCTTGCTGTTCACACTGATCTTTCACACGCTCTGTCTCTCCCATGTTTACTGTGAGGGGAATAGAGGACAAGTGGA
>JAAGEH010000227.1:747148-758317 GCA_011751065.1 Lasiurus cinereus
GATTTCTCCTTATTCCTTCCTCCTTGGGACTCCTAGTCCTTCATAAAACTGCACTTGTATAAGTAAAGCATAATGATCCTGCATGAACCAAGTGGGGTGCATTGTGAGGATTGCCACACCAGAAGGTTCCAGGTTTAGTGATCTCTGGCTGGGGCTCATACAGGAGGGAACCAGTCGATGTATCTCTCACATTGATGTTTCTCTCTTTGCTTCCCTCCCTCTCTAAAATACAATAAAAAATCCTTCCTGGTCCTCAAAGACAGAGCTTTTTCAATTTAATTAATTAATTAATTTTGGTTAATCCTCACCTGAGGATATTTTTCCATTGATTTTTATAGAGACTGGGAAGGGGAGGGAGAGACAGAAACATCCATGTGAGAGAGAGAGAGACATCAATTAGTTGCTTCCTGCATGCACCCCGATAAATGCCAGGGACCCTGCAACCCAGGTATGTGCCCTTGACCAGAATCGAACCTGAGACCTTTTCAGTCCACAGGTTGACTCTCTATCCACTGAGCCAAATTGGCTAGGGCTATTTATTTATTTTAAATATATTTGTATTGGTTTCAGAGAGGAAGAGAGAAATAGAAACATCAGTGATGAGAGAAAATCATTGATCAGCTGCCTCCTGCACACCCCCTACTGGAAATGGAGCCTGCAACCCAGACCTGTGCCCTGACTGAGAATCGAACCATGACCTCCTGGTTCATAGGTTGATGCTCAACCACTGAACCACCCCAGTCTGGCTCTTTTTAAACTGAACATCACATTGAGGGAGCATCAAAAGCAGGCTGTTCTTTTTATCGATTCTAGGGAGTTTTATATGCAGTCTGCAGGATCTTTTGAAGACAGTGGTGGTCTACCTCCTGCCAGGTGTAAGACCCTCTGATCTCCACTAACTGCTCCCACCATTCTTCACAGGCAGCAACGGGCACGAGTTTGTCTTCCTCCTGAAGGGCCACGAAGACTTGCGGCAGGACGAGCGAGTGATGCAGCTCTTCGGCCTGGTTAACACCCTTCTGGCCAATGACCCAACCTCTCTTCGGAAGAACCTCAGGTATTCGGGATGCATGGAAATGGCAATGATTTGAGAAGCCTTCTAGTTTTTCCCACATCTCTCCCATGTTATCACATACTTGTATGAATAAAAACAAGAAAAATATATACCTGACAGGAAGCCATCGATAGCCTCGGTATCAAACCCAAAAAGAAAAATCCTCCATATTTTTAGAGTGTTAGCATGTGAAATGTCTTTGACAACCTCCAAAGGACCCAGAATGGGACACTTTGTGGCCAATAGACCGGAGATTCTTACCCCTCTTTCTATTAAGATTATAAATATTTACATTTCTAAGCTGAGTTAGACCATGTAAGAGGTTTTTTAGGCGTAGAAAGAATCACTGAATTTCCCCTCAAAGCACTGAGTTGGTTAGGCTGGTTGAGAGACTGCTGTGCTTCCGTACTGTCAGGGCACCATCTTTATGTGACACCTTAATTCTTACAAATGCCCTCCTCACACCCCTCAAATATCCCTGCGCAGGGGGTTCGTTGAAATTAGTTTGCATGTGCTGTGTTTACTCTACAATAATCCTGCTTTCCCGTGGGCGCCAGCATCCAGAGATACGCAGTCATTCCTTTATCAACCAACTCGGGCCTCATCGGCTGGGTCCCCCACTGTGACACACTGCATGCCCTCATCCGGGACTACAGGGAGAAAAAGAAGATCCTCCTTAACATCGAGCATCGCATCATGCTGCGGGTACGTGATGGGGCTGCCAGACCCGCCCTCTAACGTCTCGGAGGCAAAGCTGTTTCTCTGTGCTCTTCTGTCTGTCCATCACCGAAAAGTCCATTTAAGGAAGGGAGCCCTAAAGGAGACAGCCTTCTCTAAGAAACAGGACCCTAAAGCCCAAAATGTAAGGTTTCATCATCCGAGTGGGACTGACAGTATGACTTACCGGTACCTAATGCATACAGAGCTTGGTCTGTGTAGGGGACGAGCAGGTAATGAGAAAGAATTGTTCATTACCCAGAAACGTGACACCTCCAGTGCTCTCGTTCTCACCAGTGGGATCGTGCTGCTGTGAGGCCTGATGTTTGACCCTCGGCTCTGGCAGGTCTTGGGATCCTACTGAGAGTGGCCCCTCCCATTTTTCCCTTTGCAAAGTTCTTTTTTTTTTTTTTTTTTAATGTATTTTATTGATTTTTTACAGAGAGGAAGGGAGAAGGATAGAGAGTTAGGAACATCCATGAGAGAGAAACATCGATCAGCTGCCTCCTGCACAACCCTGACTGGGGATGTGCCCATAGCCAAGGTACATCCTTGACCGGAATTGAAATTGGGACCTTTCAGTCCACAGGCCGACGCTCTATCCACTGAACCAAACTGGTTTCGGCCTTTGCAACGTTCTTATTTCCCTTCTCCTATTGGCTGTGGTGGTGAAATTGGTACCCAGCTCTGCCTGGATCTCAGCCTTATTTCTTCTTGGGTTTAAGCTGCTTGTCTTGGGCTGCTCTCTCAGAATGCCTGTGTCCTGCTACAGATGGCTCCGGACTACGATCACCTGACTCTGATGCAGAAGGTAGAGGTGTTTGAGCACGCCGTCAATAACACAGCCGGCGACGACCTGGCCAAGCTGCTGTGGCTGAAAAGCCCCAGCTCCGAGGTACGGCTCTCGGCTCCATGCACACGCTGCACGTGGGCACGCCCACTCGTGTCAGGATGCTTTCTCATTTGTTCGTGCTCCTGCGGGCGCCTTTTGTCATGATTAGCTGCAGATTAGGTGCGATCTTTCATTACAGAGATTAAATGGGTAAGCCGTGCGCTTTAGCAGATGTAGATTTAGTACTTTAATGTTTCCACTGTTCCTTATGATAGTAGTTGAGTTCTTTATATATTAAGGTGATTAAATCTTTTTCGTGTATGCTATAAATTTCCTGTTTAATTTGCTCTTTTAATTTTGTTAATGGTATGTTTTGAATTTGGTTGGTTTTGAATTTTGTGGGGGTTTTTTATATACAGGCATTTTTAAAGTTATAAATTACCAGGTGTTTAATTATTTAAAATTTGTGCCTTGGGCTTTATATTTAGAAAAACCCTAATAAAAAAGGAGGGGGGGGGCGCTCTACAAGATTATATCTTTTTACATATATTGTAATAATTATAAGATTTGTTTTTGCATTTAAATCTTTAACCCAGTTTATCTCTCTCTCTCCCAATTTTAATAAATCTTTAACCCAGTTTGGAATCGAGCATTAGGATATACATTTTATTTTCTTATGATGACTAGCCAATACCACAATATTTACCATATAACCCATCCTTCCCCTATTTAAAAGATTCTTTTTTTTTTTCACTTACATATATTTGTATTAATTTCAGAAAGGAAGGAAGAGGGAGAGAGGATAGAAACATCAGTGATGAGAGAGAATCTTTGATTGGCTGCCTCCTGCATGCCCCACACTAGGGATTGAGCCCGCAACCCCGGCATGTGCCCTGACCAGGAACTGAACCGTGACCTCCTGGTTCATAGGTAGATGCTCAACCATTGACCCATTCCAGCCGAACTCCTTTTTAGTTATACACTAAATTCTTATATGCCTGGGGATTTCTTTCTAGAGCTTCTATTCTCTCTCATTGATGTTTCTGCCTGTTTCTCCTCAAGTACCTGACTCTTAATACAAGTTTCTTCTCATTGGCTATTTTCCAGACACATTTTGGAAACATTTTGTCAAGGTCCCCCAAAAAAGTGCCACTGGAGTTTTATTGGAATTCCATTAAACGTACCTAATAATTTGGGAGGATATCTTGACAATCTTAAGTGGATATCCTTAAATGGGTATTTTCATTTATGCAAGTCTTTACATTTCTAAGCTGAGTTTAGTTTACTTATTCATCTAAGTTCTGCACATTTTTTAGTTTATTCCAAGCATGATTTGTTATTTTTTGTAATTATGAATGGGATCTTTACTCCATTCTACATTCTAGTTGCTTGTGATAGAATATGAGCAAATAATTGATTATGTACACTTATGTGGAAACTATTTAAAGTTTCTAGAACCCGGTTCACTCGTGCTCCTGTGTTCTAGGTGTGGTTTGATCGAAGAACCAATTATACCCGTTCTTTAGCGGTCATGTCCATGGTTGGGTATATTTTGGGCCTGGGAGATAGGTGAGTGATTTGCTTTGTTTCTTTAAGTCTTCTTTCTCCATTGTGGTGTTCTTGAATGGTTTTATTTTGTTTTCCGGTGAGATTTCTGACCATTTGGTAAATGTTTGTATTTTGGACTTTAGACATTTTTTGTGGCATCATCCTTAATCTCCTATTTATTATAACACATCAAACTAAAGGGAAGGAAAGTCATAGTTCAAGGGTACTACTTTCTGCATAGGTTGGTTTCATGTATTAAAAAACCATATTACATCCAGTTGATTTGATTGACTCAATGAACATTTATCAATCACCACTATGTTACGATAATAATTCTATTTCTGTAATTGAAATCAACCAAAGTAGATCCTGCCAATATTTCTTCATAACAAATTTCATCTTAATGTATTATTGACTGGAAGAGCAGTTAAGGAATATTCAGAAATTAACTCCATAGACTTTTTTTAAGAACTACTTCTCTTATGTCCACTATTTTTTCTCCTGGGATCATGTCTCATACACTTATTTGAAAGTGAAAATAATTTTATCACACAAAAATAATAAATACTTGGTTTAAAAAAAAAAAAGCAGAATGCCTGTTTACAGAATTCAGGTGGTCCTGCCTGGATGGGCTCAGGGCGACGCGGCCCTGTGATAGGTCCTGAGCAGTAATGACAGAGCCTGTCACTGAGATGCCAGCACTGCCAGGAACAATTAATCTTGTGACTAGATTATCCTGGTATCGTGGGCAACTGGCGATTCACACAGATAAATCCTGTTTCAGGCCGAGGGCAGGGGTTGGCAAACTTTTTCTTAAAGAGCCAGATAAGATTTTTGGCTTTGTTGGCCATAAAATCTCTGTCACAATTGCTCGTGTCTGCTGTCGTAGCACAAAAGCATCCGGAAGCAATACTTAACAAAACGAGCATGGCAGTGTTCAAATAAAACTTTTATTTACAAAAACAGGTGGGGGCCTGGATTAGGCTGACAGGTATGCTTTGCCAACCTGTGGCCTAGAGTATCACAAACTTGTTGATTTATTTATCAGTGTTGCTCTTTGGACCTCCTCCTCGCCCTCCCCACCCCTCAATCCCGTCCTTGGTCTCTATTTCTGTTTCTCAAAGACACCCCTCCAACCTGATGCTGGACCGGCTGAGTGGGAAGATCTTGCACATTGACTTTGGGGACTGCTTTGAGGTGAGCACAGGTTCCAGAGCAGCACAGAAGTCACCTTCCCTGATGCCAGTTTTCACGCTCCTCTGGCCCCTGTGGCAAACTCAAGCTCACCCCGGCCTCTCCTGCCCAGGTGCTAGGATGTCAGTCTGAAAAATGAAACCCTTGCTCTTTAGTACTCGGTTTACTTGGACTTAAACTGCTCTTGGGGTAAGGGGCACTCACTTACTGAGCCTCTGAATGGAGGACGACCTCCTCCTCCTCACGGCCTGCTGGTCCAAGGCCTAGCATGATGCGCACTTTATCTTTTTGTTGTTTCTTTCCCTCTCTCTCTTTTTTTCTTCTTAGTTGTCTTTTATTTATTTTTTTAAATAAATTTTAATTTTTTAAAATATATTTTATTGATTTTTTACAGAGAGGAAGGGAGAGGGATAGAGAGTTAGAAACATCCATGAGAGAGACATCGATCAGTTGCCTCTTGCATGCCCCCTACTGGGGATGTGCCCGAAACCAAGTTATATGCCCTTGACCGGAATCGAACCTGGGATCTTTCAGTCTGCAGACCGACGCTCTATCCACTGAGCCAAACCGGTTTCGGCCTTAGTTGTCTTTTAAATCCCTGTGATAAGTCCCCTCATTAAACTCAAGTTACTTCATTTCTCCTGCCCTGCCGCCCCCGCGGCGCCCCCACACACACACACATTTACCTGGCATTAACCAAAGAAAACAATCAAATGACTGGACTCGGGTTTTCCCCTTTATTACCCTGTAGGTGGCCATGACCAGAGAGAAATTCCCAGAGAAGATTCCGTTTAGACTGACAAGAATGTTGACCAACGCTATGGAGGTGAGTGGATATTGGTAACCAGCTGCTTTGAAATAGGGGCAATACCGTTACCACCCTCTCTGACAGCAGGCTTGCTGTCACCGGTTCCCCAAAATGCCTGGAGTCTTTTTGGAGTCTTTTTCTCGTATTTTCCATTGCATGAAAAATGATCAATCTATGAAAGTATTTCCGTTCTTTATGTCACATGAATCACAATGTTTCATATGAGTCACAGTTGTGACCTCACTGACCCCTGGCTCTGAAGACATTCCCAGCCTGATGCATGGGCATTGGCCTGTGTCGGCTTCCTCATTCGGGGGGGTGGACCCTCTCGCCGGTCTGACTTTGGGTCGTGAGGCCTTAAGGGGCCAGTATCGGTGACTTGTGTGTGAGTGGCTCTGGTCCTTGTGCAGGTCACGGGTCTGGATGGCAACTATAGAATCACGTGCCACACCGTGATGGAAGTGCTTCGGGAACACAAGGACAGCGTCATGGCGGTGCTGGAAGCCTTCGTCTATGACCCCTTGCTGAACTGGAGGCTGATGGACAGTGAGTCTGAGCCAGTGCCGGGAGCCGGAGACCACACCCTCCCAAATGAGGAGGAGTTCCCTAGCCTGTGGCCCTTTAAGCCTGGAGCCTGAGCCATATTTCTGAGCAACGGCATTCCATGGCACAAAGTAGCTCTGATGCTTGGGAATGAATTTCAAGTCTTTTTATTAGCCAGAACATAAAACTACAGTCACCAATTTGATTATTAACTATAATATTTTTCAGTATAAATGAAGTACTTAAGTGCTTTTTGTTTGCTTAGGTTTCATATAGAGTAATAAGCTGGAATTTTGATAGGAAAGGCAAACAGTTGTGAGTTGAGTCAGCAATATCTCCATCTGCCCTTGGTTCTCACCTCCTTAGAAGTTTATTAACAAGAAGAGTTAGTTTATCACTGTGACTAAGGCATGCTTTTACCTTAGGGAGATCTGGTTTATAACATCTAAATCCAACCTGATGATACAGAGTCCCTCAGGATTGGACATCCATGCTAACATCCACCCACGACTGCTGAGTGATACATCTTTGGTTCTGTATTAGAGGATATAGCTTTTGGAAATACCATATTTTTGTGATTATAAGAAAATGTCCCATCAACCAAGTTTCTTTCAAGTCAAAGTCAAAGTCTGAGGCACTCTTTAACCATCTCTTTACTTCTTTCTCTAGCGAATACTAAAGGCAACAAGCGATCCCGGACAAGGACAGATTCCTACTCTGCTGGCCAGTCAGTAGGTGGGTGCCCCCCGTGGGAGACCGCACATTCTGTCCCCTCCCATCCAGAGTGTTTCTAGAACAGGGTGAACTCTGCCGCTGCTATTAGGGGCATGACTTACAGTAGGAACGGATGCTGACTATGAAGGGAGTCACCCTAAGGAAGGAAGATTCTATCACTGCTAAAGTCTCACCTCATAGGCATTTATTTAACTTCAATAACGTGTATACAAATATCTACTGAGCACCAAGCACCTGGTATATGTGTGTGTGTTTTTTTAATATATTTTATTGATTTTTTACAGAGAGGAAGGGAGAGGGACAGTTAGAAACATCGATGAGAAACATCGATCAGCTGCCTCCTGCACGCCCCCCAGTGGGGATGTGCCCACAACCAAGGCACATGCCCTTGATCGGTATCGAACCCGGGACCCTTTAGTCCGCAGGCCGACACTCTATCCACTGAGCCAAACCAGTTTAAATAAAATATATTTTAAATAAAGTTAAGGTCCAGAGGCTCATTAAAAAGTATTATCATCACTCGGTTCAAGGTGTGTAGTGTACAAGGGCAATGTGTAAATAACTTCATAATTCTGACTCTAGACTCTTTCTTCCTGAAGGCCGTAGTCAGTGGAGGGTGACCCTAAAGCCTGAGGACTTTTTCTCCTCAGAATTGATGTATAAGTTCTTCCAAAGAATAATACTTCACACCGAAATCGGTTTGGCTCAGTGAATAGAGCATCGGCCGGTGGACTGAAAGGTCCCAAGTTCGATTCTGGTCAAGGGCATGTATCCTGGTTGCGGGCACATCCCCAGTAGGGAGCGTGCAGGAGGCGGCTGATCGATGTCTCTCTCTCATTGATGTTTCTAACTTTCTATCGCTCTCCCTTCTACTCTGTAAAAAATCAATAAAATATATTTTTTAAAAAAAAGAAGAAGAAGAATACTTCAGCTCTGGCCGGGTGGCTCAGTTGATTGTAGCGTCATCCTGTACACCAAAAGGTCGCTGGTTCAATTCCCAGTCAGGACACATACCTAGGTTGCAGGAACAATCCCCAATAGGGCCCATATGGAAGGCAGTCAATCAATGTATCTCTCTCACATCAATGTTTCTCTCTCTCTCTCTTCCTTTCTCTCTTAACATATTGAGAATTGAAAAAATCCTCTGTCATATGTGTAACCCATTGAAAACTGGTTTTCTTTATATTATTGCCAGTTTCTGTTGAACCAAATAAATCACCAGGTCTCTGACTCATACTTCTATTCTCTATGTCAGAACATTTCGTTAGTGCTACTTGCCTGAAAAGTCATGCTTTGTAGATTTAAAAGCTTTTAAGTACATACAGAATAACATAATGTCTCCTTTCCCCTTAAAGGTAGGTAGGGCCAGTATCAGAGGGAATACAGTGTGTGAAGAATCAGAGCTAATACCTCAGCACAATGGCTTTTTAAACTTGCTGCTCATTGATTGCTTTCCTCCTAGAAATTCTGGATGGTGTGGAACTTGGGGAACCAGCCCATAAGAAAACGGGGACCACAGTGCCAGAATCTATCCATTCTTTCAGTAAGTCCAACCTCCGAGGACTTGTGCCAGATAACTAGCTCATTAAGAAAACAGCAGCTATGTTTTACCACGAGAGGGTCAACGAGACGAAGCAACAAAACCGCCTTTGAGCAGAAAAGGTTCCATGAATTTTTCATTATGTTCCGAGGACAAAGGTAGACACAGAGGAAGAATTGCTCAACATGAGTGAACATTCGAGAAAAGCAGGGGCGTTTGTTGAACCTGTGGCGATGACCCAATTCTCACTGTTACTTGGGCTTTTGTGTATTCCAGTTGGAGATGGTCTGGTCAAACCAGAGGCCCTGAACAAGAAAGCTATTCAGATTATTAACAGAGTTCGAGATAAGCTCACTGGTGAGTATGTATGTGGGCATGTTTACTTACCAGGACATAAAATCTGCGTGACTCTCTCTCCTGGAATGGTGGTCACCCCCAATTTCCAGGGGTGTTGGTGCCTAAACTCTGCTCTTAACTGGAGTGTCTCTGAAACCATCAATCAAGAACCCTCTCTGATTCTCTTTCTAATAAGTTTACTTCAATGTAATGTGGTTAATCTCAGTGTAACAGAGGTAAGCAAAGTTGTGTTGGGTTCAAAGTCAGCCAGAGTCAGGGAAGTTTTTTATTGTGACTGATATTAGAGCAAATCTGACCACCCCGATCGTTGCCGATAGGAACTTTGGTAGCTGTCATCGGGTGGGGGAGACATGTCACATTGACCAGACAGTGTGACATGGGGGTGGGAGTCGGCTCCCCCGCTTTCCATGTGTCTCTTGGTCTGAAGATGACGAGAACGCCTCTTAGGAGATGGTGAGGCTCCAATGAGACATGGGGTGCCAGGTGATTAACATTAGGGCCTGGCATGTAGAGTGGTAGTCAAGGTATATTTATTTACTGAGTTCCTGCAAGAGCTAGATGCTGAAGAAACAGTGGGTAAACGGACAGATTCCCTGCCTCTGCGGGACTCGGGTCTAAAGGGGACCCTCACTGTGTTTAAGTGGAAGAAAGGGACTTGGGCTCTGCTGCTATTGACAGGAATGTAATCTAAGCACCTCAGTTCAGGAAAAGCTTCCCCGAGCAAACCAGCCAAGGAGGTGAAATGTGAGAGGAGTTCATTAGGGTCAATTGTTCTGGTGGGAGGGAATGTAGCAGAAAAGAGGCCCTAAAAAAAAGAGGGGGAGAGAGGATGGAGGGAGGGAGAAGTGGGAAAGAACTAAACGTTCAGGCTGATGGTGGAGATGAGGGAATCAAAAGGATTGATGAGCCGAAACCGGTTTGGCTCAATGGATAGAGCGTCAGCCTGGGGACTGAAAGGTCCCAGGTTTGATTCCGGTCAAGGGCATGTGCCTTGGTTGTGGGCACATCCCCAGTAGGGGGCATGCAGGACGCAGCTTATCGATGTCTCTCTCTCATCAATGTTTCTGGCTCTCTATTCCTCTCCTCTCTGTAAAAAACCAATAAAATATATATTTAAAAAAAAAAAAGAATTGATGATGCGGAGGGCTCAAAGGTGGCTCCATCATTGGTGACCTTCTGAGAGCTGGGATGAGTCTGGCAGAGAGACGGAAGCAACTGAAGGGACCATGAAGTGTGAGAGAGAAGCAAAGAAAGCAGACAAGTGCAAAGCTCTTGAGAAGTTTGGCTGAGCAGGGATGAGAGGGCATCTCTAGAGGAGTAGTCGCATGAGAAGGTGTGTTTTTTCTTTAATAAAAAAGAGGAACCTGTTTACAAAACAGAAAAAGGCAGTTGAGAGGGAGAGTTTGAGGGCACGAGTGAAAGGAAGGGTCATTGATACTGTAAGGCTCCAGAGCACAGGTGAACTTGCCCTTGAATGGGAGGAGGGACAGCTCTCCAGGGTCATGGGAGCAAAGAAGAGGAAGCGCATATGGAACAAATGCAGCACCTTGAACACATCAGGGGTCAAAAACTGTGGGTCACGGTCAGTCCTTCAGGAGGTGAGGGCGAGAAGCTGCGAGAGGTTTGGGCATTTGGGGAGAACAGAGGACTTGAAATAATCCTCACGGAAACGGAAAGGCACGTTGCCAGAGAAGCAGCCTGAGCTGGCCAGGCAGTGTCACGTGCCTGTTTGCGGTTCGAGATGATGAATTTATAATGGAAGCCACTGTCCTGTGGGAGGAAAGGCTTAAGTCGCGTGGGGGTGAATTTAAAATCCAGCTCGCAGCCAAAACGGGTTTGGC
>JAAGEH010000227.1:758417-792752 GCA_011751065.1 Lasiurus cinereus
TGTTTCTAACTCTCTATCCCTCTCCCTTCCTCTCTGTAAAAAATCAAGAAAAAAAATATATTTTTAAATATATTTTATTGATTTTTTACAGAGAGGAAGGGAGAGGAATAGAGAGAAACATCAATGAGAGAGATACATCAATCAGCCGCCTCCTGCACGCCCCACTGTGAAGATGTGCCCGCAAGCAAGGTACATGCCCCCAACCGGAATCGAACCCAGGACCCCTCAGTCCACAAGCAGACGCTCTATCCACTGAGCCAAACCGGTCTTGGCAATAAAATATATTTTTTAAAAAGTAAAATAAAATCCAGCTCTCGTACAGCCTTCATGCACCGGTCTGAGGATAAACCGATGTGGGCTGCATAGAGAGTGAAGCCAACAGGAGCTGAAAACCAGGGACAGATTAAATGTTCTCTTTCTCTGGTCCTAGGCCGGGACTTCTCTCATGATGATACTTTGGATGTCCCCACACAAGTGGAGCTGCTCATCAAACAAGCGACATCCCACGAAAACCTCTGCCAGTGCTACATCGGCTGGTGAGTAGGCGTCTCCCAGTCCATACGCGGTCAGGACCTCCCCCGTGTCCAGTCACACACATGATTTGCGGGATACCCAGGAAGTGTAATCAGAGCTTCGTGTCTCTTTAAAAGTTGTATTCACTGTGTGTGTGCTCAAGGCTCTAAAAAGAAGAAAAGTTTTAAAAGAGGAAATAGATTTGGAAGGCAAACACCAAAATAAGTTAAAAGCGCATTTAACATGGTTGAGAAGAGGGAGGCCTCCTTACTTTCACGGGATGGAGGGATCTTTTTGGACTTTCTGCTGTCAATTCTGAGAGACAGGAAGGCAAAGGGAAAAGAAACCAGAGCAGTGACAGACAAGATGAAAAGACAGCCAGAACCTGTTTGGCTCAGTGGATAGAGCATCGGCCTGGGGACTGAAGGGTCCCGGGTTCAGTTCCGGTCAAGGGCATGTACATTGGCTGCGGGCACATCCCCAGTGGGGGGCATGCAGGAGGCGGCTGATCGATGTCTCTCTCTCATCGATGTTTCTGGCTTTCTGTCCCTTTCCCTTCTTCTCTGTGAAAAATCAATAAAATATATTAAAAAAAAAAAAGACATTTATGATCTGGGGTTGTAACGTCAAGGACCACTTGGGGTCTACTCTGATTGGTTGCCTGAGGCACGCTTGAAGGGGGAGGGGAGAGAGGGCTCCCGGGAAGTGTCCTGGGAGCACAGCAGGCTCGAGTCGGCTGGAAGATGTGCATCCTGCACAGTGAGAGGCGGGAGATCTCAGGCGCAGTCCCAGGCCTTGTCAGACCTTGGTCTTTCCTTCCTCAGGTATCTGTGTGAAGCTTTGAAGAGCCCGAATGATTAAAATATTCCTTTTCCTTCTGTCTTAGGTGTCCTTTCTGGTAACCGGAGGCCCACTCATGCCCACAGCAATTCTCTTGAGCCTTCTGTACTTTGGCATACGCTTCCACTACGCTGAAACGGTGGTCAGAGAGTTCAGCTTTGTTAAATATTTCCACGTGTAAATGACAAAAACTACTGTATATTAAGAGTTGGTGTAACCAACTTTCTAGCTGCTGTTGAAGAATATATTGTTGAAACACAGGCTTGATGGGGTTCCCAGGACAGTGATCCTACAGAAATCAAGCCACTGATTTGGGGGAACAGAAGATCGTAACTTCAGAATTACGGGTTTTGACGTAACTCATTGTAAGCGTTTGCTGATAGCAGAGTGGCCTCGCCTTTCCTGTCAACATGCACCCAGCAAACAGCGCAGTCCAGAAACCTCGAATCGCGGAGGACCCGCCCTAGGATTCTGGCCTGGAAGGAAGTGGGAGGAGCCCACTTCATCACTCACCCATCCCATTACCTCACTGGTCCAGCCACAGCATTTGCGAGATGGACCAAAATGGGTGGGAAAGCTCTGTCTTCTGCCTCACCTGTGATGCTGCGATGTAACACTTCGGTCCCAGACCCAGACCACTAGGATGGGGGTTTCTTCGGAATGCTGGCGGCCTCGCCGAGCACAGGCACAGAGGGGACACACACGGTTCTGGGGTGTGTCTGGTGAGGTCTGGAAGCTCTGTGTTGAGAGCAGGCGCTTGGAAAACAAGTGGTGTCATGGAGGTGCTGAGCACGGAGGGAAGACCTCACCTCCTACATGTTGGGAATGACGAGCAGAAGAAATACTAAGTGCACAAAGTATAAAGTGTACCATGTCTAGACTCCATGTTGTATCAGAATAATTTTTGTGCCAATAAATGACATCAGAGTTTTAAAAATGTGTACGAATAACTTTTATTTTGCTTTTTCATCTTCTGTTTTTATTGTTTTTGCTTTTTCCTTTTTTTTGTATGAATGGCTTTTTATTCATAATTATTCATTCATAAAGGAAGCAATTATTCCTTCAACATTCATGAAGCAGTTAGTACTAGGAACTATGAAAGACACCAGATCTACGTGACCTGGTTCGTTTCCTCAGGCTGTTCACTAGGCCAGATGGACCATAACCACCATGCTGAGTGGTAAGGAGCTGCGTAGAGGGTGTGAGCCACAGGTAGGTCTGCATTCACTGATTCCACCGGGCGGTGAGCCATGAACGTCATGGAAAGGGGGGCACTTGCCAAGGGTCTTAAAGGAGGAGCATGAACTGTCAAAGTGGAAGATGAAGGGGAGAGAGAGACATCCATGTGAGAGAGAGACATCAATTGGTTGCCTCCCACACCCTGACTAGGGCTGGGGATTGAGCCTGTAACAGGTATGGCCTTTGACTAGAATCAAACCCGGGACCCTTCAGTCTGCAGACTGATGCTCTGGCCGCTGAGAAAACTGGCTAGGGGCAGAAATGGCAAATACTTAACGAGTTATATTAGATTGCACATATGCAGCACATAAAATGGCAATTTCACACAGTTGAACCTCATAGCACAACTGCTTCAGTGGTCAGTGGGGAATAAAATGACTACAGTGATACCTCGAGATACGAGTGCCCTAACATACGAGATTTTTGAGATACGAGCCATCGAGTGAGTGATTTTTGCTTTGAAATAAAAGCAACATTTGAGATAGGAGTAATCGCACAGATCTGCTGGCTGCACACGACCCACCAGTTTACCGCGACTCGAGCGTCTCATAGTTTCCCACGCCTCAAGGTTACAGAACGAATTAAATTCGTATCTCGAGGTACCACTGTAATAGGAAAAGGAGTGATAGGTACTAAAGGGAGGCTAGAAAATACCGTGGGGCAAGACTGGCCTGCCTCACAATTCAACAGCCAGGAGCTGATGCTGTGGACAACGGAACCACGTGAGGTTTTAAAACAGGTAGAATCTGAGTCCTGTTTCCTCTGAAAGTGTAGATAATAGTAGGGTCTACCCCATCAGGTGGTTTTGAGGGTGAAATAACCCATGTAAAGCATGCAGTGCAGCTTGACACATGGCATTAGAGTGAACCATGTCAAATAAGTGCTCAAAAATATTGTTCAAATGAATTAGACGAGGCCTTTGTGCTGCCAGGGTACACAATTAGGCAGAGATGATGAAAATAGTGGAAAACAAGTATCCTGATCATAGGATAGCCTGAATAACGGTCACAGCTAACACTTCATGAACACTTACTAGGCCAAGTGAATTGTATTAAGGAGGTCCCAGACCTGGCCTTGGTAAGCGGATACACCCACAGAGCGTCCCCAATCCATCCCCTGAGCTGCCTAATAGTGCCTCCCTCATAACAAGAGCTCTTGGGAAGTGCCCTGAGTTCCCACTGGGTGCCTGAGCCAGTGGCTCAGCGGCATGGATGGGGAGGAGCATGTGCCTGGAGGAGTTGGAGGCTTTGCAAGCAGCACAGAGATAGATGCCCTTCCCAGCGCTTTGCCTGCAGGAGCAAGAGAAATGAGACGGTGATTGGAAGGAGATGTGGAGCAGAGTGGTGTTTCTTGTTGTTGTTGTTTGGGCTCTCATTGGGAGAGATGCCAGCAGACCAGCAGGCTGTTAGAATGAACCAACATCCAGGAGACAGCTGATGCAGAGAGGGCATAACTGCAGGAGCCAAGACCAAGAGCGGGCAGGGGGCCCGAACCAGAGCTTGCCAGGAGCTGGCTTTAAATAAGACCGGTTTGGCTCAGTGGATAGAGCGCCGGCCTGCGGACTGAAGGGTCCCGGGTTCGATTCCGGTCGGGGGCATGTGCCTTGCTTGCGGGCACATCTCCAGTGTGGGGCGTGCAGGAGGCGGCTGATCGATGTCTCTTTCTCATCGATGTTTCTGACTTTCTATCCCTCTCCCTTGCTCTCTGTGAAAAATCAATAAAATATATTTTTAAAAAAATAATAAATAAATACATACATATAAGGAGAGCCTTGGCTGGTTTGCTCAGTGGTTAGGTGTCCAGTGAGGGCTGGATCCCTGGTCAAGGGCACATACCTGGGTTGCAGGTTCCATCCCGGTGAGGATTTAAAAAAAACACAATAAATATGAGGGTAATTGGGTCCTAGGGTCTCACGCTAAACCCCTGGGTTGCTGGGATGATAAAACACGGGGCTAAAGGAAAAAAGCAAACTTCACTTACGCGCCGAGCGCGGGGAGGACAGCCCGACGCGCCCTCTCCCCGCCCCGGCCCCCTTTGCGCATGCGCCGTGCGTCCCAGTCGCGTCGGCCCGAGAACCTCTCGCGAGAAGAGCCCCGCAGGCATTCAACATGGCGCCTCCCAGTCCCGCGGAGTCCAAGGCGCCATCCCCGCCGGGCACGGCCCCGTCCGAGGAGGAGATGGTGCTGCCGGGGTTCCCGGACGCGGACAGCTTCGTGAAGGTGAGTGCGTGGGGCCCGGGAGCGGCTGGGGCTGCACGGGGCGCGGCCGCGGCGGGCGGCGGGCGGGCGGGAGAAGGCCCGGGCCCTCCCAGCGGGCCCCCCTCCTGCCGCGCGCGCCTCAGCGGCGTCCGAGCGCCGGGCACACCGTCTCTCACGAAACCTCCTGGGGACGGGGGTCGCCCCGCTTCCCGGAGCCCTCGTCCTCCCGGGAGAGCCCTCCCCACAGCGGCCAGGGCTGCCTGGTCACCCCCATGTCCCGGCCCTGGGATCCCGCCGCCCCCGCCCCGCCGGGGACACTCCGCCAACTGTCCCAGGCGAGGGCTTGGCTGCCGGGTGTCCCCCACTCCTGCCGGGACGGCACCCCGCCCCTCTCCGGGCTCCGGCCCTCCTAATCCCCGCACCTGGCTGGCTGTCACCTGTTACCGCTGCCCCGATCCTCCTCCTCCTCCTCCCCCTCCTCCCCCCCGTCCCTGCCCCAGGGACCGGCGCCTCTCGGAGCAGCGCAGGGAGGGAGGGTCCCTTTAAGGGGTGGGTGCCCTGCCGCCCAGCCAGGAACCAGCGTAAAGCGAGGTGCAACGCCTCCTGCGCGGCTCGCACAAAACCGTGCAACTCAAAGGATTTGTGCCGGGACCGCTGTGGCTCAGTGGGTAGAGCGTCGGCTTGCAGACTGAAAGGTCCCGGGTTCGATTCCGGTCGGGGGCATGTACCTTGCTTGCAGGCACATCTCCACGGTGGGGCGTGCAGGAGGCGGCTGATCGATGTCTCTCTCTCATCGATGTTTCTGACTTTCTATCCCTCTCCCTTCCTCTCTGTAAAAAAATCAATTAATAAAAATAAATAAAAGGATGTGTAAGTTAGCGCCACAAATTCCCCAAAACTCCACCCGCGCGGCCGCCGCGTTATTTTTAGCAGATGCTATTATTAACGCGTTTATTGGGCTTTGGATAAGGGCCTGGGACCTCTAGCCATGGTCCTGATGGGGGAGCTTTCATGCTCCCCCCGGGGGGGGGGGGGCTGCGTACCCCACCATACGTCAAGCTCCCACTTCCTCCGTCTTTTTCTTTTTAATATATAGTTTTAATGATTTCAGAGAGAGGAAGAGAGGGAGAGAGAGAGAGAGAGAGAGAGAGAGAGAAACAGCAATAATGAGAGGATGATTGATCGGCTGCCTCCTGCACGCCCTCTATTGGGGGTGGAGCCCACAACTCCGGGGAAAGTGCCTTTGACCGAATCGAACCCTGGACCCTTCAGTCCACAGGTTGGTGCTCTATCCACTGAGCCACACCAGCGAGGGCTCTTTTTTTTTTCCCCTTGGGAAACATCTATTTCGCAACTCACAATGAAGTCATTTGCATGATCTGTGATAGCATTGTGGGGTTTTTCCTCTCATTATCACACAATTAAAATAGAGGACTGTTGGCAGGAACTGAACCATACACAGAAGTCCAGTTTGTGGGTCATCCAAAAGATCTAGAGTGAGCTTATACTGGTTTTAAATGCTTAGTGATCCTAAGTGACTTTATGGGTTTGTAATCCTCTCAACAACTTATGGGATAGGCACTTTTGTGATGCCTGTTTTTCAAAGGAGGAAATTAAGGTTTAAATAAATGAAATAACTGAAGATCGCAGTTAGTAGGTAGCAGAGCCAAGATGCAAACCCAGGCCGTTTGGAAGACTAGCATAGTGGTATTATGTATGTATTGCAGGCCCAGTGCACAAAATTCGTGCACAGGTAGAGTCCCTAGGGGCCTCCCTTCATTTCGCGCCACCCCCTGGTGGTCAGTGCACGTCCTAACAAGTGATGGAACTCCCAGTCGGTCGAACTCCCAAGGGGACACTTTGCATATTAGGCTTATAGATAGATAGATTTGTTCTTTCATTCCCCACTCTTCCAAGAATGTAAGCTCCAGAACGTAGTTTCGTGTTCGCCTTTGTATCCTGAGAACCTGGGGTAAAACTGACACCAGATGAATATTTGTGAGATTGTATGTCTTCTTCATCTAGCACAGGTGGGGAACGTCCACCTTGCGGGCACTGTAAGTCCCGAGAAATTATTTGGTCTGGCCCTGCCAAGGCATTAGTAGAGAGTTAGTTAAATGTTTGACCAAATATAGCAGGCTAATTTTTTTAAGTCTTTTTAATATATATATATTTTATTTCAGAGACAGATAGAAACACCAATAATGGAAAGAAAGTCATTGATCGGCTGCCTCCTACACACCCCCTACTGGGCATGGAGCTCGCAACCCAGGCATGTGCCCTTGCTGGAATCGAACCCCGACCCTTCAGTCCATAGGCCGATGCTCTATCCACTGAGCCAAACCAGCGAGGGCTAGCAGGCTAATTTTTAAGTTGATCGTTTTGTATGGCCCACAAATGATGTTATATGTATCCAGAAGGCCCTTGGCGGGAAAAAGGTTCCCCACCCCTGATCTAGCACAATGTGTTATGTGTAAGTAGATGTTGAAAACATGCTTTTTTTTCTGGTTTTTGGCAGTTTGCTCTTGGGTCAGTAGTGGCTGTCACCAAGGCATCTGGAGGCCTACCACAGTTTGGCGATGAGTATGATTTTTACCGAAGTTTTCCTGGCTTCCAGGTGTTTTGTGAAACACAGGGAGACAGGTTGCTTCA
The DNA here is from genome assembly GCA_011751065.1 of Lasiurus cinereus. NCBI lineage: Eukaryota > Metazoa > Chordata > Mammalia > Chiroptera > Vespertilionidae > Lasiurus > Lasiurus cinereus. Next base: position 765,860 of record JAAGEH010000227.1, read on the forward strand.
GTGGTAAGTACTCAATACTGTTGTTGCTTTTCATGTTTAAAGAAATGAATATAGTTTTCTGAAATGTGTGTGGGTTTTATTTACCATAATTTCCTGTGCTATAAAAGGCTATGAAGTGTAAAAATGATACAATGGATTTTGATTTTATATAGGACTTGAAAATTTGGGTTCAGGATTCTTTCACACAAGTCAAAGAGTCATGAGATTTAGCTTTCTGATAAGATTTTTAAGACAGACAATACACAAACACTTGTCTAGCTGTTGCGTGACAGATGTTTTAAATTTTATGTTAAAACAATGACTGCAGAATACATTATTTACATTGTATTATATATTTTTTTAGAATTCAAAGGCAGCTTTGAGATAATTTCTTCCACCCCTTCAATTAGCAGATGAGTCTTAGCGAGATACAGTGAATTTCCCAAGGCCGCACAATGTTTATTTTTAGGAAGGGAGAGAAAGAGAAACATCTATGTGAGAGCAGAATTCCATCAGCTGCTTCCTCCATGGCCACTACAGGGGACTGAGCCCACAACCTGGGCATGTGCCCTGACCAGGAATCGAACCAACAACCTTTCAGTGCATTGGATGATGCCCAGCCAACTGAGCCACACTGGTCAGGGCCACAGTGTTTTTAATAAGAGTGCAAGTTTTATTAGTACAATCATAAAGTATTAAAATAGTCTGAGCCAAGCCTTTCAAGCTTTCTCCAAGATTGTAAACAAATGAATAAAAGTATCCCAACTAATCTTGGCTTTCTTGTCCTTAGCATGAGCAAGGTAATGCAGTACCATGGATGTCGAAGCAACATTAAAGATAGAAGTAAAGTGACTGAGTTGGAGGACAAGTTTGATTTACTAGTTGATACCAATGATGTTATTCTGGAAAGAGTGGTGAGTATTGCACCTTACTCTTAAGATAACTAACAAATGAAGAGCTTTTGTATTATCAGAAAATGAAAAAAAACACACACAAAAAAAACAGGCATCTTAGGAAATGAAAAGAAAGTTTGGGGTTTCTTGCCTATACTATTACTTTCTTCTTATAGTTGTCTTTTCCCCCTTGCCTAAGAAATATTGCAATTGTGTCCAGATATATCACTTCAAACTATCACTGCCCAGTGGCACCCTGTTTTTATTTATTTTTTATTTTTTTTAATATATTTTATTGATTTTTCACAGAGAGGAAGGGAGAGGGATAGAAAGTCAGAAACATCGATGAGAGAGAGACATCGATCAGCCGCCTCCTGCACACCCCTCACTGGAAATGTGCCCGCAAGCAAGGTACATACCTCCGACCGGAATCGAACCCGGGACCTTTCAGTCCGCAGGCCGACACTCTATCCACTGAGCCAAACCGGTCTCGGCGACACCCTATTTTTAAAGTGCCTGATTATAAACCTACTTCCAGATTTCAACTCTTGTTTGTATTATAAGAGAAGAAGTCTCTGGATGCAAAGCCCAACCAAAACTTGGTGTATTTTTACTGTTATTCACAATCTGCCAAATACTCTGACTCTCCTGATTGGAAGGGTATGGGGATCATTTGATCTGGCTTCCTGCCTTTACACAGAATTCTACAGCAGAATACTATTTACAGAAATACACAGAGACTATCCAAAACAAACCTAGCCCTGTGAAGGTGCTGCAGACATTTAAATCAGACTCCCCCGTCCTATGGAGTCCTCTCTCCCATAGCCTGAATGCCCACAGGTATTTCCGTGGTTTCTCGTGTCTTCTGATTTCATGTCCTGCCATGCTACCATTTGTCACCTGGATGCACTTCTGTTAGTGGTGCCCCAGCTAATACTCCGCATCTGCTTCCATAATACAAAGTAGGTCAGGACATGCTTCATCCTCATTGCAAATACTGTTCTGTGTTTATTACTTGCAGTCTAGGGTCTTTTTAATTATTTTGGTGGGCCACGTCGCACTATTAAATCAGCTTTGAAGTTTCAGCCCAATTCAAAACTGTAAAAAGAGTTGAACAGGGGTCAGGAGTGGCTGATTTCTGCCCTGTCTTTGAGCAAATAATGCTTTAATTGTCTGCTCTTATATGTATCTATTCTCACATATAATTCTCTGAGTATTGCTGCTTAAACTTTTAGGTAATTAACTCTGTTAACCCTGGAAAGAAGATACTGAGCTAATATCTCTCCCACTCTTAGGGTATTTTACTGGATGAAGCATCAGGGGTGAATAAGAATCAACAGCCTGTCCTCCCCACAGGACTACAGGTCCCCAAAACAATCGTGTCCAGCTGGAACCGGAAGGTGAGGGCTACTCTCACATTCACTACGGCATCTAATGTCAGCTTTTGCTTATTCTGGTTTGCAGTTCTGTTCTAATTTGTTGGATGCGGACTGGCCACTGCCTCACTCATTCTCATAAACAGATATACCTTTATTACACCCTCGTCTCTACTTTGCACACCTCCCCTGCCCCCAGTCTCACAAACACATTAACTCCCCTCGCCCCCCCCCCCGCACATCATTTAAATGAATGACTCTTGGAAGGCATAAATTGGAATTTATTCTTCTAATTCATTGAGTTGCTGTGTTATAAAGTATTGTATTCATTGATCATAGGCAGGAGAATATAGCAAAAAGACAAAATCGGAAACTTTCCGGCTGCTTCATGCAAAAAACATCATCCGACCTCAGCTGAAATTCCGAGAGAAGATTGACAATTCCAACACTCCATTTCGTCCTAAAATCTTCATCAAGCCCAATGCCCAGAAACCCCTCCCTCAGGGTAAGTAGTGCACACTCTGCCTAACAAAACTAATAACAGGGAAAAGGTCTCTCCCCCCCACCCCCCGCCCCGCCCCGCCCTTTCTTTAAAGGGAGCCAGGTGTAAACGTGTCGCCTCTGTGATGTGTGTGTCACTGCTTGGTCTCCAGCACTCTCCAGAGAGCGGCGGGAATGCCCCCAGGATCGCCCTGAGGACTTGGATGTCCCCGCTGCTCTGGCCGATTTCATCCATCAGCAGAGGACGCAGCAGGTGGAGCAGGACATGTAAGCGTTTGCCTGTCTGAACTTCTTGCCACGTTTGCATTGTTGTTTTCAATGGAATGTATTGGGGTGACATTGGTTAATTAAATGATATAGGTCTCATCTATATATTGCATTTCTATACTATATTTTCTTATGTCAAGTTTATCTTTGTGCCACATTTTCCCTCTGCTTTACTTTCGTAAATGTCTAAACACCAAGAATTTTTCGCCTTCTCTCCTGTTGGTTTTTGCGGAGGGCCCGCACAGCACTGGCCTCTGTGGTCCTCTGTGCTGTCCTGAGAGGGGGCGGTGCCTCCCCTCGCCATTGTACGGATGGGAAAACAGAATTAGAGATGCTGACTTCGCACAGAACTTTGACCCGAGTTTTCTTAAGTTGTTCTTTCTCTGTACCACTCTGCTTTTCTTGTTAGGTGGGGGTTCGAACAGTAAGCTAAGGTTCACTCTTATATTAAGGAAAAGGCAGTTTTTCACTGGCAGAATAGACATTTTGGCAAACCTTTGCTTAAAACAGACAAAAGGGCTTTGTCCTCAGAATAAAGAGAGAGGTGATGAAAACGGTTAGTACTGGTCTTTTTCCCCCATGTAGCCAGCCTGTCTGAGCCCTCCTTCAGCCTCCGCTTTCCGCTGAGAGGCCGCAAGTCACGTGCTAAAGAAACAAAGGTAGTGAGAGGCAGCCCCGCCCACAGGAGCCCAGAGACGTGGGATTTCATCCTCGTAAATGATGGAGGAACAGAAGAAAGACATCGTTTGATACACAACCACATTTGCCCCACCCTCTCTCGCTTCACAACTTTGTTATTCCACACTACAAGGAATGAGATACTTTGCATTTTTCTATCATCCACAACACCAATCATACAATCCTTTGCAAATAAGTGCTCAAGTCTTTATAACAGATTTAATTGTCCTATTTAAGGACAAGTATCACTTGAATTTTTTTTTTTTATGCTTTTCAGTTATCATTGAAATAATATGCTTTTGCCCAGCCAGTGTGACTCCGTAGTTGAGCATCGACCTATGAACCAAGCGGTCTCTGGTTCCTTTCCTGGTCAGGGCACATTCCCGGGTTGTGAGTTCAATCCCCAGGAGGGGGCGTGCAGGAGGCAACTAATTGATGTTTCTATCTCTCCCTTCTCACTTTCCTTTCTCTCTAAAAAAAACAATTAAAAACATGTTTTAAAAAGAGAAATAATGATGCTTTTTATATAGAGGAAATATTTTCACAATAATCTTTTTGTTTGTTTTTATAAATTAGAGTAAAACAGGTTTTTCTTGAACTATGGAATTAATAAAAATATATATATATGTTTTTTTTTTATTTGCTCAGGTTTGCACACCCTTATCAATACGAACTAGATCACTTTACTCCACCGGATTCAGTCCTTCAAAAGCCACAACCCCAGGTTAGCACCCAACTGACTTTCTGGCTGGTATCTGAGTAGCCCGGGAAGAATCAAACAGTGAGATTAGCTGATATAATTTTGGCTTTCCCTCAATACCTTTAAAATAGTAGGGTATGACTTCGTATCATTTATTGAACTCTTAACTCATAGTGTGCCCAGTGAAGGATGATTCTTACCATTCCCCTCTTTCCCTGCCTGCACTTCTGTGCCCAGTTGTATAGGCCCGTGGGAGAAACGCCCTGCCATTTCGTATCTTCCCTGGATGAACTCGTGGAACTCAACGAAAAGCTCCTGAGCTGTCAAGAATTTGCCATAGACTTGGAGGTAACTTGTGAATGGCTCTGAATGAAATGTTTACGTTTTCTGTGAGTCCACCTACTTGAGAAATATAAAGTTAATGCTAATTTAGATCTATGCTTTGGTAAAAAGGAATTGATCCTATAACTGTGTTTCATAAATGACCAAAATCAGTAGAGGAACGCCTAGTAAAATCATTGTTTCCCCTTCTTTCCGTGTGTTTTAGCACCATTCTTACCGAAGCTTCCTGGGGCTGACCTGCCTCATGCAGATTTCCACCCGGACAGAAGACTTCATTGTTGACACGCTGGAGCTGCGAAGCGACATGTACATTCTCAACGAGAGCCTCACAGACCCAGCTATTGTCAAGGTCAGCCAGCCCTTTCCCGCTCCTGCCTGTAAGCGCACGATTTAAGTGCTTTTCAGTTTACTATCTTATTATTTCAACATCGGCCCAATAAAACTGAGAAAATCGTAATTTCCTACACTAGGGTACCACAGGCTAAACTGCTTTTGTTTCTAAACCTCTGTTGGAACAGCTAAGACTTAGCTCATTAGCACCAGAAAAACGTTAAATCATTTTAATGACGACGGCAAGGAGCCAGTGCCATCGAGATTGTTTGCACTTAATGACTACCCTTGGAGCAAGCAGCGCCGCTTCCTTAGAATCATTGGCTGTTCGCAGACTTTTAAGAGGGTGCAATTAGGAGTGGAGAAGGCTGGGGCCCAAATTAACAGGAGCATTGAGAACTCAGCCCAGCTTAGTCTTCCTTCCGGCTTCTGCTTCCAGCCTTCTGCTAACCCAGAGGCAGCGTGCCCTTCGGAGCACATGGCCTCCACGCCGTGCGCTGCATGGCTCTGGTTTCGCCTGCAGGTCTTCCATGGCGCCGACTCGGACATCGAATGGCTGCAGAAAGACTTCGGGCTGTACGTCGTCAACATGTTCGATACCCACCAGGCAGCCCGCCTTCTTAACCTGGGCAGGCACTCGCTCGACCACCTGCTGAAACACTACTGCAACGTGGAGTCCAACAAGCAGTACCAGCTGGCTGACTGGAGGATACGGTCAGTTTGCTCCTGACATGGAAATAGGGATGTAGAAGGAAGTGGGTGTTCATTAACCTCATCCAGGGAGACCTGTGTTCAGCCCATCACACTGTTTGAGTCTTGCGTTGAGCTGTTTCCATGGGCAGAAGGGAAACGGGAATTGTAGGATTGTGTAGGGCTGTGTGACTCTCTGCTCCACGGAAGAGTGGATGAAAGAGGTGCCATGTCAACATTCGTCCATGGCGGTATCATTTGAAACGCAGATCTCCTAATAGGAATGGTGCTTTATGTGTGCGAGATGATCTCCCGTAAGTATGAGGGTCCTAAGGCACGTGATGAGGCTGGCCAGGTTGCTCAGTTGGTTAGAGCATTATCCCGAGAGGCCCAGGTTTCAGGTTCGATCCCTGGCCAGGTTACATCCAAGAATCAGCCAATGGCCAAGACTGGCTTCACTCAGTGGATAGAGCATTGGCCTGCAGACTGAAGGATCCCGGGTTCAATTCTGGTCAAGGGCATGTACCTTGGTTGCGGGCACATCCCCAGTGGGGGGTGTGCAGGAGGCAGCTGATTGATGTGTCTAGCTCTCTGTCCCTCTCCCTCCTTTCTAAAAAAAAATCAATAAAATTTAAAAAAATAAAAAGAATCAGCCAATGTATGCATACATAAGTGAAACAACAAATAGATGTTTCTTCCTTCCTCTAAAATCAATTTAGAAAGAATAAGTCAGTAAAAATTTAAAAAATGAAGTTAGCCTTATAAGAAGTGTTCACTATAGGATGGGGTTGTGATGGCATCCTGCCACGTTTTTTGGAATTCTTGCTCAGCTTGATCCTTTTCAGATGACTAGCTTCCTCTGTAAGTTTGCAGAGCTGTGGTAGGAAGAACCCACTAAACTTTTCTCCAATTCTGCATGTCACAATTGATAAAGAGACTCTAAAGTCTGAATAGAAGGTGAAAATCGACAAAATCCAAAAGCCACTACCTGCTAGTTAACCCTTGCCGTGTGCCCCACACCAAGCTAAGAGATGTTGTCCTCTGCGATCCTCACAATGGCCTGCGAGGGGCCTTTCCATTTTATAGGTCCAGAAAGTGAGCTTAGAGAGCTTAAGCGACTTATACAAGTCAGATATTGGAGCTCAGACCCAAACTCAGGTGACAAAGCCCTTATTTTCAACATCATTGTCTCGCCGCCCTTGCTACCCGGCTGTGAAACAGCGGCCTGTCCTTAGCTGCGGAAGAACCTTTGACAGCAAAGGGGGCCTAGCGCGTCTTAGCGCCCACCGCGTAGACACATTCAGTGCTGCCGCTGAGGGAAACGAGTGAAAGTTTCCTCTTGCGATCCTAGACCTCTGCCCGAGGAGATGCTCAGCTACGCCCGAGCCGACACCCACTACTTGCTCTACATCTACGACAAAATGCGGCTGGAGCTGTGGGAGCGAGGCAACGGCCAGCCCGTGCAGCTGCAGGTGGTGTGGCAGCGCAGCAGGGACATCTGCCTCAAGGTGAGACCCCAGCACAGAGCCCGGCTTCCTCTTGTCTGGTGTGGTCCAGTTCTTCCCTTGCTCTTCGCGTTCATGCAGAGAGCCAATGTTTGAGGAGCCCGGGGCACAGGTTTTTAAAAAAACCTTTATTGTTGAAAATATTACCTATGTCCCCTTTTCCCCCCGATGGACTCCTTATAGCCACTCCCTCCCCCCACCCCAGGCTTTTACCAACGGCACAATTTTGATGGTGAATATTGTGCAACATTTCGCAGAAATTCATCAAACCGATCTTCACGGATGAGTCCTACCTTGAACTGTATAGGAAGCAAAAGAAGCATCTCAACACGCAGCAGCTGACCGCCTTCCAGCTACTGTTTGCCTGGAGGGACAAAACCGCTCGGAGGGAAGATGAAAGTTACGGGTAAGGGACTAGAGATTCTTTTTTTTTTTTCCTTTATGTATTTTAGAGATTCTTTTAACACTCCTCTTAGACTGAGCAGATCTGGGAACAAGGAAATAATGGGCTTTTTCTCTTTTGCCATGAAAGCTGGTTACCTTTCCCCCAGGGTTAAAGCATTGAATGGAACTCGAAGGCCGAACTTCACGGAACTCACCCATTGTGTGTTTTGTTCCAGATACGTGCTGCCAAACCACATGATGCTCAAGATAGCCGAAGAGCTGCCTAAGTGAGTCTGAGCACCTGGGGACATGTTCCGACTTTCTCAGCCGAGAAATGTTTTCCTTCCAAAGCAAGCCTCCGTGATCTAGTCCCCCGAGGCTGACTCAGAGATGAGCCTCTGAGGAAGGGCTCAAGTCCAGGAATGTAGAGCTGCTTCCTTCCGGCTGCCTGCCATTCAGGAACCGAAACGTCTGAGCTGGAACGTTTCGATGGTTATGCCTTATGTCGAGTCCTCTGTAAGCCTCTGAGCCTCTGGCAGCGCATCCACTTTCAAGGGATTCTCCCCAGACGAAGGCATCTCCTGGGTTTAACTGTTTTATGATGTTAATTGAAGTATAAGCCCAGAATCTAAATCCGTAATCCTCTGCTCATCCCGGTGTGGAACTGCAGATCAGCGGGGCTGCGGTCCGCTCCGCTTACCCGAGAGCAGGAGGCACTCAGCGTGCGGGAGCGGCCGGCCCCGCTTCCCTGCCCTCGGTGTTTTCTTAGTCTCCCCCTCTGCCGTGGCACCCTGGCCCTCCCTGGTCAGCGCGCTCGGCTGGAAGCCTTTGAGGGCTGTGTTCCTAAGTAGTGAGTCGTGTGTGTTCTTGTCTTCAGGGAACCTCAGGGCATCATAGCTTGCTGCAACCCGGTACCCCCTCTCGTACGGCAGCAAATCAACGAGATGCATCTTCTAATCCAGCAAGCGCGGGACATGCCCCTGCTGAAGGTAGGCAGCCTTTCTGCTGAAGGTCCCCAAGTCCCCAGGCCTGTTCTGGCTGTCGGCATCTTACTCCTTGTAGTCTCCTACATAAAAGCTCTCCATTCTAAAAAAAAAAAAAAAAAAAACGGAAATAACAGCGCTTACGAAATCCAGTGGGAGTATCTTTTTTATGATAGTCGCTGCTAAAGCTGATCCTTCTCAGGACCTTATTTCTGATGATCTAACAGCAAGTAATGTCCGGTGCCTGGGCCGGGTACCTGTTCGGAGGCGGTTAACCTCATGAAGAAAATGGAGGAGGCTCTGGGAGGGAGCTCAGATGTGAGTGGCAGTGCCTGCAGAGGGTGGCGGTCACACACAGGCAGGGAAAGGGCAGGGACAGGAAGCACCGCGAGAAGAAAAGCGGCGGTGAAAACAGCTGCCATCTCTCAGCACTCACTGCGCTAAGGCCGCCGAGTGCTCCTAAAGGGCGGGTGGGTTTGGGTTTAAAGGAAGGGGAGTCAAAGACGACACACTCTGAACCCGCAGCCCAGGGGACGAGGACGCTAGGACGGGGGGTTCCGAAAGAGCTGCTATGTGTGCGAGCGCTGCTCGGGCGCCAGTGGTGCGTGTGCTTCTGTGTGGCACCTGTTCATGCAGGTTTGCATGTTTGATTTGTGTTGTGTTGGAACGGTTTTTAATGTGTTGCCCCAGCAGCATTATCAATATGTACTAAATCGTGTGTGTAAGTTTTTGGACGGTTATTGATTCGGGAAGACTTAGAATCAGCTCCCTGGAGGTGAATAGAAGAGACCCTGAAGACAAACACATTGGAAGTTTCGTGTCGCAGTAAAATGTCTTAGCTCCACAGTTTGGCCACGTAAAGAGAGACCCTGGTTACTAGAGAAGAATCCCCTCGGGCTCTTTGGAAACCACACTGTGCCTCGTCCTGACAAAGGCCTCTTCTTTCACCTGAAGATAATGGTGGGGCACTCGCAGTGACAGTGCCGGGCACTGGGACGGAGGAAGGGCTGAAGGGGATCTCTGGGCTCTTGAGAAACGCCGTCTGTGCTGAGGAACACACGAGTGTGGCGTCAGGTTCAGCCACCCTCCTGTTCTCTCCGTTTCCCCTGTGTAGTCTGAAGTAGCGACGGGAGCGAAGAAGAGCGGACCGCTGCCCAACCCTGAGGTACAGTGACGGGTCTGCTGCCGTGTCCCCTGGGAGGAGAGTGGTCCGAGCCAGTGCCAACATCCTGCCAGGCCCGCGCCTCGCACCGGCCGGAGCGCCCACGTGCTGGCCGGCGCTCCATTGCACCTGTCGGTTTCTTTCCGATGCAGAGATTGGAGAATGTGCTCTTCGGACCTCATGATTGCTCCCACGCTCCTTCCGACGGCTGTCCTGTCACCCCAGCCAACGGTAAGGTCACGGCCTCTGGAGGCCGGAGAGGCTGGGAAGCGGGTCCCCGGCCCCGGAGGCTCTGACCACGCTGCCTTCCGTCCCTCCAGGGCCTGTGCCAGTGCGGAAACAGGCGAGCCTCTTCCCGGCCGGGGGAGAGGACGAGGCCCTGCTGGACTCCAAATGCCTCATCGCTACCGCTGTCATCACATTATTCAACGTGAGTCATACGGCACGTCGGCGAGGTGGTGCAGACCCCCAGAAATGTGCTGGGTTCTTATGCCTGGCGGCTTGCTTTCACCTCTGAAACTCATGCCAAAAGTAAGCAGAAAGTGGGAAGAGGCACGGAGGCAGATGTCGAGGTGGTTCGCTCCTCTGGACCAGGGGATCCGTGAGGGGTGGGCAGAGGATGCTCCGGGAGTGAGCTCCGTGTGAAGAAAGTGGCCAGGAAGGATTGGCATCTGGAGGCTCACTAATGCCGGGGCGGGAGGAGGACGTGGGCCAGTGATGCACAGCAGGACCGTTTCCACACTGCCACCCGATTCCCGGGAGGGGCGGAGCGAGCTCTCTGGTGAACCGCAGAGTGCCCTGCGCCTACCTCCCTGACCAGTGCCAGCCCGCCCAGCTGTGTGGAGGATAGAGAGAGAACGTTGACAGGCTTTCCTAGAGTGTGGTTCCTTAGACCTGGTGAGGAGCAGGATACACAGGCGCCAGTAAGTGGGGTGAAATTCGTTTCCCGTTCCAGAAAGAGGCTGAGTAATGGTAGGTAGTGACTCTGTGCAGTCTGCAGACAGTATGGCCGTGCCAGGCTGTGCTTCTGGAATGTACGTTGGGTTGTGACAGAGCTTATCCCAGTCTGGCCTACCCAGCCGGCTTCTTGTTCCTGCCAGTGACTTGACTACAGCTTCTTTGCAAAAGGAAGTTCAAGGTGCATTTGTTAGCCAGGATGGATGATCCCTGGGATGACCAGGGACAGAAGGCTAAAACTCTAAATACTGCAGGCAGCTGATGTGGTAGAGAGGACACAATCATTTCCAGAAAGAAAGCCAAGAAAGAGAAGAATAGTTCAGTCTACTTAGACGGAGACACACGTTAAGCTTAACGCACATTCAGATGACAAAAAGCCGCTGGTTCAGCGGGTGGCAGGATCCCAGTTCCCAGCCATGCTGTCACACTGGGACGCTGGGCCAGAGCCAGGAGGGGAAACGTGCCCGCAGAGCGTACTCTCTGGGAGTTGGCTTTCTGTTCACTTAATTGCAGCAATTTAGATCAGGTCTTGCTTTCGTAATTCATGAGAAAGGAAATCTGGAAGCTTTAGCTGACCGCAGAGGTAATGAGCCGTCCAGGTGATGAGGCAGCCCACAGTATGAGCGTGCCCTGTGGCTGTGGGAACGTGGAGGTGCCCACTAGTGCCCACTGGGGCTGTGCTCTCCCTATGCCCTGAGTGGCGGGGACTGACACAGAGCAAGCAACAGGCTAGCACCCGTCTTAGGAACCCACTTGGAAGCAGCAGTCTGCTGCATCATGTCATCGGTTACGCAGAAAGGGGTGTAATTACAGATTTCAGGTAAGTGTCAGGTTGTGACCTGAGGTTCTAGAGCCGACAGACCTGGGTTTACACCCTGGTTCTGCCTGTTAGCTCTAAGGCTCTGGAAGTCTTACCTCTCCACGCCTCAGTTTCCTCATCTGGAAGATGGTGAGGATAGCACCACCTACCTCACAGGTTGTAAGGGCTTTTCTAACTGTGTGTTAACACTCCGCAGTGTGCTACTCCAGGCTAGCGTGGTGGTTCATAAATGGGAGGGGCTCATAGACATTAGCCATTCTTACTTTCTTGCTTGCATCTTAATGTTGCAAACCGAGTACAATTTAAGTGATTGTTTTCTATCTGTCTCTGCAGGAACCTAATGCTGAAGAAAATGGAAAGGCTCCACTCACAGTTGCCCAGAAGAAAGCCCAGAGCATAATGGAGTCCTTTGAAAACCCGTTCAGGATGGTGAGTGCTAGCTGTGTGTGTTAGGGCTGATGGGGGGTGTGGGTCTGGAAAGAGAGGGTGCAGGGTGGGGGTTGTCCCCATTGTCCCGGTGGGGAGTCGAGGTCTTCAGACACGAAACCACAGGAATGCCTCCTCTGCGTGCCAGTGAACGCTTTGAGCCGAGGCCTCCTGAGATGAAACCGACTAGAAGTCCCCTCGGGGTACCCGAAGCCTGGGCCCAGATCACGCTTTTTACAGCGTTTAACCTGGTGTTTCCGTTTCTGTAGTTTCTGCCTTCCATAGAGCACCATGCTCACATCTCTCAGGCAGCAAAGTTTGACCCGTCGTCAAAAATCTACGAAGTAAGTGGACTTGTCATCCTTGCTAAGACTCACTTTCTAAGAAAGGGAGACTCCTTAATTATCTGAACCAAGTTTCCGTTTTGAACAAACCCATCCGCAAACCCCCTGAAAATGAATGCGAAACCCTTTTTATACAAGCTTTTCTGCAGAGAGAGGGCCAGGCCTTCAACCCGGTTCTCAGGAGCTTTGGGGAAAAACCCTTTAAGAAACAGGTCTTTTGGGGTTGGGGGTGTTGGTTTGTTTTTCTTTTTTTGTGCTTTTTTTTTTTTTTAATTGAGGTTTAATTTCAATACTCTAGTAAAGTGCCCAGATGTTAAATGTACAGCTTTCTGCATTTTTATGTGTGAATATGAATTTAAGGCTCTTTTAAAGGTGACAGCTTAAATTTTAAAACACTCTGTTTTATATTGTTTGGTTTGTTTTTAACAGCATTATGAATAAGAATAAGAAAACACCTTCCCTGGATCCCCATGAGATGTTCCTGGGAGCCAGCGTGTTAATTGTTAACAGCCTTCTTCCTCCCTGCAGGAAGTGCCTGCTCAGATCAGATGGGTGGCCTGGCTCCCTCTGCTCACCAGCACCGCCCGAGAATCAGGCCAAAACCCTGATGGGCCGCAGCCCTGTCGCTGGTTGTTAGCTTGTTGTTTTTAGAACCGGGGAGACAGGCAGAGGTTTCGCCCTCTCTCCTCTCCCCCCACCCCGCTGGGTGTGGCGCACTCCACAGCCCTCCATCCCTTACCGTGCTTACGTCCCCCACCACCTAGATGTGCTCTGAGGCCGCAGGTAAACGTGCTGGCACAGAGGAGCCCTCGAGGGGGGGGGCTGCAAGTCCTGCCTCAGTCCGGCTCCCCCGTTTACTAACCGTGTGTGTCCCTTCGGACAAGTTACTTAGCTTCTCGGAGCCTGTGGTTCCCGGGGCTGCGGAAGGGGTTGGATGATGATCTGAAAGCTGCCTCTGGCCCGGTGCCTGGAACAGTTGTATCTTGTCCTCCTTAATCAGTATTCCAAATAAAGCCAGCATGAGATTTTATTTTTGTGTCATCAGATTTGGAATTTCTGACTTAGAATGTGTGTAGTGACTAGGCTAGCATGCCCTTGCATCGCCTCATTAAAAAAAAAAAATAAAGCATTCCTAGGTGACTGAGTTTTGGAGTTTTTTTGTTCTGTTTTCATTATAGATCAGCAACCGTTGGAAGCTGGCAAGCCAGGTACAGGTACAAAAAGAATCTAAAGAAACTGCCAAGAAGAAGGCAGCTGAGCAAACAGGTAGCCTTCACTTCCTTGTAAACGCAGCCACTCAGGTGTCGGTTAAAGAGTAGCCCTGGTGCGCCGTTCGGTTACTCGGTCATTCGCCAAAGTGCCAGGCCCGGCAGTGAACGAGCCAGACACAGCCGCTGCCCTGTGGAGCGTGCCTTCTCCGGGGACAGTGGACAATAAACCCCTCAGTGTGTGTTCTGTCCGATGGCAGTAGGCATGGCGCAGAGAGAGAGGTAGGAGGTGCCAGGTGGTAAGGTGCAGAGGACTCGGGGCTGAGGACATAGCTGAGCACCCCAGCTGAGCCGGGCGAGGAGGAGTGCCAAGAACTGACTGCGCTTTGGAAAGGGCACTCTGGCTGCTGTGTAGGAGCAGCGTGTAGAGGGCAGGGGCGGGAGCCCGGTGCAGAGACATGGTGGTCATCCAGGTGAGGGGGTGCTGGCTGCAGAGGGGGGTAGAAGCTGTCAGAACTGGAGGTTCCTGTGTCAGAGCCCACGGCACTTGGTGAGGGTCGGAGGTGGTAGGTGAGGGAAAGGAAGACGCAGTGGGTGCAAGAGGGTTTTGTCCTGAGCAGCCAGAAAGATGGGGTCTCCACTGAGAGGAGGGAGCCTGTTTGATGCCGGAAGGTTTTGCTTCTGGTCCTTGACGCGCTGTGGCTGAGAGTCCTCTGACGTCCTCAGAGATGTCCATAGGCCGTTGGTGTTGGCTGTGGGGTCTTGAGAGAAGACCAGGTCTGGAGGTCGAGGGGGGATCATCATCGTGTCAGATTGAGAACACGGCCCCCCTGCAGAGGCTGGGGAGCGAGGCGGAACCAGCCCCGGCGGCTGAGCAGCAGGGCGGGGCCTCCACTGGAAACCCGGGGCCGGGCCAGGCAGGTGGGGTGGAGCCTGGCCTGGGCCGGCAGCTCCATAGACAGTTCTCTCTCTTGCAGCTGCCCGGGACCAGGCCACCGAGGAGTACAGAGTGGCGGCGGAGCAGGCCATGTCTGTCCGGCGGCAGGCTGCCGTACGTGCTGGCTTTTCTGCTTGGTCTTGAGGAACGGGATGCCCCCGGTCATTGTCAGGATTGTCCCCAAACGTCAGGAGGACGTACCCTCTGCTTCAAGTTAAATGCTTCTGTCCTTACAGTTCATGTTGGCTTGCCCATTGGTGCCTGCCTCATTTCCCCCAAAAAAGCTGATTTGGGTGATTTCTTCCACTAGTAAATAAGTCCCCCTCTCCCCCTGCCTGACCAGCAGTAGATGGGACGTGAAGCCGACAGTGTTCTCTGCCCCCATAAATACTCTTCCTCACCCCAGAGTGCCTAGAAGGCTGGGCCCGGGCCCGTCTTAAATGGCCCGTGTTGTCTCTGCTCACTCCCCGGCCCGCACACCTGTCACCGTCACCGCTCCCATCTCCCCGCACCGCGGGCTCCTGAATCCCTAGCAGAGGCCCGCAGGGTTGCCTCCTCTCATGTGCCTCCATCTTCCTTCCTGCGGGTGTGTTCGACCTACAGCTAGAAAACGCCGCCATGAAGAGAGAGCGAGCGACAAGTGACCCAGCGACCACAGAACAGAAACAGGAGAAGAAACGACTCAAGGTTTCCAAGAAGCCGAAAGACCCCGAGGCGCCCGAAAAAGCTTTTACCCCTTACGACTACAGCAAGTCAGACTTCAAGGCTTTTGCTGGTGAGGCCAGAGCTGCTGCCGCGTGGGGTGTCCGTCCGGGTCAGACGGAAGGGTGGCTGTAGAGGAAAGAAAGCAGACGCGGTCACAGACAGCCTTGCCCGAGACACGCACCACTCACACTGAGGAGAGCAATCCAGGGAAACGGCAGTGACGGGGAGAAACCCATCCCCCACTGCTACCACCCCCTGCCACTGGAGCTGGCTTGCACCAGCCACTCGGAGTGGTTTAGCAAGAAGGCATCCATTCGACAGTGGCTGCACCTTCCTCTCCGTAGCCCGGCTCCAAACACAGCTTCCCAGACACACACTCAGGGCGGATCTGGTTTGTGGGGAGAACGCGATGCCCATGATGCGAAGCTCTGGTTCTGGTGCCAGAGCCTGTGAGGGTCATCTACAGTGGTACCTCAAGATTCGAGTGCCCTAACATACGAGATTTTTGAGATACGAGCCATTGAGCAAGCGATTTTTGCTTTGAAATACGAGCAACATTTGAGATAGGAGTCATCGCGCGGATTGGCCAGCTACACACGACCCACCAGTTTACCTCGACTCGAGCGTCTCATAGTTTCCCACGCCTCAAGGTTACGGAACGAATTCAACTCGTATCTCGAGGTACCACTGTACTTTGAAGGCTGCCGATGGCATTCCTGGGGATCAGCCTCCTTGCCAGTGTGTCTCTGAAGGGAGAGAAGGCAGGGCGGGACGGTCACCTCAGTCCAGGTTCTGGACCCTGGCGCCATCCAGCACACACAGACCTGACCGGGTTTCCTTGATGTCCCAGTGGCCAGTGCTTGAGCATCCGCCCTGACCCCTGAGGACAGGTCTGTGAGAAAGCCTGGCCATCCGCTGCCCTTCGCTGCTGGGGACCTGGCGTGAATTGACATCAGCCATATGTCCCTTCTCATGGAGGGTAGCAACTGACCGCCCACACTTGCAGTGATGAGCCTGCTGCTGTGTTCACTCACTCACTCACATGATCACTCTTTCCTTTCAGGAAGCAGCAAACCCAAACCCTCCCAGTTTGATCCAAATAAGCAGACCGTGTCTGGCAAGGTAAGAAATACACTTGCGATTTCTAACGAGGGCCCGGTGCTTGTTTGTTTACTCCTCTGTGGCTGGGAAGCCGGTCCACCCAGGAATCCTCCTGCATATCTTTGTCCTCGCCTCGTTTCTTCCCAGGCACAGACAATGCGCACCAGTGAGAAAAAAATTTAAGAGGTTATAAAGGCTGCTGTGTGGTGTTAAAGGGTGTTTTTCTGTGTTTGCTACCATGGGAATTACAGCTGCGGGCCAGAAACACCCCTGGTGCCAGCACAAGCCTGAATTTGCCCCGAGTGGGTGTTGGTGCCAGGCAGCGCCAAACGGGGCTGAGAATTTGGCACGGGGAGCATGAGGCCCGGGAGGAGCCCTCCAGTTCCGTTCATAGCTCATCTCCTCCTTGTGCTTCTCCCCTTTTCAGAAATGCCTTGCAGCCAAAAAACTTAAACAGTCCATGGGAAACAAGAGCATGTCCTTTCCGACGGGAAAGTCAGACAGGTATGTGGTGGAGGCTCCGAGGCCTCGGTGAGAGGACGCTCAGCCTTCCAGGACCATGTCTTCCCCCCGCTGGCCCCCTCCCCTCCCCCGCCGCCTTGACTTTGGGAGAACGGAGATGGGCAGAGGGGAAGTGATTGTGGGATGCCACCTGTCAGTCTCAGCACCGGCCCAGGGCCCACATGCCCCTCCTCCTCAGCTCTTCACCCATTGCCAGTTGCCCAGGGCCACCTCAGAGCAAATCGGATTGAAGTTTCCCCAGATGCACCTGTTTCAGAGGAAAGAAAACAACAAACCAACCAGATGTTGAGAATTTAAACCCTAATCCTTTGAGCAGACCCAGAGATCAGAGGACCTAGGGGTGGGGAACCTCCTCTCCCCAGGGCCATTTGGATATTTATAACATCATCCGAGGGCCGTACACAATTACCAGTTTAAAAATTAGCCTGTTATATGTGGTCAAACGTTTAACCAGCTCACCCCTAATGCCTTGGCAGGGCCAGACCGAATGACTTCGTGTGGCCCGTGGGCGAGATGTTCCCCACCCCGGCCCCAGGGGGTGCACGGTGAAGAAGGAACCCGCCCTTAGATCTTGGTCAGCTCAGCCACCCTGTTGGGCCTCAGAGCACTGCCCAGCCCACCCCCACGTGGAGGGTGTGTGTGTTGGGGAGAGGGTTAATTGCTGCCCTGCTCTATTCTCCAGGATGCCAGCCAAGCTCTTCTCCCCCAGTTCTGCATCTCTGGTGTCCGCAGCATTTGATAAGTCAGCTGAGAACAGCATCTACCCGAACGGAAAGGAGTAACTTGTTTTCATGCTGTCTCCGCAGGGGTTTCAGGCACAACTGGCCAAAGAGATAGTGCTCGAAGAGAACCTTGGGACCCCCCAATGGACTGGAAGCACCAAAAGGTGGTGCTGGTTTTGTACAGACTCATTTTTAGACCATTAAAAATCATTCTTACTGGAAGGAAACTGGTTCCCGGCTTTTCCTTTGCTGGCAGGTGAGGGCAGATCCCACTCTGTTGAGATTAACACCTTCAGCTATCTGTGGGTAAGTATGGCCTTTGGGCTACTGGGATTTCCGGAGAAATCCGGAACTCTCCTTCCAACCGCCCCCCCAAAGAGGAATGAATGAGGAGACTCTCCCCGAACTCAGCAAAGGGCTATAACCACAAGGCAGGGAGCACTGTGCTCAGCTGGCTCCATGTCAGGAAGGTCGGGCCATTTCCTGCTTCCCGCCTCCAGGTGAGGTGAAGGAGGCCAGGCGGGAAGAATGCCAATTTGGGGGGGGTGGGGGTGGGGGAGCTGGCAGGGCAAGGCGGAGCCAATGGCCCAGGAGGGCTTGGTCCTTCCCTGGTCCTTTCTGCTGTTTGTTTGTTTTTAACTTTGTTTATTGCCAATTATAACAACATGTCCATTATAGGAAAACAAAAAAAGAAAGGAAATTAAATCATCTATAATCCTACCACATGGAGATGACTTACAATATTTCGATCTAAAGGCTTTTTACTATGTATGTGTAGATATATTTAATGTATGAACTTGGATTTCTGTATCTACTGGGGCTTTTTTTACCTAAGGAATCTCATTATAGAATGGATTTTAGCTAACCCCCTTTGTTCAACATACAGGTTTTCATTTTTGTACTCTTAAAATGATACCGCATGGAACTTGTACACATTTGTGATCCAGTCTCCAGTTATTTCATTCTAATATTATTTGATTTTTAGCCCTGAGCTGGGCAATTACATTTTTAAAAAACCACATAGAACAATACCTTTCCCCCCCGCCTCACAAATACTGAAACAAGGAACCTATTTTCTTGGAACTTTTCCCACAAATGATCTAGAGAGCTGGCTGCTATACCCTGAGGGCGTCTGGGCCAAATCAGACATCACTCTGCCAGAGAGGGCCCCAGCGGGGCAGGACAGCCCTGTCCCAGAGAGGGCTCGGCTTTGTAGGAGCGAGGACTCCAGTGGTGAAAACTGATAGAAAAGCCAGGCTCTCAGTGGCTTAGCAAAATAGATGTTTCCTTCTCCTTCTCTTCTGTAAACATAGTCCAGAGCTAGTGTGGCAGCTGGCAGACCTCAGACTCTGGCTCCCATCTTACTGTTTGAACACGTTGGATTACCCGTCAGATCCACCTCAGGGCCAAGTAACAGTCCTAGCTCCGCCCATTCATCCTCACTCCAGTCAGCAGGAAGGAAGGGGAGAGATAGCACCCAGCTTCCCTTCAAAGGACACTGCCCATTTCCATGTCCCCCTGGCCACAACACAGGACACTGGGAAGTAATTTCAGTGCCCACATGCCCAGCTAAAGAGCCAGAATTGGCCCAGCCTGTGTGGTTCAGTGGTTGAGTGTGATCTTCCAAGAGATCACAGTTCGATTCTCCATCAGGCACATGCCCTGTTGTGGGCTCAGTTCCCAACAGGGGGCATACAGGAGGCAGCCAATGGATGTTTCTCTCAGTGATGTTTCTATCTCTATCCCTTTCCCTACTTTCTCTCTCTCTCTCTCTCTCTCTCTCTCTCTCTCCTCTCTCTTTCTTTCTCTCTCTCTCTCTCTCTCTATATATATATATATATATATATATATGTGTGTGTGTGTGTGTGTGTGTATATGTGTGTGTGTGTATATATATATATATACATATATATGTGTGTGTGTGTGTGTGTGTATGTATATATATATAATTTTTTTTTAAGCCATCCTGGCCAGTATGACCCAATAGTTGCACATCCACCTATGAACCAAGAGATCACCGGATGGATTCCTAGTCAGGGCACATGCCCAGGTTGCAGGCTTGATCTCCATTAGTGGGTATGCCGGAGGCAGCCGATAAATGATTCTCTCATCATTGATGTTTTTATCCCTCCCTCTCCCTCTCTGAAATCAATAAAAATATATTTTTAAAAAATATATATATATAACCCTACTCAACATATAGGCACCCAATACAGGAAGACCTAAATATATTAAAAAATCTTGATGGACTTTAAGGAAGAGATAGCAATACAGTCATACTTTCACACCCCACTGACATCACTGGTTAGATCTTCCAAACAAAGAACAACATTGTGGCCTTAAATGATGCATTAGATCAGTTGGATCTAATTGATATTTACAGAACACTTAATTCAACAGTGACAGGATAAACATTCTTCTCAGGTGCACATGAATCATTCTCAAAGATAGACCATATGTTAGGACACAAAATAAGCTTTAACAAATTCAAGAAGATTGAAATCATTTCAAGCATCTTCTCAGATCACAATGGCATGCAACTAGAAATCAACTTCAATTTAAACTTCAAACACATGGAAGCTAAATTAAACAATGAGTAGATTACCAATGAGATCAAGGAAGAAATAAACTTCCTGGAAACAGGAAAAGGAACACACAATAACCCAAAAGGAAATAATAAAGATTAGAGCAAAAGTAAACGACAGAGACAAAAACACACACACACACACACATAAAAGAGCTGGTTCTTTGAAAAGATCAACAAGAACCTTTTAGACAGACTAATCTAAAAACAAAGAAGACCCAGATAAATAAGAAATAAAAGAGGCAAAGTAACAACTGACACAATAGAAATTCAAAGGATCTTGAGAAGATATTATGAACAGCTATATGCCAACAAGCCTGACAACTTGGAAGAAATGGAGAAATTTCCCAGAGAAATAACCTTTCAAAATTAAATCAGGAAGCATCAGCCTAAATAAGCCAATACTAACTGATGAAATAGAAGCAGTAATCAACCAGCAAACAAAAGTTCTGGATTAGATGGCTTCACAGATAAGTGTTACCAAACATTCAAAGAACTAACACCTATATTCCTCAAACTATTCCAAAATATCCCAAAGGAAGGAACACTTCCAAGATCGTTTTTTAAGGCCAACATTATCCTAATTCCAAAGCCAGACACTACAAAGACAATTACAGGCCAATATTCCTGATGAATAGAGATGCTAACATTCTCAACAAAAGATTAGCAAAATGGATCCAGCAATACATTAAAAAGATCATACTCTGACGAAAATGGGATTTATTCTGGGGATGCAAGGCTGGTGTTATATTCCCAAATCAATAAATGTGATACATCACATAAAATGAAGGATAAAAATTACATCATCATATTGATGGACGCTAAAAAAGCATCTGACAAAATCCAGCACCCATTTTTGGTAAATATTCAGCAAAGTGGGAATCAACATTATAAAGGCTGTATGTAGGTTTGTTACGACAAACCTACATACAGCCAACATCATACTCACTGGGCAAAAACTAAGTTTCCCTTAAAAACGAACAAGACAGGAATGTCTGCTTTCACCACTCTATTTCAACATAGTAATAGAAATCCTAGTCACAGCAATCAGACAAGAAGAAAAAAATCAAAGGCATCCAAATTGGAAAAGAGGAAATAAAACTGTCATCTGCAGATGATATTGTACATAGAAAATCCTAAAGACTCCATTTGAAAAACTACTAGAATTACTAAATGAATTTGGAAAAGTAGCAGGATATAAAATCAACATCCAGAAATTGATGGCATTTTTATATGCCAATAATAAACATATAAACTAAAAAAACAAACCGAAAAAAAACACAAAACCCATTTACCATTTCAGCAAACAACAAAAAAAAGTTACTTAGGAATAAACTTAACCAAGGAGGTGAAAGACCTGTACTCGGAAAACAACAGGGCATTGAAAAAGAAATAGAGGAAGACCCAACCAGGTGGAAGTACATACCATATTCATGGGCTGGAAGAATTAACATCACTAAAATGTCTATACTACACAAAGCAACCTATAGAGTCAATGCAATTCCTATTACTGTTAAAATACCAACAGTATATTTCACAGATCTAGAACAAATATTCCAAAAATTTGTATGGAGCCAAAAAAGACCCCAAATAGCTGCAGCAATGCTGAGAAAGAAGAACAAAGATGGAGGTACCACAATACCAAATCTCAAACTATACCACCAAGCCACTGTACTCCGAACTGCCTGCTACTGGCACAAGAACAGGCATACAGACCAATGGAACAGAAACCCCAGAAATTTACCCACATCTTTATGGTCCATTTCTATTGGACAAAGGAGGCAAGAGCATAGACTGGAGTAAAGACAGGCTCTTCAGTCAATGGTGGTGGGAAAACTGGACAGGTACAAGCAAAAAAGAAATGAAACTAGATGAACCAACTTACACCATCCCCCAAAATAAACTCAAAATGAATAAAAGACTTAAATGTAGCCCAGCCAGCCGAAACCGGTTTGGCTCAGTGGATAGACCGTTGGCCTGCGAACTGAAAGATCCCAGGTTCGATTCCGGTCAAGGGCATGTACCTTGGTTTCGGGCCCGTCCCCAGTAAGGTGTGTGTAGGAGGCAGCTGGTTGATGTTTCTCTCTCATTGATGTTTCTGACTATCTCTCTCCCTTCCTCTCTGTAAAAAATCAATAAAAAATATATTTTTTAAAAAATGTAGCCCAGCCAGTGTTGCTCAGTGGTTGAGCATCGACCTATGAACCAGGAGGTTACAGTTCGATTCCTGGTCAGGGCACATGCCCAGGTGGTGGGCTCGATCTGCAGTGAGGGGCGTGCAGGAGGCAGCTGATCAACGATTCTCTCATTATGTTTCTCTCTCCCTCTCCCTTCCTGTCTGAAAGAGGAAGGGAAGACATCCAGAGAACCTTGCAGTCAGTGCTTCTCAGATTCTGAGTGAGACCATCAGGACGCTGGTTAGGAAGACAAGCCCAGGCAGCCCACACCTGCCCGGTCAGAGTCGGGGGTGGGCTCAGGACCCAGGCCTGAACAAGCTCGCTAGGTGGGTGCTGCTCCTGCTTACGTCCACGACCACTATTGTTGGCAAGGCCGTGTGCCCTGCACTTTGCTTGGTGGGCCGCAGTGGACGTCCCACTGACCAGGGGGGAAAGAGGACAAATGTGTCCAGTTCTCATAGAGGTAAAAGTGAGGCCTGGTCCTTACTGGTTTTGCTTTGTGGCATGTTTGTTTTCATTTTTCAAAAGAATGTGGACCGAATGAATGAATGAATGAATGAATTAATCTAGTGGAAACCGGTTTGGCTCAGTGAATAGAGTGTCAGCCTGCACACTGAAAGGTCCCAGTTCGATTCCGGTCAAGGGCATGCACCTTGGTTGCCGGCACATCTCCAGTAGGCGGTGTGCAGGAGGCAGCTGATCGATGTGTTTCTCTCTCATCAATATTTCTAACTCTATCCCTCTCCCTTCCTCTCTGTAAAAAATCAATAAAATATATTTTAATAAATAAATAAATCTAAAGAGAGGGGGACCAGAGACATGAGTTTAAGGTCTTTTTAAATGCCCTTTCTTTTTTTTTAAATATATTTTATTGATTCTTCACAGAGAGGAAGGGAGAGGGATAGAAAGTTAGAAACATCGATGAGAAAGAAACATTGATGAGCTGCCCTCTGCACACCACCCCCACTGGGGATGTGCCCGCAACCAAGGTACATGCCCTAGACTGGAACCAAACCCGGGACCCCCCAGTTCACAGGCCGATGCTCTATCCACTGAGCCAAACCGGTTTGGGCTAAATGCCCTTTCTTGCATAAGAAAAAGCTAGCAACCCAATGTCAGTCCCCAAATGTGTCTTTGACCTTGTCCTAAGCCAAGGACTCTAAGGCCCAGGAGTGCTGAGCCATGGGATGGAGACAAGGGTCTTGGGGTGTATGGAGAAGTGGTGGGGAGAGGGCTTGGAGCCCCACAAGGGCGGGGCAGGTCTGGGGAGTTGGTGGGAAACTGCTCGGTGAATGTGAACGTGGAGGGGTGGCCGGGCCTGCATCTGGGGAGAGGGAGCTGGCCGGGCTTTGGGGGTTGCCGTGGAGAGGATTTATGAGCCGCGGGCTCTGTGCTCAGGGAGGCACGCTGCTGTTGGCGGCACCTTGGAAAGCTTGCCTTGGGCATTTTCAACCAAGTCACACCACCAAATGGCCAAATCCATCTCGCTCAGAATCACAGCTGTCTGCCTGGCTGAGCACAACGCTTAAAACGTGGCTCTCGCCCTGGCCGGTGCTCAATGGTTAGAGTGCCCGGTTCCATTCCCCATCAAGGGCATGTACCTGGGTTGTAGGTTCAGTGCCTTGGGGCGTGGGCGGGAGGCAACCAATCAATGTGTCTCTCTCACATGGATGTTTCTCTCCCTCCCTCCCTTACACTCTTTCTAAAAATCAATGGAAAAAATGGCCTCAGACGGAGGTTGTCCCACGTTCCATTCTGGTCAAGGGCACATGCCCAGGTTGCAGGCTTGACCCCCAGTAGGGGGGCGGGGTGCAGGAGGCAGCCGATCAAGGTCAATGATTCTTATCAATGATGTTCTTATCTCTTCCTCTCTGAAATCAATACAAATATATTTTTAAAATATATCCTCAGGTGCTAACTGCCAGTAGCTGTCTCCAGGGACAGAGACCCACTCCCTGTGGCAGCCCCCTGCAGACCATTGCCTTGGTCATAGAATCGCCCACCTTGCCCTGCTCCCCTTTTATGGATGGTCTATACCGTTAGGACCGTGGTCGGCAAACTGCGGCTCACAAGCCACGTGCAGTCTTTGGCCCCTGGAGTGTGGCTCTTCCACAAAATACCACAGCCTGGGCGAGTCTATTTTGAAGAAGTGGCGTTAGAAGTTTACATTTAAAAAATGTGGCTCTCAAAAGAAATGTCCATCGTTGTGCTGTTGATATTTGGCTCTGCTGACTGATGGCCTAGAACAAAGACCGATGATCCCATAGGTGCCTGCACTGGTGTTCCGGTTCCCCACTTTGACTCAGCCTCTCACCCGGTGCTGCCACCATCCCTCGTCTGGCTCAGGGCACACAGAAGCGAGCAGGGGCACAAGTCAGAGGCATAAATGTCTTATTGGAAGTGCAGGCTGTGTACAGGGCTGGAGCCAATGAAGTAAATGGACAAGTGGTTGACTGTATCTTTTCTTTATTTTTTAATGTGTTTTTATTGATTTTTAGAGAGAGAGGAAGAGAGAAGGATAGAAAGAAACATTATTCATCAGCTGCCTCCTGCACACCCACTCCTAGGGATTGAGCCTGCAACCCAGGCATGTGTCTGACTGGGAGTTGAATCAATGACCTCTTGGTTCATGGGCCAGCGCTCAACCTTTGACCATATCAGCTGAGCATATATGATTTTTCTTTTAAATATGTTTTTCACTTAAAAAAAATTTTTTTTATTGATTTAAGAGAGGAGAGAAAAATTTTTATTGATTTAAGAGAGGAGAGGCGGGGGAGAGAGAAACATCCATGATGGGAATCATTGATTAGCTGCCTCCTGCACGCCCCCTTATAGGGGATCAAGCTGTGGGCATGTGCCTTGTCCAGAATCCAAGGGTGACCTGGTGGTTCCTGGGTTGATGCTCAACCACTGAGCAACTCGGGGCAGGCCCGGTTGACCGTACTTTATCTGCTGTGGGATCCTTTGGTGCAAGATCTCAGGTCCAGGAACCGTCCCCCGGACACTACCATCTCCTAGCAACCTTGAACTGCCCGTGGCTCACCTTCCCTTTAAAGCAGCGGTTCTCAACCTGTGAGTCATGAACCCTTTGGGGGTTTAACGACCCTCTTTCACAGGGGTCGCCTAAGACCATCGGAAAATGCAGATATTGACATCACGGTGCATCACAGTAGCAAAATTTCATGGTTGGGGGGTCACCACCCCATGAGGAACTGTATGCAAGGGTCTCGGCCTTAAGAAGGTTGAGAACCACTGCTTTAAAGAGTTTCAAGTAAACGGATGCACGTTGTTGCTGAGGCTTGAGGCTTGCACTAGCAGCTACCCACCGCTGTGCTCTTCATTCGGGGTTAACGGACGGGGAACAAGCTTTCCTTCCCCCGCAAGTGGAGGCTGCAGACTTCCGTGACAAGACACCCCTGTCACGCCCCCCCCCCCCCAGTCGTGTACACCAGCCTCACCTCCTTTACTTGTCAGGGGAACAGCTAGCTTGCCGAGCAATTAGCATTTAATATTTCGCAATTAGCATGCGTAATGTGATTCTGAGAAGCTCCTTGACATTTTCATAAAAACAAGAGCGCACATTCCCGCCCACCCTCCAAAGAGCCAGCCAGGCCCGGGCTGTCCAAGGGCCGCTCTCTCCCGGGGGTGCTGGACATGCAGGCGATGGCCTCTCCCCAGGCGCTGCAGGTCCCTTTAGAAACTCGTTCTGAAAAGAGTTTCTCGGGGAGTCTAACGGGAAACGGCTACATCCAGCGCCAGTCGCGGGGCGGGGATGCTCCTTTGCAAGCAAAGAAAAGCCCTCACGCGGGGCGCCCCCAAACTGCACGCGCGGCTCAGGGCCAACTGGGAGCCGAGGGTGGGGACGAGTCGGGGAGTGAACGCATCTGCTCCAGCCCCTGCGCCGCAGCCGAACCAGCTCTCCGCGGGGCGGAGGCGCCGCCAGCTCGCGCTCCTCCAGCCGCAGGAGCAGGCGGCGGCCTCGGCGGCGCTGGAAACGCCGCGCGGAGCCGAGGTGTCATCTCAAGTTCCCCCTCCCGAGTCTGACACCCTCTCCATCCCGCTCGGCGGCCGGGAACGGCCCGCGGTGCCACCCGGGTCCAGGGCAGGGAGCAGGGGCGCGGGGGCTGCACCGCACCGGCCGGCTCCGGGCCGGGTGAGGGACCCCTTCCGCCCGCCCACCCCGCGCACCCCGCCCGGAGGCCAGACCCCGGCCTCGCTGCCCCGGCCCCGGCCCCGGCCCCACGTGGCCACCTCGGAGCGGGCCGCACTACCCTGCTGCGGCCGACAGACAGCCCGCCCCAGCCACTGGGCGCCGCTCGGCGGGCCGGCGGCCAATCAGAACGCCAGGATCCCGGCGGGGGGCGGGGCCTCCGGGCAGCCTCCCTCCCACTCCCGCGCCCCGATTGGAGGGATCGGGCCCCGCCCCTGCCGCCGGGGCGCCGCCCCCTCCGCGGTTAGGTTGCGGCGCGGGCGGCGGGCGGAGCTGGGGTCCCCGTTGTGCAGCGGCTCCGCGCGGCCTGCAGTCCCGGGCCCGCGCCCCGCGCCGCCCGCCAGCGCGCCCGCCCGCCCGCCATGGAGCCCGGCCCCGCCGGCCCCGCCG
>JAAGEH010000227.1:792852-825310 GCA_011751065.1 Lasiurus cinereus
GCGCCCGCCCGCCCGCCATGGAGCCCGGCCCCGCCGGCCCCGCCGCGCCCGGCCCCGCCGCCATCCGCGAGGGCTGGTTCCGCGAGACGTGCAGCCTGTGGCCGGGCCAGGCCCTGTCCCTGCAGGTGGAGCAGCTGCTCCACCACCGGCGCTCGCGGTACCAGGATATCCTCGTCTTCCGCAGGTAGGGCTCCCGCCGGCCCGCCCTGCACCGCAGCCCGCGGCCGGCCCGCGGCCCGGACCCCCCCCCCCCGCACCCCCGCACCCCCACCCGCTGGGACGCCGCCCCGACCCGGCCCGGCGCGGCCCACCCCCTTCCTGCCGGACCCCGTCCCGCCGCGCCTTTACCTCCGCCGCCGCCCCCCTCCTCCTGCTGCAGAACTGTCAGAAGTTGCCGCCCGCCGGGCCCGGGCGCCCCCTCGCCCCGCTCCCGCCCCGGCGTCCCGGCCCCCGGGCCCCACGTGTCAGGCTGGGACACGTCAGAGTCGGACCCGCGTCTGGTGCCGGGCCCCCCGCCACGTGTCACCGCCCGGACACCGGCCCCTGGGACCCCTCCGCAGCGTGGGGAGGGGGTGTCTTCCCGCCCGGGGACCGGGTCCCTGACTGTCACCCCCCCCCACCCAACCCCCCTGCAGTAAGAGCTACGGCAACGTGCTGGTGCTGGACGGGGTCATCCAGTGCACCGAGCGGGACGAGTTCTCCTACCAGGAGATGATCGCCAACCTGCCCCTCTGCAGCCACCCCAACCCCCGCAAGGTGCCCGCCCCCCTCCCAGATTCAGCCCTGAGCACGGGGGAGAGGAAAGCCGCCCCTCAGCACCCCACAGGACCTAGCTGGAGCCCCCTCTCCTCCTCCCCCATGTGCCCAGCTCAGCCCAGGGCTTCCTAAAGGGGCGTCGGGGAAAGTGCTAGCCAAGAGAGGGGGGTAAGGGGAGAGGGGCCCGCTTCCCAGGGCTGGGGGCTGAAGGAGTGTTCAGGAAAGGGTTCCCCTGGGGCCAGGATCCTGAGAGGCGAGGGTAATGAGGTCTTTGGGTTCGAGGAGCCGAGACTCACCCTGGCTCCAGGTAATTCTGGGTGAGCGCATGCCTGCCTGCGAGCCTGCCGGGGCCTGTTGGCTGGGGCGGGGGCTGGGGCTGGTCCCTGCCCCTGACTGTTCCTCCCCACCCTCACCCCCCACCACCACCAGGTGCTGATCATCGGGGGTGGGGACGGGGGTGTCCTGCGGGAGGTGGTGAAGCATTCCTCGGTGGAGTCGGTGGTCCAGTGCGAGATTGACGAGGTGAGTGCGCCCCGGGCAGGGCCTGGGCCTGGTGCAGGTCCCCGCTCCTCGCCGAACTGCGGTGTGACCCTGGGCAGCCACTTACTGTCTCTTCAGGTGACTTAGTGACGTAGTCCATCCGTGCCAGTTCTTAGAAAGACGGAAGTGCTGGATTTTAATCGAAGCCCCAGGCCAGGCCCAAGGACATGCCAACCCTCAGGGCGCCCGTGCGGCACGTCTTTGGTGACTGTCTAGCCCAGTGGTCGGCAAACTCCTTAGTCAGCAGAGCCAAATATCCACAGCACAACGATTGAAATTCCTTCGGAGAGCCGCATTTTTTAAACGTAAACTCCTTCTAACGCCGCTTCTTCAAAACAGACTCGCCCAGGCCGTGGTGTTTTGTGGAAGAGCCACACTCCAGGGGCCAAAGAGCCGCAGGTGGCTCTCGAGCCGGGGTTTGCCAACCACTGGTCTACTGTGGAGCAGCCATGGTTCAGGTGCTGGGGTGCCATGGTGCCAGGCAAACCAGCCCCTGTTGGAGCTGGTATTCTGGTTAAAGAGACGGCGAAGGGCGGTCTGATAAAGGTGTCGGGACAGGCCGCTGGGAAGAGGCTGCAGCCAGAACGAGAAGCATCCACTCGTGGAGGCAGGGCCCGGCTCTGGGACAGGAGCTGCGTCCCCCTCTGACACGGCCAGAAAGCCCCCAGCTGGGACACGTGGGTCCAGGGAGGGAGCGGGAAGAGTGGAGATTCCAATGAGGAGCTCCCCGAGGGCTCCCCGTTTTACAGATGTGCAAACGGGGCTTCCACGGAGCCAGTGGCTGGCCCGGGGCTGCAGGGCTGTGAAAGGGGTGAAAGGGGTGAAAGGGACGGCTGGAAGTCCCCCTCCACTCCATCCGGCTCCAGCCCGGTCCCGCCTGCCCGCTCCCAGGATGTCATTCAGGTGTCTAAGAAGTTCCTGCCCAGCATGGCCATCGGCTACTCCAGCTCCAAGCTGACCCTCCACGTGGGCGACGGCTTTGAGTTCATGAAACAGAACCAGGACGCCTTCGACGTCATCATCACCGACTCTTCGGACCCCATGGGTAAGCCATGGGAGGGGCCCGGGGCCCTAGCAGCTGCCACTTTGGGAGCCAGCCTCCCCCTCGCTCCCCAGTTGCAGAGTAGAGGACAGAGGGTCCCCCAGAACTAGTGCAGTCCTTTCCCTTCTTAGTTGTCCCCCCTCCCCCAACAACAGCTCAGCGGAGTAGGGGGACCAGGCCACTCACTGCCCAAAATTCACGGTTGGTTGGGGACCAGGAGGGAAGTGGGGAGCTGGCCTTGGCCCACTGAGGCTCCAGACACGCCGGCATTGGGGTGGGTCCGTTCTCCTTTTAAACCCAGTCTCAGGGTGGAAATGCCGCCAGGCAGGGCCGGTGAGCATCCCGGGAGCGGGGTGAAAGCCTTTCGTGGCTGGTTTCTGAGTCCCCCAGGCCTGGGTTCGGGTCCCGGCTCCGCTCCTGGCCGCTCTGTGGCCTGTGTGGCCAGGTCCCCGCCAGAATGTGCTCACTGTCGCTGTCCCTCCCTCCCGCAGGCCCAGCCGAGAGCCTCTTCAAGGAGTCCTACTACCAGCTCATGAAGACGGCGCTGAAGGAGGACGGGATCCTCTGCTGCCAGGGTGAGTGCCCCTCCCCACCCCCCGGGGCAGCCTGAGGTGCTGAGCTGTGGGCGGGGTGGGGCCGGCGGGCAGGGTGGGGCCGGCCAGCCACCAACCCGCCGCCGCTGCCCCCCCAGGCGAGTGCCAGTGGCTGCACCTGGACCTCATCAAGGACATGCAGCACTTCTGCAGGTCGCTCTTCCCGGTGGTGCGCTACGCCTACTGCACCATCCCCACCTACCCCAGCGGCCAGATCGGCTTCATGCTCTGCAGCAAGAACCCGGTGAGCTTCCGGCTGTCCTTCCGGGCTGTCCTTCCGGCTGTGCGGGGCTGGCAGGGGCCGGTGGGCACGGAAAGCCCTCCCGTGACCCTCCCCTCGCCCCCCCTCCCCGCCCCCAGAACACCAACTTCCAGGAGCCGGTGCAGCCGCTGACGCAGAAGCAGGTGGAACAGATGCAGCTGAGATACTACAACTCGGACGTGCACCGGGCGGCCTTCGTCCTGCCGGAGTTTGCCCGCAAGGTGAGCCCCCGGTGGGGTGCGCCTGGTGGTGGGGGGACCCAGGGCTTCCCGGGGCCACCGCCTCAGCACCCCCAGGCCACCCAGCCTCCTCCTGACCAGGCCTTGTGTCCCACCAGGCCCTGAACGACGTGAGCTGAGTCCAGATGCTGCTGCCGACACCGGCCTGGGCCCCGGGCCACGTGGCCCGGACAGGACCCCTGCCGGCACCCCGACAACCAAGTGTTACAGGCCCCAGAATGCTGCCCGCCTGCCCCGCTGGCGGACTGTCCGTCTCTGTGGTGTCCGCCTCCAAGCCTATACCAGCTGTGTACAGCCCCTCTCCGCCCGCTGTCACCCCCTCTCCAAACACATGTATTTATAGCAAACTCGTGCAGCGTGTGTTCCCAGACCGTGAACGGGCCCAGGCGGGGCTGCAGCGGCCGTTGCGGGGCGTTTCTGTGTGCCGGGCTCCGAGCTGGACCCGCGTCTGACCCGTGTCTGTGCCAGGCAGGCCCGCCCCCCCCCCTCGTGCAGCCTCGGACCCGCCCCCTGTCCACTGGCACCGAGAGGCACAGCGGGCACCAAACTGTACTCCAGGCTCCCCGAGAAGCTGCCCACATTCCTCTGCCCACCCCGCAGACCCCACAGCGGGCCAGGGCTGTGGGGTGACCAGATCGAGGCGGGATGCGCTTTCTCCTGGGGCTGCCCATTGGCGATGTTGGCGGCCCGGGAGGATGGTTGGCTCCCGGCGTGGGCTGGGGCTGGAGGTGATCCAGAGGGTTGGGGTGCAGTTACGTGGGCCTGATGGAAGCACATCCACTGCCCTGACTCTGGCTCAGGGTTCAGACGTGGGTTCCAGCCCCGAGGGCCCCGCCCCTGGGTGCCCTCTGGGGAATTCCTAGAAGCTCCCCCCAGTGTTGAGAGGCTGAGAAAGCAGGTGTGAGTGGCCGCTGGGGACCGTGCCCTCTCCATGGTGCTGAACGCCCGCCCAGCCCGGTCCCCAGGCGCCTCACCCCTCCCCAAGGCCCGGACTGAGATGGGTGGGGAGAGGAGCCACCACAACAGGGTGTGGGTTCTGGGAGAGGGCCTGAGCCCCCCTGTCTCAGTCAGCAATGCAGAGGCGTGGCCAGAGGGTGGACCATCCTGGGAGGCTGGGGAGTAGGGAGTTGGCCCAGCCTGGGGCGTTGATAGAACACTCCCCAGCCACACCCCCGCCCTGGGCCGCTACCTGGGGCCCAGGCAGCAGGTTCTGGGATTGGAATTCTCGGGGGTGGGGGGCGGAGGGGAGGGAGCAAGCATCTCAATTTGCAGCCAACTCCTGAGTAGCCCCATCCTCTGGGCTCCACTCGCGTGGACCTCACCCCCAGGAGCTCACCGGGCTGAGCACCTGATGTGTGACCTTGGTCAGCGAGTCTGGCCCCAAGCCCTCCACATTCCACCTTCAAATTCCAGGATAGGGTTGACCCCGCCCCCCCACCCTCACCAGAAGCCAGTAACACATGTGCTCATGGTCTTCCACTCCCCAGAGGCCGGGTGACGTTCAGTTTGGCACCAAAGGAAACACAGTGGCTGGTGAGAGAGCTGACCCACCAGGCCTAATTCCTTCAACTTTCGTGCCACCTGGGGGGTGGGCACTCCTCACCCACACAGGAGGACTAGGTGACCAGCTAGTAAGCGGGCTGAGGCGGACATGCCCGCCTGAGGGCAGCCCAGGGGGAGAGGGGGAGGTGGACAGGGGGAGAGCCCATCTCCGAGGGCTCCAGCTGGGCCTGCATCTCAGCTCCCGTGACTGGGTTGCCCACCTGTTAGAACGGTGTTCCTCGCCTGCCACCGGCTTCACTGGGCATTCTGTCGTTTGGTGCTTGCTGAGCTCGGCAGGTCCATGGCCTCTCAGGGCAGAGGACAAAGGAGCAGGGCCGAGTGGCAGAAGTGGCTGGAGCCATCTGGGAGACAGTGCCCCACCTGGCAGAGGAAATCTTCAGTCCCATCCCTCCACTTCCCGCTCTTGTTCAAGCCCCCTGCACACGCATGCACCCCTGAAGGGGTTTCCACGTCTGGGTGGGCGTGACCTGCTGAAGCAGAAGTGGCAGAAGGCGGGGGGGAGGGGTAGTGAGGACAAGGCCTGAGTCCCCTAAAGTCCCAGAAATCACGGAGAGGGACCGAGATGAGTGCTGTTTGTCGCAGGCAGATTAACCCGAGTCCCATCTCAAAGTTTGAAGTTTAGTTCTTTCTCAGAATCAGCCATGCCCTGTGAACTCCACGCGGTCGTTAGAAGGAACGGCCACTCTGTGCCCACTTCCTGGAAGCAGGCACGTTGGCCCGTGAGGCTGGGGTCTTGGTATTCACGCTGTGTCTGCTGGACAGGCTGGCACTGCCGTCCAACCTGAGCTTCTACTGGGGATGGTGAGGGCGTGCCTTTCCCTCCCCTGCTACACACACACACACACACACACACACACACACACACGCTCCCAGCAACGACGTGAGGATCTGGGTTAGCTCAGATCACTTTCCCTTCCCCACAGCTTCCTTTTTTCTCCTCTCGAGGTTTTTTGGGGACTTTTTCATATGCTTAGTTTGCAAGACATTTATCACTTGTTTAACCTCAAACTCTTTATTTTTATTTTACCAATTCTCTAAAGCTCTTAACATATGTGGACACACAACACACTAATCAATTTTTGAAGAGGTGAGCTTAGTATTTTACTTAGCCCCGTTATAACTTCATAATGAATTCGTGATTATATTGAATGGGATATTCAGTAACTGGAAATACTAATAGACACAATGTGCATTGCTTTATTAAAATGATTTGTACCATAATGTATATATCACTTTCATGGAGAGGGGAAAAAAACGATTACTAAAAAAATGGTTTTAAAAGTTGTTTGGACTCAACAGGTGTCTGTCATTTTCCTCTTCCTGAAGGATCTATCTAGACTCTAGATTCTAGAGCTTTCCCATACCCCTAATGGAATTCCCTGCTGGAGCTCATGTGTCTAGGACCCCGTAACTTTCTTTCTCGGTTTACTCTCTTGTTTTGATGGGGCATATCCTGGGAGGAGCTTTCTGAGGAGGGACAATTGAATGCAAATTTTAAAAAATCTGACGTGGGTGAAAAGGTCTATTCCACCTTCATGTGTGATGAATGGGAATAGAAGTCTGAGAAATACTCTTCCTTCAGCATTTTGAGATGTGCTCTTTTCCATTTTATTTTTATTTTTTGAAATACTTTTTATTTTTTATTTCTCCATTGATTTTTAGAGAGAGTGGAAGAAAGAGGGAAAGACAGAGAGAAACACTGATGTGAGAGCATTGATGCCATTGCCTCCTATACAAGCCCTGATCAGGGCCCCAGTGGGGAGGAGCCTGCAAGCAAGGTACGTGCCCTTGACCGGAATCAAACCCGGGACCCTTCTGTCTGCAGGCCGACGCTCTATCCACTGAGCCAAACCGACTAAGGTCCATTTTTATTTTTTTTTTAATTTTTATTGCCCAGTAGGCATGGCTCAGTGGTTGAACATTGACCTATGAAGCAGGAGGTCAGGGCACATGCCCGGGTTGCAGGCTCAATACCCAGTGTGAGGCATGCAGGAGGCAGCTGATCAATGATTCTCTCTCATCATTTTCTCTCTCTCCCTCTCTCTCTCTCTCTCTCTCTCTCTCTCTCTCTGCCCCCCTTCATCTCTGAAATATAAAAAATATACCTATTTAAATATTTTTATGGACTTCAGAGAAGAAAGGGGGCCTCTTTTCCAGTTTGATTAGTTGTCTATCGCTGTCTTTAAATGAGCCCAGGGCCCGGTGTGGCCTCTCGGGAGCATGCCACCGCGTCTCTGCTCCCTCCCAGGCGTCCATCTCTCCTTTCCTCTCCTAGGCTCTAAGGGTCCATGAAACTGGCAACCAGGGGACCAAGGGCAGCAGCGGCTCGTCCCAGGCTCGCCCGCTGCCCCTGTCTCCAAGGCCCCCCCCTCTCTGACTTCCGGGAGCTGACAGCAGCCTCAGCTTGGCTCCCTCTCCCCTGTAACGTTTCCGGGGACCCAAAGCAGAGCCCCACCCTGCTCCCTCCCGTCGCTTCTTCTGTCTGAAGCCCTTCCTTGGTTTCGCCGTCCCAGCTTCGATAAATGTTCTCTCAATGTTAAAGTCCTATCTAGTAAAAGAGTAATATGCAAATTGACCATCACGCCAACATACAAGATGGCTGCCCCCATGTGGACACAAGATGGCCAGCAGGGGAGGGCAGTTGGGAGGGACCAGGCCTGTAAAGGAGGGAAGTTGGGGGCAATCAAGCCTGCAGGGGAGGGCAGTTATGAGTGACCATGCTGGTAGAGGAGGGAAGTTGGGGGTGACCGGGCCTGCAGGGAAGGGCAGTTGTGGGGAATCCAGGCCTGCAGGTGGAGGCAGTTAGGGGCAAACAGGCAGGCAGGGAAGCAGTTAGGCATCAATTAGTCTGGCAAGGGAGTGGTTAGGGGGTGATTAGGCTGGTAGGCAGAGAAGTGTTTAGGGGCAATCAGGAAGGCAGGCAGGCAAGCAGTTGGGAGCCAGCAGTCCTGGATTGTGAGAGGGATGTCGGACTGCCCATTTAGGCCCAATCCCTCAAGGGGTCCCAGATTAGAGAGGGTGCAGGCTGGGCTGAGGGACACACACACCCCATGCACGAATTTCATGCACCAGGCCTCTAGTCCATATATAAAAGCCAAGCGACCGGAATACCAGTACCACTGTCCATGATGCACAGTGCGGCCAGCCAATTGCCCAATTGGGAGGGAGGCTCCTCCCCCTGGCCGGCCCTGGCCAGACTGGGGATGGGGCGGGCGGCCAACCTCTCACATACTCCTCACCCCTGGCCTAGCCCGATTGGCCACCACTGGGGTGGACCAGCTGGACCCCACCCATGCACGAGTCCGTGCACCAGGCCTCTAGTAAATAAATAGTGTTCTATTCTTTCCTCTTTTCTTCTCTGAAGGTAATAATGACTATTTTGCTTGGGTTTGGGTCATTTTTTCTTTTTAAATACACACACACACACACACACACACACACACACACACTCTAGAGGCCTGGTGCATGACATTTGTGCACTGGGGTGGGAGTGGGGTGTCCTCAGCCCAGCCTGCACCCTTTCCCAGTCCAGCAGCCCT
Source organism: Lasiurus cinereus (assembly GCA_011751065.1). Taxonomy (NCBI): domain Eukaryota; kingdom Metazoa; phylum Chordata; class Mammalia; order Chiroptera; family Vespertilionidae; genus Lasiurus; species Lasiurus cinereus. The sequence continues at coordinate 801,387 of JAAGEH010000227.1, forward strand.
CGGGGGATGTCTGACTGACGTCTGACTGATGGGGAGCGGCCTAAGCCACAGTTGGACATCCTTAGGGCTGCTATGGAGGTGGCCCTGCTCGCCAGCCACCAGCTGAGCCATCAGCCCAGCGTGTGACTGAGTGGCATTCCCCCTCGGGGAGTGCACTGACTACCGGGGGCAGCTCCTGCATGAGCTTCTGCCCCCTGGTGGTCAGTGTACATCATAGCGACCGGTTGTTCCGCCATTTGGTTGATTTGCGTATTACCCTTTTATTATATAGGATTTTAAAATACAGTGGTACCTCGAGATACGAGTGCCCTAACATACGAGATTTTTGAGATACGAGCCACCGAGTGAGCGATTTTTGCTTTGAAATACGAGCAACATTTGAGATAGGAGTCATCTCGCAGATCAACCCACCAGTTTACCTCGACTCGAGCGTCTCAGTTTCCCACGCCTCAAGGTTACAGAACGAATTAAACTCGTATCTCGAGGTACCACTGTATATATTTTTATTGATTTCAGAGAGAGAGAGACATCAATGGTGAGAGAGACATAATTGATTAATTGCCTCCTGCACACCCCTCAACATCCCCTACTGCGGGTTAAGCCTGCAACCTGGGCATGTGCCCTTGACTAGAATTGAACCTGGGACCCTTCAGTCCATAGGCGGACGCTCTATCTGTTGAGCCAAACTGGCAAGGGCTTAAATATATTTTTATTGATTTCAGAGAACAAGGGGGAGAGAGAGAGATCAATGATGAGAGAGAATCATGGATCAGCTGCCTCCTGCACGCCCCCCACTGGGGATGGAGCCTGCACAACCTGGGCCTGGGCCCCGACCAGGAATCCAACTGTGGCCTCCTGGTTCCTAGGTCGACGCTCAGCCGCTGAGCCTTGCCATGAGGGGCATTTTCTTCTCTCCACTTGGTTTCTTGTCCCGACCCTCGGGTTAAGTCAACGAGGACCCTAAAGGGGGAGTGGGGATGAAAGGGACAAGAGACACAAGGAATGGAGACAAGACAAAGTTCTGATCAAGTATTTATTCAGCAGTAGATCAGGGTATTTATAGGGAGGAGGAATGAGGAAGTCAGCGAAAATTCCTAGCCCTAAGGCGAAACGCCTGGCTTATGGGAAAGAGATAGGGGAAGAGATAGGGTTTGGGGTGATAGAAACCTGCCCGAGGTTAGTGCTCATGTGGCTGGCGCTTACTACTAAATGGCTGTCAAGCACAAGTCTCCCACAGTTTCTGTATTCTCCAGGTGCTTGGCGGATTTTTTAATCTTTCTCACAGTGAGGTCTTCCTCGAACCCGTGAATGCTCCGCTCACTCGTCAGCGTGAGACTAACAAGCTCTCCGCGCCTGGATGGGGCTTGTCATTGACCTTCACTGGGTGATGGAGGCCGAGCCACTTGCCCACGAAGGAACCTTCCATCGGTATCTAGGTCACAGCCCCTGGCTGTCACCCCCCCCCCCCCCCCCCGCCGAGAAGAGGGAGGAGCCGACCGCTGCCAGGTTCCAGGAGCGAGTGAGGAGGAAGGCGGGGGCTCGTGGGTCCAGTCTGCTTGTTTAATGCCTCTGTTTCCTGTCCCCCCTCCCTTGTTTAATGCCTCTGTTACCTGTCCCCCCTTCCTTGTTTAATGCCTCTGTTACCTGTCCCCCCTCCCTTCGGCTGGGCCTGGGACCCTCCCGGCACCCCTTTTCAGAACCGGTTTCCAGCCTGGCCAGGGGCTCAGTGGTCAGAGTGTCCGCCGCGAAGCTCAGGGTCACAGGTTCGGATCTCAGGAGCGCGGGGTCTCTGGCTGCTCGCACGAGCCCCCATCCACATGGACCTGTTACACGTGGTGGTTTTCTCCTGCTCGGAAGAAGGAACCGGTGCCGGCATGTCCGCAGGATCGGGGGTGAGCCGAGGAGTCAGCTAGCCCCTAACGCTTCCAGAAGGACTCGCTGCTCCCAGGCCGGGGCCTGGTCCCTCTGCCGACTCCGAGTCGCCTGTGGAGAAGTGTCCCCACCTGTCCGCCCGCTTTTCCAGGAGGAGCGTCCCCACCTGTCTGCCCCTCTTCCAGGAGAAGTGTCCCCACCTGTCCCCCCGCTTTTCCAGGAGGAGCGTCCCCACCTGTCCGCCCCTCTTCCGGGAGGAGCATCCCCACCTGTCCGCCCCTCTTCCAGGAGAAGTGCCCCCACCTGTCCGCGGCTCCTCCAGCTACCCCCCGCACTCAGGTGTTTTATTTTGTGCGTTTGCTTTCAGGTGTTTCACAGCAGGACTTGGAGGCGGAGCGGTGGGGGGAGAAGCAGGCGGTGGGGGGAGAAGCAGTGGTGAGGGGAGAAGCAGCGGTGGGGGGAGAAGCAGCAGTGGGGGGAAAGCAGGCGGTCGGGGGAGAGGCAGCGGTGGGGGGAGAAGCGGGCGGTGGGGGGAGAAGCGGCGGTGGGGGGAGAAGCGGCGGTGGGGGGAGAAGCGGCGGTGGGGGGAGAGGCGGCGGTGGGGGGAGAAGCAGCGGTGGGGGGAGAAGCAGCGGTGGGGCGCTCCTCCATTCCTCCCTGGAGCGTCTGGGGACCTGGAACCACAGGGCACGTCGGGGGAGGAGAGGAGCCGGGCTCTGTCCACCTCTGGCTCCGGCCGGTCCTGGCCGCCCTGCCTCCGGCTCCTGGGCCGCAGGAGCCACCGGGTCAATTCCCAGAATTCCGGGGCCGGACGGACAAACAGATCAAAGGTGAGCCTGGGCGGATCCGGACCCGCCTGGCCAGCCGGACGGACGGCGACCATGAGGTGGGAGGCAGCCCCCCGCAGCCGCCCTGGCAGGGGCGAGGGGGGGCGGCGGGTCCCCCGACCCTCACCGCCCCCCGGGGCCGCCCCCCGGCTGCTGCTGCTCCTCCTGGGCCTGCTCTGGGGCTCGGCGGCCGCCCCCGGGGACACCCGCTGGCCGCAGCCCGTGTTCGGGCGCTTGGCGTCGCCCGGCTTCCCGGGGCGGTACCCCGACAACCAGGAGCTGCACTGGGCCCTGAGCGCCCCCCCGGGCTACCGCCTGCGCCTCTACTTCACCCACTTCCAGCTGGAGCTGAGCTACCGCTGCGAGTACGACTTCGTCAAGGTGCCCAGGGCCCCCCGGGACGGGCCGGGGCTCGGGGACCGGGGCCCCCGCGGGAGGGCGGGCAGGCCCGGGTCAGGCTGTCCCTCCCAGTGACCCCGACCCCACAGCTGAGCGCGGGGAGCACGACGCTGGCCACGCTGTGCGGCTGGGAGAGCACGGACACCGAGCGGGCGCCGGGCAACGCCACCTTCTACTCGCCCGGCCCCGGCCTCAACGTCACCTTCCGCTCCGACTACTCCAACGAGCGGCCCTTCGCCGGCTTCGAGGCCTTCTACGCCGCCGAGGGTGAGGGGGCTCGGTGACCCCGGTTCCATCTGTCAGGCCAGGCCCCACACCCCTGCCCAGAACCCCCGCCAGGCCCCCAGCCCCCAGCACAGAGGGGTCCTCCCTCCTGTCACCGTCTGCCCCCCGCTGTGAGGGCCAGCCTGATTCCCCTCGGACCCGGCCCCCCTGTGCCAGGCGCTGAGCGGGCACAGCCTGGCAGCCCCCCTGGGACTCAGGGCCGAGGAGGCACGGAGCTGGGTGCCCTGGGCCTGCAGGTCAGGTTTCGGCTCCTGCAGGGCCAGCTGTGTGACCTGGGGCCCGGGCTCACCCTCTCTGAGCTGCTCACCAGCTGCTCTAAGGGGGGCGGACCCCTGTGGTGGCCCCTCCCTCTGCCCCCTGGGTTCCCAGGCGGCGGCTCTGCCCCCTGGGTTCCCAGGCGGCAGCTGCCATCCCAGCCGGGGACCTGGAGGGGGACACACAGGCCCTGTCCCGGGTTTGAGGAGTGTGTTACGTCCTCCTCCCTCCAGGGCGGGGGGGGGGAGGGGCTGGGCCTGAGGCTGGAGGTCCCGCCACCTCTGACTCCTGCCCGCCCTCCCCCCCCAGACGTGGATGAGTGCCAGGTGCCCCCCGGGGCGTCGCCCCCCTGCGACCACCACTGCCACAACCACTTGGGCGGCTTCCACTGCTCCTGCCGCGCCGGCTACGCGCTGCACCAGAACCAGCGCAGCTGCTCCGGTGAGCCGGGGTGCCCAGCCCCCCCCCCCACTTCTCACAGCCCCGGCTGTTCGCCCCGGGTCCGAGGCTGCACCTTGCTCTGCTTCTCTGTCCCCTCTCTCCCCCCTCCCCCTCCCCCAGCCTCTCCGTCCTCCCCGCCTCCCTCCCCTCCTGGCCTCACTCCTTCTTCTCTGGCTCCTTCGCTGGTTAGGCCCCCAGATGGATTCTGGGACCCCGTTCAGCTCCCTCAGCCTCCGGAGGAGGCTCCCAGGGTGGAGGAGGGGGGTCTAGGCCCTCTCACCCCGGTCCCCTCCACAAGACTGCAGGATGGGCCCCCAGTTCCCGGGCCCAGCACGCCAACCTGACTTCGTGGCCCCTCTGCCCGAGGACGCGCCCTTGGCCTGGCCAGACAGAGGGACAGGAAACCAGCTGGTGCCCGGGGGAGTGGGGAGCCCTCCCCCGACCCCAGGGCTGACCTGACGCTGCCCCCCACCTCGTGTCTCTCCCCTGCGTCCCTCCCGCCTCTTCTGTCTTCCAGAGCAAAGCCTCTAGCCTCCCTCTGCCCGCCCGCCTGCCCGCAGAGCCCGCTGGCTGCAGCTCTGGGCCCGGAGAGATTGTGCCGCCTGCACCCCCATTCCCCCCCGACCCCCCGCTCCACGGCCTAACAATAAACCTGCTCCACCCCACCAGCTCTGCGTGTCTCTGGGCGGGCGGGGCGGGCTGTGGTGTGTGGCTGCCCACTCTCCTCCCTCCTCCCCTCATCGCTGTCTGGGGGAGCCTCCTGGCTTTCCGGCTGGGAGGGCCCCCCACCCCGTTTTGAAGAGGCCGAGAGGGGCAGAACCTGAGCACCCAGAGGGGAAGGGAGCACTCTGCTCCCCACAGGCCCCCAGAGGCTGAGCCCTGAGCATCTTGGACGCCCCCCTGCTCAGAGGGCAGCTGTGCGGGGACAGAGAGCCTGACCCAGAGCGAGGCCCCGGGAGGCGTGCTGGCTGGGCCCGGTCCCCATGTCAGGGCTGTTCATCGGGGGATGCAGGCATGAGAGCGGGGGAGGGGGCTTCTGCAGAGTGGAGAACTCACAGGGAGAAACCGAGGGGAGGCAGGCTCAGGCCAGCCCTGGGGGGCGGGGGAGGGCTCCCCACTCTCCGGGGCACCAGCTGGTTTCCTGTCCAAGTGGAGTGCTTTTTTTTTTATTGATTTTTCACAGAGAGGAAGGGAGAAAGTCAGAAACATCGATGAGAGAGAGACATCGATCAGCTGCCTCCTGCACGTCCCCCAGTGGAGATGTGCCCGCAACCAAGGTACATGCCCCCGACTGGAATCGAACCCGGGACCTTTCAGTCCGCAGGCCGACGCTCTATCCACTAAGCCACACCGGTCTCGGCGGGAGTGCTCTGTAGAAGCCCCCTCCCCCACTCAATGCCTGCGTCCCCCTCGGTGCCTCCCACGGGTGGCGGGGTGCTGTGCGAGGGGGGAGGGGCTGACCGAGCTTCCGGACCAGGAGAGATCCCAGGTGATCCGGGTGGATCCGAGCTCCCTCGAGGCCCCAGGGCCGAGCCCAGGCCAGGGAGGAGGGCAAACGGAGGCCCTTCGTGACCTCTGACCTGTCCAGGCGGATGCACAGGGGCCCTGGATGGGCGGGGTGGGAGCCCCGTGGTGGCTGAACTTGGAGGTTGCTGGGGTCAGGGTGGGTCTGGGGCCCGCAGCCAAGGAGACTAGCTGTCCCCCCCAACCCCCTACCCCCTTATTTTTTAAAAAATATTTTATTGATTTTTTACAGAGAGGGAGAGGGATAGAGAGTTAGAAACATCAATGAAAGACATCAATCAGCCGCCTCCTGAACGCCCCCTCCTGGGGATGTGCCCACAAGCAGGATACATGCCCTTGAAGGGAATCGAACCCGGGACCCCTCAGTCCGCAGGCCGATGCTCTGTCCACTGAGCCAAACTGGTCTCGGCTTCCCCCCGATTCTTGAGAAACGAGGAGAGCCCCTCCTCCCTCTCCCATGCCTCTGCCCCCGCAGACGGACCTCCCTCCCTCCTCGCTGACTCCGGCCCAGGACCCACCTCCACCCTCTCCGGGTGTGAGGGGGTCCCTGGAACAGCGGTTCTCAACCTTCCTAAGGCCGGAACCCTTTAATAGTTAGTTCCTCATGTGGTGGTGACCCCCAACCATAAAATTTTCGTTGCTACTTCCTAACAGTCATTTTGCTACTGTTGTGAATCATAATGTAAATATCTGTGTTTTCTGATGGTCTTAGGCGACCCCTGTGATGGGGTTGACGGACCCCCAAAGGGGTCGCAACCCACAGGTTGAGAACCGCTGCCCTGGAAGGTGTACACACGCGTGCCGCCTATGTTAGCTAAAGTCTGGGGGCTAGAGACCCCCTCCCCGCACTGCCCCTCAGCGGCCGCTGGGGTCCTGGGCCTCCGGGCCTCCACCCAGACCCGCTCACGCCACCCTCTCCCCTCTCCCCAGCCCTGTGCTCAGGCCAGGTCTTCACCGCGCGGTCCGGGGTGATCAGCAGCCCCGAATACCCTCAGCCGTACCCCAAACTCTCCAGCTGCACCTACCGCATCCGCCTGGAGGAGGGGTTCCGTGTCAGCCTGGACTTCGTGGAGTCCTTCGACGTGGAGACACACCCCGAAACCCCGTGCCCCTACGACTCCCTCAAGGTCTGGTTCCCAGACCCCGCCCCCCTCGTCCCGGCCCCTGCAGGTCCTGGGGTGACCCGGGCTCCCCTTCTCTCAGGTTCAGACCGACGAGAAGGAGTTCGGCCCCTTCTGTGGGAAGACGCTGCCCAGCAGGATCGAAACCACGAGCAGCTCCGTGACCCTGACCTTCGTCACCGACCAGTCGGGGGACCACACGGGCTGGAAGGTCCGCTACACCAGCACAGGTGAGGGGGGCCGTGGCGGGAAGCCTGGCCCAGAGCGGCTAACAGGGGGGGGCGCCAGCCAGGGCTGTGTGTGCGCTGAGAAGTCACTTGGTCTGGCCCTGACCAGGCATCAGCAGTGAGTTAATCACATGTTGACCACATACAGCAGCCCCTTAACAATGTATGTTTTGGTTGGTTGCAGAGAGGAAGGGAAAGGGAGAGAGACAAACATCAATAATAACAGAGAATCATCGATTGGCTGCCTCCTGCACGCCCCCTAAGGATCAAGCCCTTGATGAGAATCGAACTCAGGACCCTTCAGTCCCCAGGCTGATCCTCTATCCACTGAGTCAGACTGGCTAGGCCATGCCCGGCTTCTTCCCTCCCTCCCTCCCTCCCTCCTTCCCTTCCTACCTTTCTTCCTATGCCTTCCTCCCTCCTTCCCTTTCTCTTTCTTTCTTTTTTAAAAAAATATATTTTGCCCTAACTGGTTTGGCTCAGTGGATAGAGCATCGGCCTGCGGACTGAAAGGTCCCAGATTCGATTCCGGTCGGGGGCATGTACCTTGGTGGCGGGTACATCCCCAGTGTGGGGCGTGCGGGAAGCAGCTGATCGATGTTTCTCATCAATGTTTCTAACTTTCTATCCCTCTCCCTTCCTCTCTGTAAAAATCAATAAAATATATTTAAAAATTAAAAAATATTTTTATTGATTTCAGAGCAGAAGGGAGAGGGAGAGAGAGAAACATCAATGCTGAGAACCACTGATTGGCTGCCCTCTGCACGCCCCACACTGGGGATCGAGCTTGCAACTCGGGCACCTGTCCTGACTGGGAATTGAACCGGGGACCCTTCAGCCCGCAGGCGGACGCCCCAGCCACTGAGCCACACCGGCTCGGGCACGCCCGGCTTCCTGACACAGCTCCGCCTAAAACCCCGGCAGCACATCCTGATCAGCACAGCACGCCGCCGCCTCTGGTCTGAACTCTGAAGAGCTCTTTCCGTGTTCATGTCTCATTCATCCACCAAGAACCTCACACGCTCAGATCAGACTCAGGTGGGGGGGGCATACACCCCTCAGCACCCACAGCCTGGTTTCCTCCCGCAGCTCAGCCGTGCCCCGATCCGGTGGCGCCACCTCATGGCCACATCTCGCCGGTGCAGGCCACGTACATCCTGAAGGACAGCTTCTCCGTGCTGTGCCAGCCCGGCTACGAGCTTCTGCACGTGAGTTAGCGCCTGCGATGGTGGCAGTTTCCAAAGGTGGACACAGCCTGTCCGCAGACACACAGCAGGAAAGCAGGGAAGTAGCTGTGGTCAGTCTGGGTGTGTGTTTTGTCTATGACTAAAAAAGAAAAAAAAGAAAAGAAATGGAAGTTTGCTGAGAAGAGGGATGGCTAGGAGAAGTTTTATTCTCAGGATGACCTATCAGCTCCTGGGCCCACAAAGAATTAAGTGGCACTGGTTAGTGGGGTGTCCCGCGAAGTTATAAATAGTGGCCACTGTTGAGGGAACGGAAGGATAATTTAAAAAAAATGCTTACTGTGAGGCTTTCGGGGCACAGGTAGGAGACTAACACGCCCCCTTTATGTTCTTCAAAATTGTCACTGAGTGAGTCCCAGTGTACAAAGCAATAACGGGAAATGACAGCGAGGTGTGCAGTGCAGTCCTGGGGGCGGTGCCAGGAAAAAACGTGACTTTTGCCACCTTGCAGACTTGGGGGGCGGCTCTTCTCCGCAGCTCCTTGGACTGCAAACCTGCCCCGTTGCTGATTTTTTAAAAATATATTTTATTGATTTTTTACAGAGAGGAAGGGAGAGGGATAGAGTTAGAAACATTGATGAGACAGATATCAATCAGTTGTCTCCTGCACGCCCCCCACTGGGGATGTGCCCACAACCAGGATACATGCCCTTGAACGGAATCGAACCTGGGACCTTTCAGTCTGCAGGCCGACGCTCTATCCACTGAGCCAAACCGGTTTCGGCAATGTTGCTGATTTTTAAAAATCGCCCTGTTCTCTGAAGCATAAGGCTTTTGCCGGAGCATCCTCTCTCACCAAGTCTGGTTTTAGCAAGCTTCTGCAGTTTGTCAGAAAAGCGTCTCTGTGCCCTAGCCCACTGGGCTCAGTGGAGAGAGCCTCAGCCTGTGGGCAGGAGGATTCCCGGGTTCGATTCCCGTCAAGGGCACATACCTTGATTGCAGGTTTCTCCCTAGCCCGGGCCCTGGTTGGCGCACATGCAGGAGGCAGCCAATAAGAGTTGTACTGTGGGCCAAAACCGGTTTGGCTCAGTGGATAGAGCATCAGCCTGGTCCCAGGTTGATTCCGGTCAAGGGCATGTACCTTGGTTACGGGCACATCCCCAGTAGGGGGTGTGCAGGAGGCGGCTGATTGAATCGGTGTTTCTCTCACACCGTTATTTCTCTCTGTCTTACCCCCTCCTTTCCACTCTCTCTAAAAATCAATGGAAAAATAGCGTCACGCTTCTCGGTAAGCGTGATGAGCCATGAACACTGAGCACGTGGGTGGCGTTCCTCCAGACGGGCCGCAGGCTGCAAACCCACACACACTTGCTCAGTGTGGCACGAGGCTGGCCTTACCCCCCTCCTGACCTCCTCCCCGTGGCACTTCGCATACAATAGACAGTGGAGAATCGGCAGGAGGTCAGCGTTTGGTTCTAAAACGCCAAGGCCCCTCAATACGTGGTGTATACAGCCCCCCGCACCTGCGCACCTGCCCGGAGCCAGAGCTGGGCTGTGCATCCGGTGATGGGGTGTATCGCCCCTAGGAGCATCCGGTAAAACACTAGAAGAGGAACTAACTCCTGTGGGGGCGTAGGTTGGGGAGTGCTTCTCTGATGTAAACAAGGGAACTGACATTCTCCCTTCCTCTTTAGGGTCTCTTGCCCCTGCGCTCGTTTACTGCCGTCTGCCAGAAGGATGGATCTTGGGACCGACCGATGCCAGAGTGCAGCGGTACGGTCGCATGGCAACCGAGCTTCTGCCGCGGTCACTGCTTCCCCTGCTGCTGCTGGCCCTTTGTAGAAAGGGTGCTACTTTTCGGGGATTGAGTTCCAAATCTGCTTCTCTTCCCAGCCTCTGAGAGCACTCTGAAGAGGTTAAAATGAAACCGAGCTAGTAGGAAAATTATTTCCTTTTAACTGATTTCAGGGAGAGAAGAAGGCGCGGGGGGAGAGAGGGAGAGAAACATCACCCCGGCAAGGGATTGAACCCAAAACCTGGGTATATGCCCTGACTGGAAATTGAACCTGACACTCTCCCACGCATGGACACTCAACCAACCGAGTCACACTGGCCAGGGCCATTATTTGCTTTTTTTTTTAAAGAGACGTTCTCAATAACAGACCTTTCTTTTTTTAAAAAATATATGTTTTATTGATTTTTTACAGAGAGGAAGGGAGAGGGATAGAGTTAGAAACATCGATGAGAGACATCAATCAGCAGCCTCCTGCACGCTCCCTACAGGGGATGTGCCCGCAACCAAGGTACATGCCCTTGACCGGAATCGAACCTGGGACCTTTCAGTCCGCAGGGCGACGCTCTCTCCACTGAGCCAAACCGGTTTCGGCTCAAGCCACTCTTGACCAAATCCCTAAACTACCACTAAGAGCTTGGGGTCTATTCTTTATCTCCTATGTTATGTATATTAAAGTATTTCCCTATTATATGCTCTTTTTTCAAACTATAAGATAAAGTTTAATTAGAAAATTACACAGTCTGGCTGGCAAGGCTCAGTGGTTGAGTGTCGGCCTGTGAACCAAGAGGTCACGTTCAATTCCCGGTCAGGGAATTCTACTATTTCGGATTGCAGACTCAATCCCCAGTGGGGCATGAAAGGGCAGCCAATCAATGGTTCTATCATTGATGTTTCTCTCTTTCCCACTCTCTCCCTCCCTCTCTAAAATCAATAGACACCTATTAAAAAATTAGAGGAAGAAGTGATCCGTGGGAGAAATGGGCTAAGGAAGTAAGAGGCAGAAGGCCCTTGGAGCTTAGGAGAAAGGCAAAGGTAACACGCTGGGGCGAGGGGGGGTGCAGGCAGGAAAACAGAGGAAGGGAAGGTGAGGGGGTGCTCCTGTGTGGGTTTCTGTCTTTTTTCCTTTTTTAAAATATTTTATTGATTTTTCACAGAGAGGAAGGGAGAGAGAAAGTCAGAAACATCGATGAGAGAGAGACATCGATCAGCCGCCTCCTGCACACCCCCAACAGGGATGTGCCTGCAACCAAGGTACATGCCCTTGACCGGAATCGAACCTGGGACCTCTCAGTCTGCAGTCTGACGCTCTATCCACTGAGCCAAACCGGTTTTGGCCTTTTTCCCCCCTTTTTTTTTTGGGAGTGAGAGGAGACACAGAAACATCAATGTGAGACACATCTATTGGTTGACCAGGACTGGGATTGAGCCCACAACCCGTGTATGTGCCCTTGACTGGAATCAAACCTGCGGCCCTTCAGTCTACCACTCACAGCCTATCCACTAAGCCAAACCCCGGCTATTGTTTTTTTTTTTTTTTTAACCAAAATGGGATAATGATTGCAATTGCTTTTCTCCATCTTGTTGGGGTATCTTTCCACATCAGTTTAGGTATTCATAGAGCCTCTCATTCTTGTGAATGACCGTACAGCATTTCCTCACACCGTGCTTTTATTTAATCTAACCCCCCCCCCGACCTTTTTTTTACTGTTACATGCACTCGCTGTAGTTAGCACCCCTGTATCTGTATTTTTGCAGATTTTGCGTAAGGGTTTCTACAAAATGCTTGGGGGAATTAGGTATTTTTATATCCCACCAATTCTGTTAGTTGAAAAAGCCGCAGAGAAGTCCTAAGGCGGTGGAAGCCGGCGGCAGCAGCCCTGCTCTGGCTGTTCCTGGTTGGTAGTTAACGGGCGTCTCATCCACAGCCCATTAAGCAACGCAGGCAAAGCACTTGGCAGAGCCAGGCACAGATATGAACTTGCTGAAAATTATTTAAACGCAGCCTTTTAATACCCCGGATATACAGCAACAATTGTTACACCTCCGCTGTGTGGAGGGCTCTCAGCACTGTCTCACAAATGGGTTACTTCATATTAGCAATGTCCCAAGTGTGACTTCTAATCCAAGTGCAAGGACTTCCAGGTCTTCTAAAAAGTTCAAATGAGCCGAAACCGGTTTGGCTCAGTGGATGGAGCGTCGGCCTGCGGATTGAAGGGTCCCGGGTTCGATTTCGGTCAGGGGCATGTACCTTGGTTGTGGGCACATCTCCGGTGGGGGGCGTGCAGGAGGCAGCTGATCGATGTTTCTAACTCTACCCCTCTCCCTTCCTCTGTAAAAAAAAATCAATAAAATATATTAAAAAAGTCCAATTGGTGAGCCCTGGCCGGTGTGGCTCAGCTGGGTGGAGCACCATCTGTACAACAGGAGGTGGCGGGTTTGACTCCTGGGCTGGGCACACACACGGGCTGTGGGTTCCATCCCCGGGTGGGGCGTGCGGAGGCAGCCGATCCTGCTGCTCTCTGTACCTTCTCTTCTCTAACAATAATGTCGGTCACTTTAGGGATCATAAGGGTAAGCTGAGCCCTTGAGTCAGCTTCATGCTGTCTTTGAGTGCCCTGTGGGTGGAGCTAGACAGGACAGGCGCAAGCAGGCTGTGCCCCCCCCCCCGCCCCCATGTGGCTGCACTTTATCAGAAAGGAGGGGGCTGAGGACGTTGCGTGGTTCCAGATCCCCCTCCTTTAGGAGAGGCCCCCCCCCACCCCCGATGGGACTGCGCCTCAACCCGGCAGCACCGGCTCACTATCCGCCTCCACATGGTGTGACTGTTAGAATCAAAGTAGAAACTGACCCCCCTCTCTCTCCCTTGTTCGTCAGTTGTTGACTGTGGCCCTCCCGATGACCTCCCCAATGGCCAAGTGGAGTACCTGTCGGGTTCGGAGGTGATTACGTACAAAGCTGTGATCCAATACCGCTGCAATGAGACCTTCTACACGATGACGGGAGGTGACGGTGAGCACGGTGCTCCGAGCGGGGGGTGGGTGCTGCTTGGAACCACGGCCCTCACCGTCGGAAAAGAAACTTTACCAACATTTTGGCTAAGGCGAGACGAGAGATTAAAAGGCACTTCTCCCACCAGCTAAGTGAAATATGACAGCTGAAGCGACTTTAATGTCAATTTGCAAGAATCTGAAAACAGATCTTATCTAGTAAATGACTACTACAAACACACAATATATTCCAAATGGTTTAATTTAACAAGTCAAAACCTTATCATTAAGCACTTGAGATCTTGATACATATTCAAGTTACACATCTAAAAGGTTTCCACTTTGCAAGCAAACATGGTAATGCAGAGACCTCCTATTTATGAAATCATGTAAAATGGTTATTCAGACACCTCTATTTCCCACTGATGCTCAAGAATCAACATTTTCTAAGGGGGTATTCAAGCGAATGACAACCACCTTATACATGCAGTTAAACATTTTTGCTTTTCCAATGATTTGCAGGTAAATACGTGTGTGAGGCTGATGGATTCTGGACGAGCTCCAAAGGAGAAAAATCACTCCCGGCCTGTGAGCCTGGTAATGGACACATTTATACCAGAGATTCGTAATTGATGGAAAGGAGACTGGGTCGGAGACAATAAGGAGAGCTTTAGCTGTGGTCGGCAGAAACGTAACTTCCGGACTTGGCTCTTAGACCAAGTTATTATTTCCAAATAATACGTTCTCATTAGCCCCTTCCCATATGGAGAGGTTGTTAGGTGCTGACTGCATCAGTCATTGGATTATTTTGGCCTTACAACTAGGCAAGCATAAAAAATTAAATGATTTTTTAAATTATCTCGAACCATTTAGACACTTATAAACGTAAGTTCCTCTGTTGTTACTTTCCTTCCCCGTTAAAAATGCTATTAAAACCCAAAGCTAATAACTTCATTATTTCCCTAAGCAATTGTTTGCAATGACATCTAGTTTTTAAACATTAATGCAATTTGCCTTTTTATAGTGCTTAATTTTTTTTTTTTACCAGAATTGGCTCTGACGATATAGTTGAATAGATATTAAAAAAATCAGAAAGGTAATAATATATTCATTATCCCTGTGTTATTTGGCTTAAGTTAGTTATCTGATTTTAGCTGACACCACGTTTACAAGTTTCAATGCAAGTATTCTGCCACAATAGGAAACATTTGGTACATTAATGAGTGTATTTCCTTCGTAATATAGAGTAAAACTTAGTGTTTGGAAGACTCAACTAGATGAAAAACCACTTCTGAATCTGAAGGTTCCCGGCTATGGCTGTGACATTCTAATTGTTAAAGCATTTAAATGTTCAGAGGCTAAATTAATTTTGCCAATCCTATGACAGTGACTTTAATTCCTGCTTTCACAGACCTACATGGTAATCACCCCATTTTAAAGCAGGATAACAGAAGCAATGGAAAGGTTATTTCCTTTCACTTCCCATTCACATCACCTACGGCATCAGCTCGAGACAATTCCTGCTTGCCCTCTTAAACCATCCCCCAAACTGTGCAGACCTCTTATTTCGCAAAACAAGTATCGCTTCTAAAGGAAATTTTACCCACCTCATTTTCTGAGGAGGTAAGAACTACCCACTGGGTCTTTGAACTGTGCCGTTTTAGGGTAGCCTCCCTGCCTGGACCGGCGGGCACCCCCAATCTGTGATACAGTCTTGGGTTAAAATGAAATAGTATGAGCAAGTCCAAGGCGGTGCGTGGAGCAAGCACCACGGGCTGGCACAAAAGCGGTCCCTCTCTGCTTCTCTCCCCAGTCTGTGGCCTGTCGGCCCGCACCACGGAAAGCCGCATATATGGAGGGCAAAACGCGAAACTGGGCGACTTTCCTTGGCAAGTCCTGCTATCGGGCGACACCGCGGCAGCAGGTGCGCTTCTGTCTGACAACTGGGTCCTAACGGCTGCGCATGCCGTCTATGAGCAGAGAGAGGATGCCGCCTCCCTGAACGTTCGCATGGGGGCCCTGAGGAGGCTGTCGCCTCAGCACACACAAGCCTGGGCAGAGGCCATTTTCATTCACGAAGGCTACAGGCATGCTGCCGGTTTCGATAACGACATAGCCCTGATCAAACTGCAGCACAAAGTTGCGATCAACGGCAACATCATGCCTGTCTGCTTGCCAGGCGAAGAGGCTGAATCCCACATGAGGACACACGACATTGGAACTGTATCCGGATGGGGGTTAACGGAAAGGGGCTTTCCTGCCAGAAATCTCAAGTTTGTTGACGTGCCAATTGTCGATCATCAAACATGTGCTGCTGCCTATGAAAAGCTGCATCCAGAGGCAAAGGTAACGGACAACATGCTTTGTGCCGGCGTGGAGAGTGGGGGCAAGGATAGCTGTGGGGGTGACAGCGGAGGGGCACTCGTGTTTCTCGATAACGAGACCCAGAGGTGGTTTGTGGGAGGAGTAGTGTCCTGGGGCTCCACTAACTGTGGGGAAGCCCAAGTGTATGGGGTCTACACAAAAGTCATTAACTACATCCCCTGGATCAAGAAAATCATTAATAACTTTTAATTTGTCTATTTTTCAATCAGTAAATAAGTCTTTACTAAAGTGCCCGTAAAAGGTCTCAGCAGCAATGTGACCTGAGAAACAGTAGCTCAGCCATTGTCGCCCCTTACATTTTGGCTCAAGGGGGTATAAACCACAGTGATGCTCATCTTTGCCCGAGCAACAGAAACTCACTGGTCAGATTGCATGGCATGGCTTACAAAGCCCAGTATCTTTCTGTACTGGCTTTTTTACTGCACTGCTGGAAATTGCCTGTACATGCTCTTTGAGTATTCTTTGACTTATCCTTACTCTATGAGAGCTTTATTTATTATAGCAGTATAACCGTGAATCATGGGCTTTTGTCGATGAACTGGAAACATCAATACTTTAGCCTAGGTACTAATTTCCATGTTAAAAACCAGTACCACAAAAACAGTGCTATAATTTTGCACTTATCAAATTGGTAGACAAAATGAACACGGGATAGCGCTATTCAGATCATCAAAGACAACAGATTTTCTAAAGGGAAATTTTGCAATGTATTTCAACGCCGTAAAAACATGCATAGTCTTTAATCTAGTGATTCCAATGCTAAGAACTTAATTCAGCAAGTTCCCAGCATTTGGAAACACCCTAATTAATGTTCAAATCCAGGAGACAATGGAATTAAATGTGGCATTTCCAGAAGATGAAATATGACACTAGAAATAAATGGTGATATTATAGATAAACCTGTATTTTTTTTCCTTACGATGAACATGTAAAACAGGGTCACACTTAGCCAAACAATAGACCACAGATCACACAATACCCAACCAAGTATAGAACCCGAACACACAATTAAGAGCTATTGTCCTAGTATTCAACAACAAAAAATTATTCTAGTTATCACATCTTCCAAATTAAATGGTTAACTTCTTTTTCCTAAGGACAAAATTTAAACTCTGACTTAACCTTAAAAATATTTCATTTTAGTTGGCTAATCCTTCCTAAAAAGTTTTAATAGCTAACATCTAGCAAAGCTGTTCATTCTAGCCAGAGTTACCGTTGTATTTAAAAATTCATTGTGAGTTTTGTCCTAATTTCTCTTGTGCATATAAAGTGCAGCTTCTTGAGACTCACTTTTTAAAGGTAACTTTACAGCATCTTTGTCACATATAAAAAGGAAACTGTGTTTTTCCAGTAAGACTCCAGACACTAAACTGGTGGCAACAAAAATTTTTATTCAACTGGTTCAAAAATTGTTTAGAATGAATGCATTTAGATGACCAAATAGATGTTAAAAACAAATCTTTGCCAAATAGTTATTTCTAAACTTCAAAAAAAAAAAATTTAGGGTAGAAAGAAATGCCCACAGCTATGTATTACCACAAACACATTAACAGAAGGCTACTGAACATTGAAAGCCTTCTAAGACCAATTACTAGGTTTACACAGGTGTAAAGAGGGAGGAAAACCATGCTATTGACAAGTTAACTTACCCCTGGGCTCCTCGAAGGCTTGTCAGTTTAGTCTTTGGAGGTCCCCGAATACCATTTTAAGTGTTACCATGTTACTGCAGCTGAGTAATAGTGCAAGTGCTAAAATGCAAAATTCAGATGGTACAGGGTTTGGAAATCATGCAATTGAGATGCAGAAAAAGAAAAAAATTAAACAACTGCAAGATCCTTTTACAGAGGAAACGGAAGGAAACAATGTGGGGATCACAAGTCTAAAGGATGACTTCACTTATAAAAGTTTAAAACAGGTAACTTTCAAAAATCCTATTTATCATAATCTAATTAGAAAAGGGCATTAGGTAAACTATCCACACAAGCACTGTTACATTCTTCCATTAGAAAACAGGCTCAACTCTCATAGCAGTAGTTACATAAAAAGTACAACAATCAATATATTATTGCTTTTACAGACTTTAACAATGCATCGTGAAAGTCTAATCTGAGTTTTGTAAACGACTTTATTCAGCATGACTGTATTACCCCCACCTTGGGAGGACAAAACCCATTTCACTTAACACTTTCACAGACAACCCACCACGCCCTGATAGTTCTTAAAGCTATCAAGCTGCTTAATGGATTTCAGGCACAAGATAATTTGTGGTTTCTTCTACTTTTATCCCCATTGCAATTAATTCCACTTTTCAAATACCACACTAAAAAGGTGCTAATATTTCCTTTCAATTGATATGCTTTGCTACAAAGCATTTAAAATTAACACTGTTTTGCCCACTCCCCCAAATAAGATTTTTAGGAGGCACGATTTCCTAACGGAGATTTACACAGGCCATGGAAACAGAACATCACCCAAATGCACAGAGGCACTAAGGAAAAGCTGGAGGGTACTGCTTACCATTTTAGGTGCGGTCACCCAGACTTATTAAAAACTAGGTTTAAAAAGGAAAAAAAAACAAAAAAACTTTTCACTTTGGACAATGCAAGAACAAATAGCAATTAAGTCTGGGTATCAGGTGTCAATGCATGACAGGTGATGAATCCATTTGACTTGAGACAACTTTTCAAATAAGTTTATTTGAAGCAAAATAAACTATTGCCAAGAAACTTTATGAAAGTTCCATCTCAAAAGGGTCAAAAAAGGGGAATTAACTGCTATGAATTCTTTGCATTCAGGGCTGCAAAACAAAGACACATATTATTTCAATCAGTTTTATTTAAGAATTTCCAACATTGACAACTCTTATAAAAAGCATCCAAGCACAGGACACAGAACTGCAGCAAACAGCATTCTTAGGGGTAGCTAACAGACGTTAGAACTTCCACCCTTCTTTGAGACACCCCCAGCTCACTGGTGAACTCTGCTCCAAGTACGCCTGCAAAGCACACCACAAGCTCCGTCCATGTTCTCAACCCATCAGCTTCAGTTCACATGGCCACACTTCCAGATCAGTAACAGGAGAGAACACACACCATACAGCATTCACAGCAGTTGACAGAGGGATAGGGGAAATACAAGTATCGTTTCACTTAACACATTCAACTAGTGCGGGTTATCTAAGAACAAAACTCACTTAAAGTCTTCCAACAGATGTGGATGTCCTTTGAATGCAAAAAACATTCGTACGTTATTTTGCTATCATTGCTCTCTGCACACTCTCTCACCAAAGCCACAGGATGGAGAGACACATCTCGCCAAGTTAAAAAATATCCATTTTGCACCACCGTCTCTGCACGCGCTCTCTCCTTTTCTCGCTCATACTAGCCTTTCATGCCTCGGCACCACCATCAATCCCACACAAGGTTTCAAAAGTTCAAACAGCCTTCTGGTTCCATAGCACAGCCTTGCGTTCACAGCGTTGATACGACTCCATGAAATAAAGAGTAGCGGATAAAAATGGGACACCCACCGTCAGAGACGCAGCCTGTGCAGTGTGATGACGGAATCTTGAATGAGAAAGCATGTAGACAGAAGTATTCCTATGGCAGAATATTTACAGCACTACTTTCAATGAAGTGCTTCTTCCATAAACATTTGAAATGAGATGAACTGCAGAGATTAAATGAAGGCTTCATATTGTACTTTTGCATATGAAGGGAGACAAGTGTTAAAAAAACAAAAACAAAAGAACCAAACACTGTGACACCACGATCTCCCAAAAGGAGATATTCCTAAGGAAAAAAAATCCATATGGTGGAGTTCAAATTAAAAGAAAAGAATGTAGTTCTAATTAATGGTTTCCGTTTTGAAAATGCAAAGAATTCACTTGACGAGTCCAGGGATAAGACATTACAGGAGAAACCTTTTGATATCAATTGTAGTGTGTTGGTTTACCCATCAGGCAAACAGCAGTTCACTTTCAAACACTCAGTATTTCAACCCTTTATGTAACAAAACTTATAAAATTCCTTTAACTCTTCCTCTTTTTTCTAAAGAAAAATGTCAAAAATACTGCTGAATATACTCCACACTGAACAAAACCAATTTTGAAAATTCTTAGTACATAGGTATTTTACAATATACTTACCATGAGTTTAGAAAAATTTGAATTCCCACCAGTCTCTACAACCGACCGTCACCCCGTCTACATTCCCCAGCTGGAAGGTTTAGAATCCATGCTTGAGCCAAAGCCTCCATTAAAACCGCTGCCTGACCCTGCATTGGAAGCCGACCCCCAGCCAATCGCTGCCCCTGAATTGGAACCGCTGTACGAGTTGTTTCCGGACCCGAAGGCCTGGTTTGGCTCTCGCTGCATGTTGCCTTGGCTTTGGTTGTTACCTGACGGGCCCGACTGGTTCTGCTGACTGGCTAACATGCCCATCATGCCCCAGCTGCTCTGCAGCGCTGCCTGGGCTGCGGCCATCATCGCTGGGTTAATGCTGAAAGCCCCAAAGTTCATCCCTCCACCCATGTTGCTGCCTTGATTATTTCCCAAGCCAGCGCCGCCCCCTCGACTGTTCCCAAAGCCACCCTGATTCCCAAAGCCACCTGGATTACCACCGAATCTTCCACTCCTTTCTAACTGTCTATTGCTATTGTGCTTAGGTTCAGCATTGGATATATGTACGCTGATTCCTTTAATGATCAAGTCCTCTCCACAAAGAGACTGGGCAACCTATAAGAAAATAAGGGGTGTAAATAAAGGCGATTAAACCACTGACTTGTACTTCAAAGCAGCAATAAAACTTAGATTTCAAGCCATTATCTCAACTGAAGGAAAAATAAACCATGAATGCTCGTTTCATTTAAACTCCAAAGAGCATTTAGCTCTAGTAATGGCCGTAAGACATTTTCAGTTTACTTTCTAAAGATATACAACTCTCTTGGTTCAACACCACATGCGGAGAAGTATTAAAACGTTTATCACAGATATCTAGGTCCATATCCCCTGCACAGCTTACAAGGTCTGAAAGCTTAGTTACGGATGGCAATTAGCTGGATGGGAAATGTTCGAGAGAAATCGCCCCGCTAGCTGGATGAAAGTTTTAAAGAGACAAATACCTGATCATCTGCAAATGTAACGAAGGCAAAAGCCCTGAACGGTTTGGGAATGAAGACGTCCACCACTTCTCCGTACTGGCAGAAGAACTGCCGCAGCTCGTCAGCGGTCATGTCCTCGGTGCAACGCCCAACGAACACCTTTCTGCTTCTCAGAGGCTCGTCTGGGCTTTGCTGAGCAAATTCAAAGGCAGAGAGAACCATCAGCAATATTTTATGAGCAATGGAAAAGGCATGACGGTGGAGGATGTAACAGAACCTAGCTGCCTTCGACCTCAGGCGAGTCATTAAGATAAGTACCTTTTATTTTTTTGCATTAACACTCCTCCTTCTTGTAAGACTTCGATGACAAGTAGTTTTAAAGCTTTAAGTTCATGAAAGTATATTTGGATCTAGGAAAGTCAACGACTAATCAACGTTCTGGCAAAAATAATCATGTTCCAAATAAGCAGGTCTTGCTTGGAACAAGTGAGGTTTTTCTAACAAGATTACTGCCCTCTGATCTTCATGTTTTAACATGTAACTATGTAAGATGGTTAACAAAGTTTAGTTTAGAGGGATAATTAACTAAATATTTCAAACAACCATAAAATATTCAGCATGCGTTAAGGTCCCAGGGCTTAAACCAGCCAAGAGGTTTCAAGAAAACATCCTGATTCTAACTTTCCAAGTGTATTTAACATTTTATTTTATAGTGTCTTCCATTGGAAGTTTGTCAGCAAAAGGTCCCACAACAGAAATAAAAATAGTCAAGAAATAAAAAAAGCAAAGTACCTTAGAATTAGGAAGTTTACAGTCACACCACCGTCCGTCTATCATATGTCTCTGTGACATTACTTTCACCTGGGTTTCATATTCCGTAAATCGAACAAACCCAAACCCTTTTGAATGACCAGTTTTAATATCTTTCTTGACCTAGAAAAAAAAGTCATTTAAATTTACTAAAACAACACAGACACATAACCAAATGAAAAATTCCGTGACAAGGTGAATGGCTTCAACTGGATGCAGTGGCTTAATTAAAATTTAAACCAAGAATAAAACCCCCAAGAATAAATCTATGTTGAATTTAGATCCTGTTTATAGCAGAGTAAGACTCTTTTTCATATCAGAATTTCAACAAGATGTTTTAGAATGCAAAGATAAATTAGATCTAATGTTTACGAATCTTAAATGAAAAATACTGTCTGTTGAGCATGAAGGGCCGTGTCACTAAAACAGGGATTCTGGGTGCTCATTCACCCAGAGAAAGAAAAACTGTTCAGTGAAATCAAAGTTTACCTGAACCATCAGAACTTCTCCAAAGGTACTGAAGTATTCCTTTAGGTCCTGCTCAGTTGTTTTCCACGGGAGACCCAACACGATTAAATCAGACGTTTTCTGGACGGCTCTCTTCACTTTCACTGCTGATGAAGCATCTGTTTCATCCATTTTCCTTTTGTTATCTAAACAAAAGGAGCAGAAACCTTTTAGAACCCTTCATGTGACAGGTCTCAGAGCATGCTGCCTCCTCCATCTAGCAGTGAGAAGCAAAAAGGTTCTAAGAACATAACGATGTTTCAACTTTTGGCAAAGAATAGAGTCAGCTCTCAAAGACAGAATAAAGGACTGAGTAAGTGGTGAAGGTGTTTTTCTGGTGCAAATCTAGGGGCTCTTACTTCTGGTTTCTGTGTCATAAGATTACAAATATATATTCTCCCCTCTCAGAATGCTATTAATTCTACTTTACTCTGACTTTGAAATACATCGAGGAAAAAGACAGGTTAAAAGGTTAAAAGAGAGCAATTCCCATCTTTTTGCCTGGTAAACGTATTTGCTTAATTATTTTAATGCCTATACCTTAAAGTCTATCTGCCAAAAAAAAAAAAATCAGCAACTTTTATTTCTAGCTGTAGATGCAGAACTGTAGATTTCAAGTTTCTAAACTTTCAATAATAAAGGCACATTAATTTTTGTATTAAAACACCTTAGGTTATTTTTAAAACGCAAAATTACAAAGGCAAAAGAAGAACTGAATGAAAATTTTTAAAAAAACCGGACATTTTCGAACAATTTTAGGTTCGCCGTAAAACTGAGGAAGGCAGGGATTTCCCACCTACTGCCCTTCCTCCACACACACAGCTTCTCCCCTCAACGTTCCTCCCACGGGGACACATTTGTTGCAAATGAGGGACCTACACTGATACATCATTGTCTAACATGGCAACATTCTTTCCGATATTTACACACACAGTTTTCGCTTAAAGAAAAAAAATTCTGTAACTTGCAGTTTTCAGTCATTTAAACTGGTGGTCTTACCGACTAGTCCAGCGGTTCTCAACCTGTGGGTCACGACCCCTTTGGGGGTCAAACGACCCTTTCACAGGGGTCGCCTAAGACCATCAGAAAACACCTATTTCCCATGGTCTTAGGAACCAACACACCGCTCCTCGGTGTAGCAAAGTGTAGCCATGTAGTTTACTGTTGTCATATGAAGACTGTTGCCCATGCTACACCACGATTCAAGACAAAATTTCATCTATTTGTCATTAGAAATAAGTATTTCACAATATATAATTACATATTGTTTTTGTGATTCATCCCTATGCTTTAATTATGTTCAATTTGTAACAATGAAAATACATCCTGCCTATCAGATATTTACATTACAGTTCATCACAGTAGCAAGATGACAGCGATGAAGTAGCAACAGAAATCATTTTATGGTTGGGGGTCACCACCCCAGGAGGAGCTGCCTTAAAGGGTCGCGGCCTGAGGAAGGTTGAGAACCACGGGACTAGTCTAATAGTAAGCAGCAGTTAAAGAAATAACGGGGCGACCGGAGACGCTGCACCCCGAAGAGAGGCCTCCATCCATCCATCCACGAAGGACAAGGAGGCACCCAGACGCCTCGACGTGAGCGTGACCGCCGCGCACGCACCTTTGGGGTAGTTGACCACGTACACCAGGTTGCCCCAGCCGGCGTCGGGCGCGTGCAGAATGCCCTCCACCAGCCGGACGCCCCGCATGCACTGCGACACGGGGTTGCGGTAGCGCAGGCCGCAGGCCCCCGGGAACTGCGCGGTGACCGTGGACAGCAGCACCGTCCCGTCGTCTTCCGACGGGATCTCAATGGGCTCGTCATTCTCGTCTTCCGTCACCCGAATATATTCCGACATCTTCTGTGTTTTTTGCTTTTTTTTTTTCTTAAAAGGGAAAAAAGAGAGAGACATGAGTGTGACTAACCCTGGGGTCAAAGGGGCCGTTTTCCTTATAACCAGCCGGCGAGGGCCGCTGCCCTGCCATGGGGCCGGGCCTTTCCGCAAAATTCCTGGCTGTCTGTGGGTTCTCAGAGACGCTGGCTGGCCCTGAGGCGCCAGGAGGCAGAGATCCAGCCTCCTATTCACATGGGGGAACCGGTGTGGCTCAGTGGATAGAGCGCCGGCCTGCGGACTGAAAGGTCCCGGGTTCGATTCCGGTCAAGGGCATGTACCTTGCTTGCGGGCACATCCCCAGTGGGGGGGG
>JAAGEH010000227.1:825410-841639 GCA_011751065.1 Lasiurus cinereus
TGGGGGGTTGGGGTATGCCTGGGAGGGAGGGGGGGCAATGGGGGGTTATGTATAAAAAATTAATAAAAAAAATTGCATTAAAAATATATATATATATTTAAGAAAAAAAAATGGGGGGACGGGGGGAGCCTCCTCCGCTCATTCATTCAATGACCAGCTGCCGAGCGCCTCCTGGGCCCCCTCCTCCTGGGCCCCGGGTTCGGGGTGGCATGCTGGGGGCGGGGGAGGGTGCGGTGCGCAAGAGGAAGGCCGCAAACGAGTCTTATTGCCATGGTGACGTGTGCAGTGGAGAGCGGGCGGTGGGTATTGGGGGGCCGGCGGCGCGGGTGGGAGGAGGAGGCGATTCCCTAAGAAAGCGCCGGGCCGCGGAGGCTGAGGGCCGCACGGGCGCAGCGAGCCCGGGCCAGGGGAGCAGACCGGGAAGGAGGTCCTCGTGCGGGGACCCGGGGGGCTCCCCCCCCCCAACTGCAGCCTCCGGGGCAGCGGCGCCGGGCCCCGGGCGACGCGGGCCGCAACCTCCCAGCAGCCCGCGCGTGACAGCCGAGGCCGGGGCGGCGCAGCCTCCGCGGGCAGTGGCCCCCGGCGGGCCCAGGGCCCAAAGGGCGCCAGGCAGGCCGCGGCGGCCCAGGCCGGGCCCGCCCCCAGCTCGGGCTGCGCCTCGGCGCTCCGGCCGCGCTGACAGCCGCGCCAGGCCGGGGGGCGGGGGCCGCAGCCCGCCGAGCCCTCCGTCCCCCCTGGCCAGCCGGGCCGGGGCCGAGGCGCCCGGGCCGCCCTTAGCGAGGAGCGGCCGCGACTCACCCGCGAGGCCGCTGACAGGAGGCCCGACAGGGAGAGTCCCGCAGCCGCGGATCCAGCAGCAGCAGCAGCAGCAGCAGCGGCAGCAGCAGCCCGGCGCCCGCTTCGCTCCCACAAAATGGCGCTGGGGCCGCCTCCTCCGCCCGACGGCCGTCGCCGCGCCCACGGCGCTCCGGTCGGAGGGGGAGCGCGCCGTGCGGAGGCGCCACGACCCGCTCCTCGGGCAGCCAAGTTTCCCCCCTTTGAACCTTCACAGAGAGAAGGAATGGAAAGGCTAAAAAATGGACGAGTACCAGGGCCTTGACAGTCTATAAAATGGCGAAAAACGGATGCGTAGGTTTTGAGCTCCCCCCACGCAGCGCGACAGATGGTATCGCCCCACCAACCGCCGGCCGGAGTCCCGGCCGGAAAGAGCGCGAGACTAGCGCGGGGCGGGAGCCTGGGCGGGGGGCGGGGCCTGAGCCGGGGAGAGGGGCGGGGCCCGAGCCGGGGAGAGGGGCGGGGCCCGAGCCGGGGAGAGGGGCGGGGCCCGGCGGCGCGGACCACCGGGCCTGGCGGGCGGGGTGCGAGGCTCCCGGTGCCCCCGGACCTCCGCGCTGCAAAAGGGCAGGCGAGGCCAGGACCCTCTGTCCACGAAACGAGCTGGGCAAGTCCCCTCCGCCCCCCGCCCTCCCAGAGCCATGCTCCCACCCGGAAAGGATAATGGCTTTTGCATAATGGCCACCCTAGCGCCTCCTCTGTTCCAGGTGCCTTCCCAGTACCCCCGCCCATTTCCCCCTCGTCGTGCCAGGTGAGTACGAAGGATGCAGGTGCCCGAGGGGAAACTGAGGCACGGAGAGGCGGAGGCTCCGGTGGAAGGCCACGCAGGTGGCGGACGTGGGATCTGAGCCCTCACCCTCGAGCTCATGCATTTCGGCTCCAGGCCTCCAGCGTCGTCTTGCACTTGGCCCACGTTAAGACACACCTGTTCGTCGTTGCACATTGCGGAGACCAATGTGTGTTTTCAGTGCCAGTTCCGTGGATGAGGGGTCCTGCGTGAACTGGCAGCGGTTTGAGTTTCGCAGGGTGTGGATGGGTCCCCTTCAGTGAAATGCAGGAACACCCAAGGCTCTGCACCAGCGGTTCTCAACCTGTGGGTCGCGACCCCGTTGGAGGGTCCAACGACCCTTTCACAGGGGTCGCCTAAGACTATTGGAAAACACCTATTTCCCATGGTCTTAGGAACCAACACACCGCTCCTCGGTGTCGCAAAGTGTAGCCATGTGGTTGACTGTTGTCCTAGGAAGACTGTGACCCATGCTACACCACGATTCAAGACAAAATTTCATTTATTTGTCATTGGAAATAAGTATTTCACAATATACAATTACATATTGTTTTTGTGATTCATCCCTATGCTTTAATTGTGTTCAATTTGTAACAACGAAAATACATCCTGCCTATCAGATAGTTACATTACAGTTCATAACAGTAGCAAAATGACAGCTATGAAGTATCAACGGAAATAACTTTATGGTTGGGGGTCACCACCCCATGAGGAGCTGTCTTAAAGGGTCGCGGCCTTAGGAAGGTTGAGAACCACTGCGCTACACTTTTAGGCATTAACGCACTTAATTCTCAGAGCCACGCCATGATGTAGATGCCATTGATCTCATTCCTGGTGTATAGATGAGGACATTGAGGTGCAGGGATGAGGTAACCCCACCCAGGCTCAGAGGGCTGGTAAGTGGCGGGATGTGAAGCAGGCCGCCTGGCTCTGGAATGGGTGCCTCCCGCTTCTTCCAGCCTCCGAGGGCAGTGGTTCTCAACCTTCCTAAGGCCGCGACCCTTTAAGACAGCTCCTCATGGGGTGGTGACCCCCAACCAGAAAATGATTTCTGTTGCTACTTCATCACTGTCATTTTGCTACTGTTATGAACTGTAAGGTAAATATCTGATAGGCAGGATATATTTTCATTGTTACAAATGGAACATCATTAAAGCATAGTGATAAATCACAAAAACAATATGCAATTATATATTGTGAAATATTTATTTCTAATTACAAATAAATGAAATTTTGTGGTGCAGCATGGGCAACAGTCTTCATATGACAACAGTAAACTACATGGCTACACTTTGCTACACCGAGGAGCGGTGTGCTGGTTCCTAAGACCATGGGAAATAGGTGTTTTCCAATAGTCTTAGGCGACCCCTGTGAAAGGGTCGTTTGACCCCAAAAGGGTTGCGACCCACATGTTGAGAACCACTGTCCTAGGGAATCCGTATTAAGTCCTTCAAAGTCCATCTCGGATGACGGCCGTTCATGTTAACCAGATTGTGCCTGAGTCAGTTGGAAGAGATTTGGAGGACAGAGTGGAGGCATTCAGAATGGATGACCTTCACCTACCCCTGCGCCCCCAGGGGTAGCCCTGCATATAAGGGACATGGCTGGACAGATGGCCCCTGGTGGTCACTCATGTTTCCAAAACATTGGCCAATGCAGATCTCAATCCACCCATTCATTTGGGGGAAGAAGTCAGTTTTATTATGTGCATTTTTTCAGAAGAATCTGAGGCTGGGATGTCATGGACCTTGCCTGAGGTCACATGCTTGCTCCAAAAATGTCACCTGGCCTGTAAGTGACTGTTCCAACGTTATCAGACCCTAAAGCTCCATTCCATCCACCTCCCTGGGCTGTTCTCTGTGACCAGACCGAGGCTGAGGCACTCAGTGTAGGTGGCTCTGTGGGGACTTGAATGCCTGCAGCAAGTGGGCAGAGCTGGGTATGCGGAAGCCGGAGAAGGTCACGCAGGGACAAAGCCACAGGCTGTTGCTTCTCCCAGAAGAGTGTGTGTGTGGGGGGAGGGGTTGGGAAGACTGGAAAACCCAATCTTTTTATTTATTTATTATATTTTATTGATTTTTTTACAGAGAGGAAGGGAGAGGGATAGAGAGTTAGAAACATCGATGAGAGAGAGACATCGATCAGCTGCCTCCTGCACGTCCCCCACTGGGGATGTGCCCGCAACCAAGGCACATGCCCTTGACAGGAATCGAACCTGGGACCTTTCAGTCCACAGAGTGACTCTCTATCCACTGAGCCAAACCGGTTTCGGCCGGAAAACCCAGTCTTGAAGGTGTAATATTCTCCAGGAAGAGAATCAACAAGGCCAGAGGGAGGCTGCCAGCTGAGGGCTTCCGGCTCTCAGCTCCCGGTGCTGACTGTCCAAAGTTGTCCTTGTTTGAAATGTGCTTTATCAGTTCCCTTGGTGTGTTTGCTGGCTGGTTCCTACCCCTTACACATTGAGCCCAAAGATTGTTAGAGGGCCCCCAAGGAACTATTCTCACCCATCTTTCTTCTGAGCGATGCTTTCTGAAGATAACGGTCAGGAAGATTTTGCTGAGGTCGTGCACCTTATTCATCACTGTGCTCAACCTGCAGTATAAAGATGGACAAGGAAAATAAATGCCAGTCGAGGATGGAGTGGTCTCATCCAGAAGGAAGTGGGCAGAGAGAAC
Source organism: Lasiurus cinereus (assembly GCA_011751065.1). Lineage (NCBI taxonomy): Eukaryota > Metazoa > Chordata > Mammalia > Chiroptera > Vespertilionidae > Lasiurus > Lasiurus cinereus. The sequence continues at coordinate 829,707 of JAAGEH010000227.1, forward strand.
AGCTGGAAAACAGTCCCAGGAGGCATAAAGCACGTGGGTGCCTTGGGGGGGGGAAAGGTTCTGAGGGACCAAGGGGCTCCCCAGTAGCTCTCTTCGCAGTGGGGAGGGGGTGTGGTCTGGCGCTCAGCACAAGGATAAGGATTCTCAACTGGAAAGACAAGGTCCTGGACAGAGAAAAGAGCATCTGGGAGGGACCCCGTTTGCAGCAGGTTGCTTGGGGTGCCTTCCTGGCCTCCCAGCTCCAGAAAGTGAACATGCATTCCCGGAACTGGAGGGAACACCCAGACACTCGAGGTATTTAAATGCAAGTCACTTTATCAAGATGTACTTTTCTCTGAATTTCTGTATTTAGCTCCAATCAAAATTAGGAGCTGCCTCCTCAACTGGTGTAGGTGTACTTTAGATATTTCTAATTTTTTTTTTACTCTGAATAATTCATAATTGCACCCATAGTAGAAAGGACTCCTATGTGACCAGATGCACCAACTGATAGCATTTTGTCATATTTGCTTTATCACTCCTCCTCTCTACACAGTTGGTATTATAATAAATACTAGAGGCGTGGTGCACGAATCCATGCACCAGTGGGATCCCTCACTGGTCACGATCAGGGCTGGGGAGGGACCGTGGTCGGAGTGTCTGCCTCCTGGTGGTCAGAGTGGGTCATAGCGACTGGTTGAATGAGTGATTGGACACTTAGCATATTGGGCTTTTATTATATAGGATATATAGCACAGTAACATACCATTACCAAATTAAGGAACTTTAACGGTAATATCACAGGCTTGAATGTTTGGCAGGAATACTCCCCAGGAGCACAGAGGAGGCAGAGGGCATCTTTGGTCCTATGCTGATGACGTCAGCCTGCATCCCCTGGTTAAGTGGGGTGGGCTGCCATTCTCCACCGTAAGATTACCGTTTCCGCCTTTGGGAACTAATTCATAACCGGGGGGTAAAATTACTGAGACTATCCCACATATCCTGCTGCCTTCACATTTTTAAATAGTTCTATAATCTGCCCAGTTGGCATGGCCCAGAGGTTGAGTGTCGACCTATGAACCAGGAGATCAGGGTTTGATTCCCGGTTGGGGCACAGGCCTGGGTTGTGGGCTCAATCCCCAGTGTAGCGGGTCCACGAGGCAGCTGATCCATGATTGTCTTTCATCATTGACCAGAGGCCTGGCGCACAACATTTGTGCGGGTATGGTCCCCAGGCCTGGCCTGCGATCCAGGCCATCTCCCCTGGCTGCCTGCAGCCATCCACCCAGGTCCCCTTTGGCCATTGGGCGATTGGAGCCTGCCAGTTGGGGTGGGGACCTAGAGGTGGTCAGTGCACCTCATAGTGACTGGTTGAGTGGTTGTTCCAGTCGTTCTGCCGTTAGGGCCAATTTGCATATCACCCTTTTATCATATAGGGTTCTTATATTGGATCTCTCTCTCCTGAAATCAATGAAAATATTTTAAAAAAAGAATCTATTGATGACTCTTGCTGAATTCACTATTACTAGAATGGTTGCAAAATGATGATTTTCTGGTTCTCTTTGATGACAATTAATGTTAAAACTTTATTTTGAAAAATTTCAAACTCTGACAACATTGGGTAACAGCATAGCCACTACCTTAATGCAACAATTGTTACTGTTTTGCCATATTTGATTTATCTATTTTTCTATCTATCTATCTATCTATCTATCTATCCGTCCCTCTCTCTATATATTTTTAAAATATATTTTATTGATTTTTCACAGAGAGGAAGGGAAAGGGATAGAAAGCCAGAAACATTGATGAAAGAGAGACATCGATCAGCCGCCTCCTGCACGCCTCCTACTGGGAATATGCCTACAACCAAGGTACATGCCCTTGACCGGAATCGAACCTGGGACCTTTCAGTCCCCAGGTCGACCCTCTATCCACTGAGCCAAACTGGTTTTGGCTATCCCTCTATATTTTGCTGAACCATTTCAAAGTAAGTTGCAGTGGTCATGGCATTTCACCCCTGAATACTTCAACCTGCATTGGCTAAGAGCAAGGACATTCTCCTACGCACTCACAGTACCGTTATCACATCCAAAAAACGGGACAATTATTTCCTAATACCAAGTCCATATTCAAATTCCCACAACTATTCCCCAACATGTCTGTGTAGCTATTTTCTTGAACCAACATCTAATTAAATTTCACACATTGCATTTTGTTATTATGTTTTTTAACCTTTTAAATTCTAGAACAATCTCTCATCCACGATGTGAACTTCTTAAGAAGACTGGATCAGATAGCGTATAGCATATTACCCATTCTGGATTTGTCTGACTGCTCCTCGTGGCATCATTAGTTCATGCCTCGCTTCCCTGCTTTTCCTGCGTCCTGTAAATGAGGTCGAAAGACATGATCAGCCCTGTCTGGTTTGCTCAGTGGATAGAGCGTCGGCCTGCGGACTGAAGGGTCCCAGGTTTGATTCTGGTCAGGGCCATGTACTTTAGTTGCGGGCACATCCCCAGTGGGAGGTGTGCAGGAGGCAGCTGATCGGTGTTTCTCTCTCATCAATGTTCCTAACTCTCTATCTCTCTCCCTTCCTCTTTGTAACACATCAATAAAAAACATATTTTTTTAAAAAAGACATGATCATGTCAGATTAGACATCTTGGCCAGAATGTTGTGCGGGTGAAGCCACTTGCATCTCATTGCACCCCAGAGGAACACGAATGCCTGGCTGTGCCACTTTCAGCGACGCTGAATTTGATCTCTTGGCTAAGATCCCTCCACAGAAAAGGTATATTTTTCCTCTTTGTAATTTGCAAGTCCTCTATGATGATGCTTTGGCACAAGTCCTGTCTCCCTCCAACCTTTCAACCGTTCTCTTCCTGGATTCAGCATCCTCCAGTGGTCCTTGTCTGATACATGGGTGGTTGCAAAATAGCAAATTTTAAAATCCTATCACTCCTTCTACATTCTTTTGTAAAGAACTCCAGTTCTCTCTAAATGCTTAACTTCTTATCAGTTTTTTAAAAAATAAATATTTGAATATGTGCATAGTATCCTATTTTATAGGTTTATCATAATTTATTAAATCAGATCTCCCATTTTGGGATATCAAGATGCTGTTTATGTGTGTTAGGTTTTCTTTTCTTTTTAATATATTTTTTATTGACTTCAGAGAGGAAGAGAGAGGGAGAGAAAGATAAAAACATCAATGATGAGAGAATCATCGATTGGCTGCTTCCTGCACGCCCCACACTGGGGATCAAGCCTGCAACCTGGGCCTGTGCCCTTGACCAGAATCCAACCTGGGACCTTTCAGTCTGCAGGGCGACGCTCTAACCACTGAGCCAAACCGGGTAGGGCGTTAGCCGTTTTCAGAATACGTTGACACAATAGTCACCTCCAATGGCAACTAATTAAATTAATTAATTAATTTTAGAGGAAGAGAGGGGGAGAGAGAAACATTGATTGGCTGCCTCCTACATGTCCCCTGCTGGGGACCGAGCCTGCAGCGTGTGTTCCGATTGGGAATCGATCTGGTCACTTCTTGGTTCATGGGTCAACGCTCAGCCACTGAACCACATTGACCGGGCTTTTTTCCTTTTTTTTTTTTTAAGAACTCTTGGATTTTACTTCCTCAATGTTTTGCAGTAGGTTACAGTCATTAGTGTTTTTTAAAAAAATATATTTTAATTGATTTTTTAGGATAGAGCAATAGAGTTAGGAACATCGATGAGAGAGAGACATTGATCAGCTGCCTCCTGCACGCCCCCTACTGGGGATGTGCCCGCAACCAAGATACATGACCTTGACCAGAATCGAACCTGGGACCTTTCAGTCTGCTGGCCAACGCTCTATCCATTGAGCCAAACCGGTTTCGGCTCATTAGTGTTTGTAATGATCCAATTGTCCTAATTATGGCCTGGGGAAACCTTTAAACTGGCGTAGGGGCCTGTGTGTGTCCCCATTAGTCTTGGGCATGTTCTTACTTTCTGGCACAGGATGCTCCAGGCTCACCTGCACTCCGCCCTGGAGGCAGGCTGTCCCTGGAGAGCTCAGCTCCTTTCCGTCAGAGAAGCTCTTAGAAACCAGAATCGGGCACGAGGTATGCCCATTGCTACACCGGTTGTCACAAGCATTTGAAAGGTAAAATACTACAATACCAAGCAAGCTATTTTGGGATATCAAGATACCATGATATCATGATTTACTTTATTTAATTCTTTATTGTTGTTACTTTCCTTTAAAAAAAATGGTTTTACTGATTTCAGAAAGGAAGGGAGAGGGAGAGAGAGAGAAACATCAATGATGAGAGAGAATCATTGATTGGCCCCACACAGGGCGCACACAACCAGGCATGTGCCCTGACCAGGAATCAAACCGTGACCTCCAGGTTCTTAGGTCTCTGCTCAGTCACTGAGCCAGGCTGGCTGGGCTACTTGCCTTTTTTTTTTTTTTTTTAAGAAAGAGAGGAAGGGAGAGGAATATCAATGAGCTGCTGAAACTGGTTTGGCTCAGTGGATAGAGCATCGGCCTATGGACTGAAGGGCCCTGGGTTTGGTTCTAGTCAAGGGCATGTACCGTGTTTGCAGGCACATCCCCAGTTGGGAGGGGGTGGGCAGGAGGCAGCTGATCGATGTTTCTCTCTCATTGATGTTTCTTTCTTTTTTATTTTTTAAAATATATTGATTTTTTACACAAAGGGAGAAAGAGAGAGAGAGTTAGAGAGCTGCCTCCTGCATGCCTCCTACTGGGGATGTGGCCGCAACCAAGGTACATGCCCTTGACCGGAATCGAACCCTTCAGTCTGCAGGCCGACGCTCTATCCACTGAGCCAAACCGGTCAGGGCACCTTTCTATTTTTTAATTTCTTGGAGCCTTCAGACTGCTTTCCCGGGTCGCTTTCTGGGGACTTGTATCAGCCACCACCAGGGACTTGCTTCCAACTTGGAAAACAGCTTGATTTCACGCTCACACTTGACTGATGGATGCTATGTAGATTGGGGGTTGGAAGTCATTTTCCACCCCAGCACTTTGAAGGTATCTCCCCACTGCCCTCCAGCTCTCCTGTTACTTTTGAGAAGCTCATTGCGTTCTTGGCCATGCACATCGTCTGCGTTTTCTCTCTGAGTCTTTCGTAACGTTCTTCTCACTCATATTCTGAAATTCAAGATGGTGACTTCATCTTCCTGGAGCTCTTTCAGTCACTGTTCTGGGCATACGGTGATCTTTCCATCTGGATAGTCTTGTCCGTGGAAAAGTTGCTTGTATTACTACCTGGACAATTTCTTCCCCATTGTTTATCTCTTTCTGGAATTCCTATCAGTTAGCTATTGAATTATCTGCTACCATTAACAATTTTCTTTCTTCCGCTGTGCAAAGTTTTCTTTTAGTTCTACTCTCTGTGAAGTTTCTCCAGCCTTACCTTCAGTCCTGGTAGTGGGTTTTTATTTTAGCATATCTGTTCTTAAGTTCCAAAAGATCTTCCTTATTCTCTGATTGCTCCTTGATTATAGCAACTGTTCCTATAGATCAGTGGTTCTCAACCTTCCTAATGCCGCGACCCTTTAAGACAGCTCCTCATGTTGTGGTGACCCCCAACCATAAAATGATTTTCGTTGCTACTTCATCACTGTCATTTTGCTACTGTTATGAACTGTCATGTAAATATCTGATAGGCAGGATGTATTTTCGTTGTTACAAATTGAACATAATTAAAGCATAGGGATTAATCGCAAAAACAATATGTAATTGTATATTGTGAAATATTTATTTCTAGTTACAAATAAATGAAATTTTGTCTTGAATCCTGGTGTAGCATGGGTAACAGTCTTCATAGGACAACAGTAAACTACATTGCTACACTTTGCTACACTGAGGAGCGGTGTGTTGGTTCCTAAGACCATGGGAAATAGGTGTTTTTCGATGGTCTTAGGCGACCGCTGTGAAAGGGTCGTTCAACCCCCAAAGGGGTCTCGACCCACAGGTTGAGAACCACTGCTATAGATCATTGTTAACAGAGAGGGATGGGAGAGAGAAAGAAACATCGATGTGGGAGTGGAACATCGATCCACTACCTCCTGCACGTTCCCTACTGGGGATCTAGCCTGCAACCCGGGCATGTGCTCTGACCAGGAATCCACCCAGGGACCTCTTGGTTCATGGGTTGATGCTTAACCACTGAGCAACACTGGCTGGGCTCTTTTCCGTCATTATTTCCCCTGCCTATTCCCAGTCCCTTTGCCCTTCCACCTCCCTTCCCAGCCCTCATCCAGGTGTCTCTGTGTCCTGTGAGCTGTGTGTATCCTCAGCAGCACCTGGCATTCAGGCAGCATGGACCACGTTATTCCAGAACACGCATGGACAAGCCCCCGGCCAAATCCAGCCCGTTACCGGATGTTGTACCATCCACAAACGAAAAGGGGTTTTGACGTATTTAATGAGTGGAAAAACGTCAAAAGACTAACAGTTTGTGTTATGTGAACGTTTGTAATATTTTCTATTATTTGCAAGTCCGGTCAGGGTCCATCACGGAGTTTCGGGGTCCCCGTCCCCGCTGGCTTGCTTATGTATCGTCTGTGGCTGCCCTCAGGGGCAGCGGCGGATCGTATGGCACCAGGTCTAAAATATTTACCACCTGGCCCTTTACAGGAAAGAATTGCTCGCCCTGCTCTGGGTGTTAGGGGCACGCTAGTGAACATATATTTTTAGTTTATATAAAAGGAATGATGGTTTAACTTGGGGAGGGGCATATACTGCACCATTTGATCTGGAACTTTTGAGAGAGAAAAAGGGGGGGGGGTAACTATGGGGACAGCATGGGGCGAACAGGTCTGCTCCTGGAAAACCAGGTTGTGTGTCATCTGCCCTTAACCCTCATCCTGCTCAAGGTCCAGTGTGGGCTGGTTTTAGAATTTGTCCAGGGAGAGACAGAGACCTTTAGGGCCCGAGGGCCAGATCTGGGCCACAGCAGTGTTTGAACAGCCTGTCCACGAAGCTTTTTATTTTTTATTATTTTTTAAATTTTAAATATATTTTTATTTTTTAAATATATTTTATTGATTTTTTTACAGAGAGGAAGGGAGAGTGATAGAAAGTCAGAAACATCAATGAGAGAGACACATCGATCAGCCGCCTCCTGCACGCCCCACATTGGAGATGTGCCCGCAAGCAAGGTACATGCCCCAACCGGAATCGAACCTGAGACTTTTCAGTCCGCAGGCCGCTGCTCTATCCATTGAGCCAAACCGGTCTCGGCTTAAATATTTTTTTAATTGATTTTTTACAGAGAGGAAGGGAACAGGAGAAAGAGTTAGAAACATCGATGAGAGAGAAACATCAACCAGCTGCCTCCTGCACGCCCCCCGCCTGGAGATGTGCCCGCAACCAAGGTACATGCCCTTGACCGGAATCGAACCTGGGACCTTTCAGTCCTCAGGCCGACGCTCTATCCACTGAGCCACACCGGTTTTGACTCCACTAAGCTTTTGAAATGGTTGGGGAGAGTTGGGGGGAGAAAGCAAAAGGAGAATAATAGTTTGTGATACATTAAAAGAGCATGAAATTCAAATGTCAGCATCCAGAAACAGTCTTGCTGGGGTAGCCACGCCCCTCATTTGCATAGAATCTGAGGCTGCCACGGAGACCTGCAATATCTGCTCTCTGGCCTCTACAGAGAGGGGTGCACACCTGCCCTGGGGGATTCCACCCGCTGAGGAGCATCCCCCCGTGTGACTCCCGCAGGGACTCGCTGTTCCTGTGAATGTTCTTTTTTTTTTTTAATATTTTTTTACAGAGAGGAAGGGAGAGGGATAGAGAGTTAGAAACATCGATGAGAGAGAAACATCCATCAGCTGCCTCCTGCACGCCCCCTACAGGGGATGTGCCCGCAACCAGGATACCTGCCCTTGACCGGAATCGAACCTGGGACCTTTCAGTCCTCAGACCGACGCTCTCTCCACTGAGCCACACCGGTTTTGGCCCCGTGAATGTTCTTGTCGGTCCCTGTTTACCGGGGACCAGCGGGGGACCATCTCTGAGATCCAGCTGAGTGAGACAGCTGGGGCATGGAGGCGACGCACCTCACTTCCTCTGCGTCGTCACCACGTCTGAGCCTTTTCCACCGCTCCCTGGACCTTTCTCCCCGCGGTCAGTGAGTGCGTTCCGTTAGCCAACAAGTGTCTGCTCCGCTTGGCCAGCGCTGGCGCCTCTGCACTGGGGGCACAGCGAAGGGGCTGCTCACAGCCTCCACGCCCGCCCCCAGGAGCCCTGAGTGGGCACAGGTGCCATTCCCAGCGCTTGGTCCTCAGCACATCCTCTCGTGTCGATAAGATCCAGAGAGCCAGCTCCGAACCAGAAACAGGTGGGTGTGGCCCAGTGGATGGCGCGTCGGCCTGCGGACTGAAGGGTCCCGGGTTCGATTCCGGTCAAGGGCATGTACCTTGGTGGCGGGCGCATCCCCAGTGGGGGACGTGCAGGAGGCAGCTGATCGGTGCTTCTCTCTCATCGGTGTTTCTGACTCTATCCCTCTCCCTTCCTCTCTGTAAAAAATCAATAAAATATATTTAAAAAAAAGAAAAAGGAAACAGGTGGGCGTGAGCTCCAGCCCGACCGGCGGGGCCCGGCGCCTCGCGCGTCTGCAGTTTTGCCAACACTCCGCCTCCCTCATTCCCACCTCCCTCATGTTTTTGCGGTTCTGATGAGCGTAAAGCGCTCTCCTGATGTGGTTGCAATTTGCATTTCTCTGATATCTAGTGAATTGGAATATTTGAGGAATCTGGGTTCTTCGCTCTTAATTTGCTGCTTGAAATCAAGCTAGCAGATCTAAACGAGGGCGGGGAAAGAAGTTTCCACAAGAAATTGGCAGGCGCCCAGGTCCGCCTCCCTCGCTGCCTCTAGCAGGGCGTCGAGTGCTTCATGCAAACCACCTGGGGTCAGAGGTCAAGCCGCTCCCTCCCCAGCCGTGGGAATTTTGGCAAATTGCTGGCCGCTCTGGGGCTCTATGTCCTCTCCCATGAAATGGGGGCAGCACCGGCCCCTGCTGCGTGGGGTTGCTGGAGACATAAAGTACAGTGGTACCTCGAGATACGAGTTTAATTCGTTCCGTAACCTTGAGGCTGGGAAACTATGAGACGCTCAAGTCGCGGTAAACTGGTGGGTCGTGTGCAGCCGGCCGATCCGCGCGATGACTCCTCTCTCAAATGTTGCTCGTATTTCAAAGCAAAAATCGCTCGCTCGGTGGCTCGTATCTCAAAAATCTCGTATGTTAGGGCACTCGTATCTCGAGGTACCACTGTACTTGGCACATAGAAGGTGCCATTGAGTAGGAGCTCCTGGCATGAACCCTGGCGCATGGGTTAAACCAGAGGGCCTCTCAGGACTCAGGGTAAATATTTACTCAGAGGGAGGTTCTGCTGGCTGAGAGCCACCATGGGACCCAGAAGTCTGCGAGAGAACCATGTGATCCATCGTCCGCCAACGTGACTTCGGAGCAAATGCTGTCAGACGTTTGAGAAAGGAGCCGGAACCGGTGTGGCTCAGTGGATAGAGCGTCGGGCCTGCAGACAGAAAGGTCCCAGGTTCGATTCCGGTCAAGGGCATGTATCTTGGTTGCGGGCACATCCCCAGTAGGGAGGCGTGCAGGATGCAGCTGATTGATGTTTCTCTCTCATCCCTCTCCCTTCCTCTCTGTGAAAAATCAATAAAATATATAAAAAAAGAAGTTTGAGAAAGGAAAGATGTAATTCACCCCCTGCCCAACCAAATTGAAGAGCCTCCTGGATTCTGTGTACCTTGGGGTGGGCCCGGGGTGAGCACCCCCACACTGGAGGCTAGGTTGCTTAAATGGTGCTTCTCAGCAGCAGGGAAATGCTCCCCTCCCCCAAGCTTGAAGGAAGATGTGAAGATCTGCCTTCTGGCGGAGAAGAAGGGGGTGTGAATGCCTCCCTAAAACGGACTCAGTCCGTCCTAATGGAGCCAAGTGACCACTCAGTCCTGCTTCCCAGGGTGCTGTGTGCCTGGCAACGGACTTCCTGGGTAGCTTTTCAGCAAGGCCCGTTCTGCTTTGCTTCAATGCCGGTCTCCTCGCCTGTCAAGTGGTGCCATGTCTGGCTGAGCCGGGGAGGGCGAGGGCCTGGCAGCTGCAGTTAATCTGCTCCGTGAATCTTTGATCTCTGACTCTCCAAGGAGCCCGGGACCGGGTCAGCGGCGGCTGCGTTTGAAAAACCGGCTCCGGAGGTGTGAGAGCCCCAGGTTTCAAAAGGATTTCACAACTCCCCATTTGCCAGAGAGCGAGGGTGTCACTAAGTCACACCCCGGTGGAACCGGTGAAACCCCGGGCTCCCGACCCACTGAGGGAGAATGTGGTTTTCCCAAGTGGAGGAACGAGATGGGAGCTCAGCGGAGAGGTCCCAATGAACCTGCTTTCTCTGAGACTTTCCACCCCAGGAGCATCTGCTGCGTGTGTGTGCGTGTGTGTGTGTGTGTGTGTGTGTGTGTGTGAGGCTGTGTGTGCAAGGGTATGTCGAAGGGCATATTAGTAAGGGTGTTAAGGGGTGTGCCTAGGAGTGGGCAGCCATGGGTGTAGGAGGAATGGAGTTTTGGTTTTCAAAAAAGCGAAGAGCCCGGCCGGTGTGGCTCAGTGGTTGAGCGTCAACTATGAACCAGGAGGTGACGGTTCCATTCCCGGTCAGGGCACAGGCCTGGATTGCAGGCCCAATCCTCAGTGTGGGGTGGGCTGGGGGCGGGCTGGAGGCAGCCAATCGATGCTTCTCTCTCATCATTGATGTTTCTCTCTCTCCTCCCTTCCTCTCTGAAGTCAATAAAATATTTTTAAAGGGAAGAAAACCTGCTTTTCAATTCCTGTTTCAAGAAGGAGGTTGGGCCGAAACTGGTTTGGCTTACTGATTAGAGCGTCAGCCTTCGGACTGAAGGGTCCCAGGTTTGATTCCGGTCAAGGGCATGTACCTTGGTTGCGGGCACATCCCCAGTAGGGGGGTGTGCAGGAGGTGGCTGATCAATATCTCTTTCTCATTGATGTTTCTAACTCTCTATCCCTTTCCCTTCCTCTCTGTAAAAGCTCAGTAAAACATATATTAAAAAAAAAAGAAAAAGAAGAAGGAGGTGGGGTGGTCCTTGCAGGTTGAATTGAGTGGTTGTGCCCTGGTCTTCGCCGTCCTGTCTGAGGCCTGTGCCCAGGGCCTGGAGATCTGGAGGCGGGATCCCCACGCAGGCCTAGCCAGCTGTGCCCCCCACTCCTTAGCTGCTTCTGGGTGTCATCAGGGCCTCCCATCTGTGCGTGATAGACCTTGCTGACAGTCACCTTTGCACCCACACGGGGTCCCGAATCCCAGCCCCACAAACCCGGGCAGCACAGGTTAAAGGACAGAGGGAGGAGTCGGAAAGAGAGAGCATCCGGACAGACGGAGCACGAAGCCAACAGGCTAAGTGGGATGTGGGTGTCGGGTACCGAGTGCTCCTTGTACGCTCTGACTTTCCTCTGTTTGAAAATTCTGGTGATGAAATGCCGAGCAAGGGGAGACCCCATGGGAAAGTGTCAGTCCAACACCCCAACATTTGGATGTGCCGGGGCCCTGGCCACAGCCCTGGCGTCGAGAGGACCGGAGAAATCCGTTTCCGCAGAGACAGGCCTGGCCTGCCTCCTCCCAGCCCAGGCCCCTGGGAAGAAGCAGCCTCTGGAAAGTTCCCGGAGGTGGAGGCGGGCCTCTGAGGTCACGCGGGGCTTTGTCCCGAGTTTGTCCCCTGAAGATAATGAAGGCGAAGGAGAGAATGAGGGGGCGGGAGGGCAGCCGGGAAGCGGCCTGGGCGCTCCCCCTCTTCAGGTCCCCCTCCACCCCGGGGCCCACCCATTTCTCATGGATGTGGGGTGTGTGTTGGGGGCTCAGCTTTGGGGATGGAGGGCCATTCCTCCCAGGTTCAGGGGTGGCCCCAAACCA
>JAAGEH010000227.1:841649-888750 GCA_011751065.1 Lasiurus cinereus
GATCCAATCGGCGGAGGAAAGAGGTGTGCAGGCCCGGGTCCAGATGGGGGGGGTCTCTGCCAGCTGCTGGCCGTCCTCTCACCATGGCATCATGCCCACAGAGCTGACTTCTCCCAGCAAGGCTGAGGGAAAACATAGGATTTTGTTGCTTCGTGAGCATCACAGCTCTGAGGCACAGCTCACTACACACCCAGGCTGTGCGTACAGCCCACCACCCCAGGCGACCAGCCGGGACAGCTTGTCCCTGTACCAAACAGCACGAGATGAAATCAAGCACAAGAGAAATCCATGCCGTCAAGAGGCGCCGTGAATGCGGGTGCATGAGGCTGCTGGTGCCACCCAACTTTCTGTTCTAGAGCCCCGTGGTGGTCCCAGGATCCTCTGTTTTACAGCAAACTTTACAAAATGTATTTTACTGATTTCATTTTTTAATAGTATTTTAATTTATTTATTTAATTTTTAAAAATTGATTTCTTACCGAGAGGAAGGGAGAGTTAGAAACATCGATGAGAGAGACATCCATCAGCTACCTCCTGCACGCCCCCCACTGGGGATGTGCCTGCAACCAAGGTACATGCCCTTGACCGGAATTGAACCGGGACCCCTCAGTCCACAGACTGACGGTCTATCCACTGAGCCAAACCGGTTTCGGCTATTATACTGATTTCAGAGAGGAAGGGAGAGGGAGGGAGAGAGAGATAGAAATATCAATGATGAGAGAGAATCATTGACCGGCTGCCTCCTGCACGCCCCCTACTGGGGATGAGCCCGCAACCTGGGCCTGTGCTCTGACCGGGAATCTAACCCGTGCGTGACCTCCTGGGTCATAGGTCAATGTTCAACCACTGAGCCGTGTCGGGCCAGGTCTTGTTTACTTTTTTCTTTTCTTTTTGTTAATCTTCACCCAAGAATATATTTTTCTATTGGTTTTTAGAGAGAGTGGAAGGGAGAGGGAGAGACAGAGAGAAACACCGATTTGAGAGAGACACATTGATTGGTTGCCTCCCGCATGCCCCCCACCAGGGCGGGGAGCCTGCCACCGAGGTACATGCCCTTGACCAGAATCGAACCCGGGGCCCTTCAGTCTGCAGGCTGACGCTCTATCCACTGAGCCAAACCGGCTAGGACTGATATACTTCGCTTTTCTGAGTCCAGGGGCTTGTAACCAAGTTTCTGCCCCTCGGCCTGCTCAGAGCTTTTAAACGGCACGTGGCTATGTGTTTCTGCTGTGCAAACCAGCCCGGAGTCCCCACGTTCTCCATGGGGCGGCCCTGAGGCCCACCCGCCAGGGCCCAGGTGACTCTCTGTTACCAACAGAGGACCATGGGGTTCAGTACTGATTCAGGGTCCTCCCTGTGTGTGCCAATGTTTCTCCGATTTCTGACGCTCTCATTGGCTTGACAGTGTGAAGAGCTGGGAGATGGTGATAGCGATGGCTAGGCACCCGATGGCTAGGTGCCTTCTCAGAAGTATCTTCTTATTCGACAGACGAGGCCGCAGGCTTCTCAGATCCTATGGCCCCGTGGGTTCCTGGGAGCCACGTGGAGCGGTGGAGGCAGGGTCCGAGCAGAACTCTGCAGTTGCAGGCAAGGGACAGTGGTTGGCTGGGTAGGGCCTCCACCTAGGGAGAGGCGGCCATTTGTACACCTCACCCCAGGGCCTTTGCACGGCCTTTCCCCTGCCTAGAAAGCCCCTCCCCCGTTTCTCCCAGCTGATTCCTTGCTGTTGCTCAGATCTCTGCTCAAAGGCTAGCTCTCCAAAAGCCTTCCTGAGTCTCTGTCTAAAGTAGTCCCAACCCACCCCCAGTCACAATGATTCTCAGCCTCCATCTCTACTTGACACGAGCGACAATTGTCCGCCTGCTTGCCACCTGCGCTCCCCCACCCCCCGCCCTCCCCACAGAAGGCAGCTCTGCGAGGGCGAGGCCCAGGAGTTTCTGGCTTATGGCTCTGTCTCCGGAACCAAGAACACTGCCTGGGACAGAGCAGACACGCAATAAGTGTTGGCTGAGTGAACAAACATATTCTTGGATCTGGGGCAATAGGGGGACTCTTACACAGGTGATGGGGGTGCCACCCCATGCTTCGTGGGGGAATTGCACATCTGACATAGCAGCAAACTAGGGGACAGTATCACAGAGACCTCCCAGTGGGGACTTGCAACAGAAAAAGCAGAAGGGGTGGCCGAAACCAGTTTGGCTCAGTGGATAGAGCGTCGGCCTACAGACTGAAAGGTCCCAGGTTCGATTCTGGTCAGGGGCATGTATCTTGGTTGCAGACACATCCCCAGTGGGGGCGTGCAGGAGGCGGCTGATCGATGTCTCTCTCTTTCATCGATATTTTTAACTCTCTATCCTTCTCCTTTCCTCTCTGTAAAAATCAATAAAATATATTAAAATAAAAAAAAGAAAAAGCCGAAGAGGTGGGTGCCGCCGCGTGATTACCTGGAACCTTCCGGAGGGAACAGGAGCAGAGAGATGAGCAACCTGCCTGCTCCCCTCTGTCCTCCATCCCGGAGGGCAGGACAGGCCCCTGGAAGTCCTCTTCTCTCTTGCACAGAAAGAGAAATTGAGGGGCTTTGCGACCTCTCTCCAAGGCCAGGAAAACCTCCCAGAACCCCTGTTCATCCCAGAAACCCATGTGGTGCCTGCAGGGACTGGCGGGGCCTACATGCGTCCTGGAGGGAGGGTCAGCTGACCAGTGGCCCGCCAACCTGTGACGCCCGGGGAGCAGCGTGTTTTTTTTTTTTTTTTAATATTAAAAGGCCACTTTTCTCGGAGAAACGCTGTAGATACATTAAGCTGTCGCCCGTTCTTGGGAGAGCGTTATTAATGGAAAACAATAGATTAATAGTTTTAAAACGCTTGTTCAATAAGTAATTTTTATGGCCCTGGATAGAGCCCATTAAACATTTCTGGGTGTTATTATAAAGAAGTTTTAAGCGCAAAATCATAAAGTCGATAATCGGAGAATCAGTCACAGCGGCCAGCCGCAGGCCATTAGTTCCGGACGCTGTCAGGGACACCTGTGGCTGGCGGGGGGTTCCCGGCGAGGGGACGGGAAGGGGACCCGCGCTGCCTGCCAGACGCTGGCGGGGACCGCCTGCAGGTGCGAGGCAAATATTTACCAAGTGCAAACGCGAAGGCAAACCCAGAGCTGCCCGGGTCAATTTGCACATCCAGGCGCAGCCACTGTATTTCCCCAGCGGCCGCCGCCGCCTTTCCCAAGCCTCCTCCACCTCCCGTGGAAGATAGAGACGGAGGCCCAGGGCTGGTAGAGGGAAAGCGGGGTGCCCCCAACGCCCCAGGAAAGGCTTTCGCAGCTGTTTTCTGGAAAAGGGCGCTTTCCTCTCCCAGCAAACACACAAGGGAGTCGAGCATTTGCAAGCGAGACGGTGGCGACTTCTCAAAGTCACGACGACAGGGATGCAACGAATGCAACATAATGTTGAATGCAAAGAGTCATTTAAAATTTTGTTAAAAAGTAAAATGAGAGCCGAAACCGGTTTGGCTCAGTGGATAGAGCATCGGCCTGCGAACTGAAGGGACCCAGGTTCGATTCCGGTCAAGGGCATGTATCCTGGTTGCGGGCACATCTCCAGTGTGGGGCGTGCAGGAGGCGGCTGATCGATGTCTCTCTCTCATCCATGTTTCTAGCTCTCTGTCCCTCTCCTTCCTCTCTGTAAAAATCATAAAATACAGTATATTAAAAAAAAAAGAGTAAAACGAGATAATTAGAGAAGCTGGATAGAATCCAAAGGAGGTAATAGAACTGCCCGCAATCTCTCCACCCAGCGATGTTGTCTTCCTATTTCATTCAACAAATGCTTACGGAGAATGTTCGATGCCGGACACTGCTCTGGGCACTAGGGGGGCAGTGATGAACCGAACAGACACTCTTGGCCCCATGGAGCTGGCAAAGGGGCAGATAGAATAAGCCAAGTAGAAGGTGGGTGAGAAGGGGTAAGTGCTGGGTAAGCAGGCCTGGGATAAAGGCCAGCGGAGGGTGGGCCTGGTTGGGGGGGGGTGAGCAGCAGGTGTCTAACTCAAGGGAGCTGCAGGCAGGGGCAGGGCCAGGCAAAGGCCCTGAGGCCGGAGTGGGCCAGGGCGGCTGGTGGGCTGGAGCGGAGGAAGGGAGGTGAGGGCATGGGAGAGGAGGCCACGGGGGTCAGGGGCCAAATCAGGACTCTGGCTTTTCCCAGGCGGGAGAAATGGGGCGGTTTGAGCATAGGGGGACCCCGATCTGCCCGAGGTTTGAAACTGATTCCACTGGCTGCTGCATCCCAGCTGCCTGCATCCTTTCCTTTCCTTTCCTTTCCTTTCCTTTCCTTTCCTTTCCTTTCCTTTCCTTTCCTTCCCTTCCCTTCCCTTCCCTTCCCTTCCCTTCCCTTCCCTTCCCTTCCCTTTCCTTTCCTTCCCTTCCCTTCCCTTCCCTTCCCTTTCCTGTTTTTGGCAGGGAGAGCAGGGAAAGGGGGGGGTCAAATGTGACTACTTCTGCATCCTCATCCCCGATGGTGATTTCATTTAAAAATAATATATTTTATTGATTTTTTACAGAGAGGAAGGGAGAGGGATAGAGAGTTAGAAACATCAATGAGAGAGAGACATTGATCAGCCACCTCCTGCATGCCCCTACTGGGGATGTGCCTGCAAGCAAGGTACATGCCCTTGACCAGAATCAAACCTGGGACCTTTCAGTCCACAGGCTGATGCTCTATCCACTGAGCCAAACCAGTCAGGGCTTGATTCCATTTTTGAAGCTGGACACTCGGCCCACTTGGTGCAGAAGGAGGTGGGTTGGGGAACTAGTTCCTACAGGGACACCTGATGTTTCTTGGGAAACTCCCACTCAGGGAGGATAAACGAGCTAACCCTGAGCACAGAGGCCGAGAAAGGCATCTGTGGGAATGGAGCTGAGACAGAAGACAGGGGAGACCCGGGCTCTGCGCTCTAGAAGCTGCTGGGCATAGAGAGCTCTCAGAGGACCTTCAGGTGTGTTATCCTAGCTCAATGCCGCCTCCTCCAGGCAGTCTTCCTGATTGTCGATCACTCCTCCCCTGTGCATTGCGTCTGCCTCTATCTTTGCAGCTGCCACCCTGGTCCCCAACTCAGCCACCGCCTGCTCGATCCGGGGGTGTCTGTGTGGGGAGGGCGCACCCAGTGTTTGCCTTAGGGTCTGGCACACAGTAGGTGCTTAGCAGGTGCTTCATGCAGGGAACACATGGTGAGGCCAGATTCACAGAGGCTGGCCAACCTTGGAGCTGATGGGACATAAGCTTCAGGGCCCCTCCCTTGCACTCTGGCCCCTGATGTGCTCCCAAGACCACGTGACTGGAAAATTAGCAAAAGTAAGTTTTTTTTTATACGAGCTCGTTTTTTTCTTTTTTTAGAAAATATATCTTTATTGAATTTTTACAGAGAGGAAAGGAGAGGGATAGAGAGTTAAAAACATCGATGAGAGAGAAACATCGATCAGCTGCCTCCTGCACACCCCCTACTGGGGATGTGCCCGCATCCAAGGTACATGCACTTGATTGGAATTGAACCTGGGACCTTTCAGTCCGCAGGCTGACATTCTATCCACTGAGCCAAACCGGTTTCAGCGCAAAAGTAAGTTGTTGTTTTTTTTTGTAAGATGCCCTTCCTCTAAACGGTAGGAACTGCAGGTCCCACACAGCCAGGGAAGGCTCAGAAAAGCAGGTTTTGGAGCTAGGGTTCGAGGGGTGCCCATCAGAGGGGGGGCTGACCCTTCTTTGGGGGCCAGGGTGCCGCCCTGATTCAGGCAGCAGCTGATGGCCTGTGGGGAGGGGTCAGGGCTGGAATTCTGGGAAATCTTGTTGCTTAAACTCACTGCCCGGCTCCTGAGGGGGTGCAGACCCTCCCCCCACCATGGACCTCTGGTATTTCCCCTTCCTCTTCTCCTCCTCACCTTCACTTCCTCTTTCCTTCATTTCTTTTTTTAAAATATGTTTTTATTGATTTTAGGAGAGAGGAAGGGGAAAGAGAGAGAAATACCGATGAGAGAGAAACATCGATCAGCTGCCTCCTGCACACCCCCTACTGGGATGGAGCCTGCTTCTCCAGCATGTGCCCTGACTGGGAATCGAAACCGTGACCTCTTGGTTCATGGGCTGATGCTCAACCGTGGAGCCACACTACTGGGCTTTCCCTCATTTCTTTGTCCTCCCTCCCCTGACCACCCCCGAGTTTCTCCCGAGAGGGTTGTGGTCAACAGCGGGAAGTGGGGGGGGGTGTTGAGGGGATGGGGTGGGAAGGTAGGGGAAGGAATCCAGGAACCGTCCTGATCCTTCTCGTTCTCTTCCTGTCTGCAGTTGCCTTCCTCTTTGACGCCTCCACAGTCCCCATCTGCACTTTGGCTTTGGACTTTACCTAACTGAGCCTCAACGGCCGCATCTGTAAAATGGGCACAAAAAAGCTCACCTTCTGAGCCATCGGTGAGGGTCAAAGAAGACAAGGTGTGAACACAAGTTTGTCACCCATCAAGGGACGTTCAGGTTCCAGTCCTTGTTCTGTACGACAAAGGTCCCCCAGCTGGATGGCCAGAGCCCAAAATCCGGACCCAGGTGATGCGTCCCTGCTGCTCCCTTCTCCCCTCTGAGAGGTGCCAGCTTCCGGTCAGTGAATTAACCACATGGCCGTGCGGAGTCACTGACCTCTCGTGGCGGCCCGTGCACGGTGCTCTCCTCTTTCACTCGCACGGGGTTTGCAGCTTCCAGAAAGCAGGTTACAGGCCGGGAAGGAGGGTCTTCCAGAGCGGGGTGAAGGGGTGGGGCAGAGCGCCCGCTGCATTATGAAGGGCCCAGTGCTGGCGTCCAGGCCCGGCCAAGAGAGCGGCCGCTGCTGACCCACGTCCACGCAGGTGCCGGACTGGCCTTGGCTGGGGGTGGGGCACCCCAGGTTGTCTTCTCTGCAGAAGCCCTGGCTCCCGAGCCTCAGGGTGGGGCTGGGCTGAGCAGGGGCAGCTGGAGGTGCAGCGTGGCACCCCGCCCTTGTGGGTGCTGGCTGGGGTTCATTCCACTGGGCGTTTGGCTGAACGAGGAGGTGGGATGGGGGGAGGGATATTCAAGGTGTGACTTCCCATTGTAGCTGGCCCAGGGACAGCAGGGGGGGCGGGGGAGGGGGAGGACAGCGGGGAGACGGGCCTGTCACCGAAGCTGCACAGTTGTGTCCTGACAAAAGCTACCCGCTGCTGCTTCTGGGCCTGGGTGAGGGGAGAGGATGGTAGACTTTTAGCCATAAAAGGGCCTCAGACGCAACCAGGTGAAGCGCCTCCTTTCAAAAGGAAACAGAGGCTTCTCCCAAATCCACCAGCGGGCCCCTGCACTGCCGCCCAGACTTGCTCCTGCCCTGAGGGTGGGACTGGGGTGGCGGGGGAGTCTGTGAGCTAAACAAGACGGGGGCAGGGGAAGGTCACAAACCCCGCTGCCCCCAGGGACCAAACCCACAGCAGAAACGAGGTGCCAGGCTGAGGAGGCAGCCAAGACTTGTATTCACGTCTTCCTCCACGTAGCAAACCGGATGCCAATCGCTCTGTACGGGGCACTGTTGTGCCCGCTTTGTAAATGTCAAGTACAGTGGTACCTGGAGATACGAGTGCCCTAACAGACGAGATGTTTGAGACACGAGCCGTCGAGCGAGTGATTTTTGCTTTGAAATACGAGCAACAGTTGAGATAGGAGTCATCGCTCGGATTGGCCGGCTGCACACGACCCACCAGTTTACTCGGCTCGAGCGTCTCATAGTTTCCCACGCCTCAAGGTTACAGAACGAATTAAACTTGTATCTCGAGGTACCACTGTATCAAGATGCAGTGGGGGCTGTGATAATCCCCAGTCAGTGATGGGGGAGCTGAGCAGAGAGACTGGAGACGGGTCCGAGGTCCCTCAGCTGGTAAGTGGCAGAGCTGGGCTGCAAGCTTCCCCAGCGTCATCTGGCCGGAGTTTCAAACGTTTCAAGAGAAATTAGCGCCCAGCCGGTGTGGCTCAGTGGTTGAGAGTCGACCTGTGAACCGGGAGGTCATGGTTCCATCCCCAGTCAGGGCCCATACCCAGGTTGTGGGCTCGATCCCCAGTGTGGGGCGTGCAGGAGGCAGCCGGTCAATGATCCTCTCTCATCATGGATGTTTCTATCTCTCTCTCCTCCCTTCTTCCCTGAATTCAAAAATAAAAAAATAAAAAAAAATAGAAATTAGAAATCCATAATTGTACGTCAAATCTCCTCATTTGAAAAAGTTGGCTTAGTTTTGTAAAGATCGTGTGGCTCAAAGGAAAGACTGAATTTGGCCTGGACATTGTGGACCAAGAAGAGAAAGCGGAGGGAGAGGGGGAGAAGGGAGAGAAGAGGAAAGGAGAGAAATCAAAGGAGCGTGGAGCAATCACTCCTCATTCAACACGCGTTTATTAGACACCTACTGTATGCCAGGCGCTGTGCCAGGGCCAAGGGAACAGGTGTGAGGAGACACAGGAGGAGGCTGCAGCTGCGTTCCCCCCTGGCCTGGGGTTTAAAGCGAGTGCTCCCTGGCAGAGGGGTGCTGGGGCGACCCTCTGCTGTTCCCCTGCTGTGGGTCCTTCTAAGAACCCTAGGGCCCCCTCCCCAGAGTCCCAGGCTTGCAGTTGGGGTCTTGCATGTGCAGGGCCTGGTCACTGGCCTTTCGCCCGCTGCCCTGGGCCTGCCATTCTGGGAGCTGCCGCCAGGGGGCCAGCGTCGCCGGTGTCCTGCGACCCCGGGCCGAGCGGCTGAGAAAAGCGGATCCGCTGGGGCTGCGGTGTCTGCTTTGTCTCCAGCGACCGGCCTCGGAGGCCTGGGCCCCCAGCGTCCTCCACCAGGAGAGGCGTGGGAGCCGGCAGGGTTTGGGGGGCTCCCCGCGCCCCAGGACACAGACGCAGCGAGGTGTGCAGCCTGCAGGCCACAGAAGACAGGTCCCCGCTGCCTCAGCCCCCTTCCTGCCCATCACACACGTCCCCCCCCAACCCGAGCACCTCCTGGAATGGACGGATCCGTTCCCGGCGACTTCTGCAGCTGCCGCTGCTGCTTCGGAGTCTGCACCTTGAACTTGCATTAAGTTTTAATTAAAGCCGTTTCCCTGGCCTTGCCCTTGGCTAAATGCAGCCGCGGGCACAGGGCAC
This sequence comes from Lasiurus cinereus, assembly GCA_011751065.1. Lineage (NCBI taxonomy): Eukaryota > Metazoa > Chordata > Mammalia > Chiroptera > Vespertilionidae > Lasiurus > Lasiurus cinereus. The sequence goes on from JAAGEH010000227.1 coordinate 850,794, forward strand.
ATAGATATTTAATCGTCTGCCTCTCCACGCTGAAGGCACAGGGTGCCCCAGGGTGTACCCCGGCCGTGCCCGCTCACGGCGATCCGCACGCTCTCGCTTAAGTGTGCCCACAGGCCCCGAGCGGGAGGCGGTGCAATAACTATTCATTGCCCTGGGTTAAGTGTGCCCAGGGGCACCCGTAAGCTCAATGCCGTGATTAGCAATTGCTCCCGGTGAAGGCTGCCCGGGTCCTGCTCAATGTCCCGGCCCTAAATATAGCCTCCACGTGGGGCCTTAAAGGGCACCGCGTTTTTGCTGGCTTGGTCGAGTCTTGCTTCCCTTCTCGAAACAGAATTGCTTCTCTCCTCCTGCGGGCTCGCCTGCCTCCCTGACGGGTGTGGGGCAGAGGGACGGCTTCGGGGGCGGCCAGGGCAAACGCCCCATCCTCTTGGTCTTCTCACCAAAGCGCAGGCATCCCCCTTTCATTCCCCTCCGCTCCCCACGCCCCCGACGGCACCCGCCCCTCGCCAGCTGTGCCCGGACCCCAGCTGCCCCCTCGTCGGGCGAGGGCAGCAGCTGAGGCAGCCACATCTCCCTGGGTCTGTTGACACTCGAGTCCCAGAACATGAATGATTTTCTCCTCTTAATGAGCAAACAGCCCCGCCGCTCAGCTCTCCCGCGGCCTCCTGCCGGGGTAATTGCCCGCCTCGTGCTCTGGCAGCAATGTTTACTCACTCACCTAGCCCGCTGCTCGCCTTACCCAGAGGGGGAGTGGAAGGGGGGTCCTCTTTGTTCTGGGGTCCGGCCCTGCTCTTTCCCCAAACTTTCTGTGGGGTCCCGGCAGCCTCCGAAGGAGGTGTCCTCTCTCCATTTCACATTTCTTTTTCTTTTTGTAAGTCCTCACTCGAGAACATTTTCCCATTGATTTTAGAGAGAGATCAAGAGAGAGGGAGAGACAGAGAGAAATACCGACATGAGAGAAACACATCAATTGGCCGCCTCCTGCACACACAGGGCCGGGCCAGGGAGGAGCCTGCAACTGAGGTATGTGCCCTTGACCCGAATCAAACCTGGGACCCTTCAGTCCATGGAGTCAGACGGGCTAGGACCATATTTCCTTAAAAATTAAAAAAAGCCGAGACTGGTTTGGCTCAGTGGATAGAGTGTCAGCTTGCGGACTTAAAGGTCCCAGGTTTGATTCCAGTCGGGGGCATGTACCTTGCTTGCGGGCACATTTCCACTGTGGGGCGTGCAGGAGGCGGCTGATCGATGTCTCTCTCTCATCGATGTTTCTGTCTCTCCCTTCCTCTCTGTAAAAAAAATCAATAAAAATACATTTAAAAAATAATTGATTTCAGAGAAGAAGGGAGAGGGAGAGAGAGAGAGAGAGAGAGAAATATCAATGATGAGAGAATCATTGATCGGCTGCCTCCTCATGCCTCCTCCTGGGGATCAAGCCCAAAACCCTGACCAGGAATCCAACCAGGACCTCCTGGTCCATAGGTCATCACTCAACCCCTGAGCCACGCCGGCCGGGCCATTTCACATCCCTCTGAATATTTAGCAGGAAGCAAGCTGGGAGCAAATGCCATGTAACTGAGCAATTGAGAAGAGGGTTTGTCTCCGGTTAAAAAAGTAAGGTGCAGCCCTGGCCGGTGTGGCTCAGTGGACAGAGCGCCGGGATATGTCAGCTCTGCCTTCCTCAGGTCTCCTCCTGAATCCCTCCCAGGATGGGCTCTGGGCACCTCTTCCTGCCTCCCTCCCACCATCCAGGCACCTACCTCTATTCAAGGCCCCACAGGCCAATGTCCCCTTCGAGCGTGGCGAATGGAACTGGGGCCCGGACTCCCGATGCGCCTGGCCTGGGTGGCGCTGGCGGTCTGGGTGGCTCTATGGTGGGTGGACGCGCACTCATCCCTTCAGCCACAGCGCTGCCTGTGGTGTGCCAGCCCTCCTGCAGGGGGTCTGTCCCGCTCATGCCTGGGGAGCACGTGTCCGACTGCCTTCCTCCCTGAGGGGCCTCTGTCCTGCCTCCTGGTCCTGCCTCCTCCCCGTGTCCCCTCCTGAGTGTCCCCTCAGGCGTGCCTTCTCCTCGCCCCCCTGGCGACTGTCTCTCCCTGACTGGACTGATCGAGGGGAGCTGGTGGCTTCTCGGGGAGACGCCGGCTGGATGGGAGTGAGCATGGGCACCGCCACCTCCCAGGCCACGGTCAGGGGCAGACCCTCAGCGGCAGGAGGTCAGGAAGGGGAGCAGCCCGGCCGGGGTCCCCCAGGAGCAGTGGTTCTCACCCTTCCTCAGGCCTCAACCCTTGCATACAGCTCCTCATGGGGTGGTGACCCCCAACCATGACATGTTGCTCCTGTGATGCATCGTGATGTAAATATCTGCATTTTCCGATGGTCTTAGGCGACCTCTGTGAAAGGGCTGTTTGACCCCCAAAGGGGTCGCGACCCACAGGTTGAGAACCGCTGCCCAGGAGGGTCTCGGGCACAGACCTTTGGGACCGTCGTCGGGAGCCGCTCCGAGCAGCTTGCCGCCCTTCGGTGCTGATTCAAACGTCCACCTGCGACGGATTTAGGCAGGCGGCTCCGAAAATGGGGCCCCATTAGCGTCAAGCGCTCCCGCAAAACGGCAGCCGAGGGGGGGCCCCTGCAATCACGGGGCGCTCGGCGTCCTGATCGCGGCGGCGGGAGGTAATTGCGCTCTTTAAATAGCCCGGCTGCCGTGCGGGAGAGAAGGCGGCGCACATGACATTTGCTCCCAGCCTGCCTCCTGCTAAAAATACCCCGCGAAGTGATAGTTCCTGGCCCGGGCGCCCTGACATTGGCCTCGGGGCCAGAGGCCGGTCCGGAGGCCGGAGGAGAGCACCCCTGCCTCCCTGGGGGGCCCGGCCTCTCCCCAGAGCGGCTGCCGCTCTGCGTGGCCAGCAGGGACAGGGGACACCGCTTGCCCCCCCGCCCGACCCAGGAGCGCCCCGAATGCCCACACCCTTCCCAGCTTCATGGCTGTCTCGTCCCCTCTGTGTTCCTGCCTCTCCTGGGCACCTGACCCCCCTGTGGGCCCACCACCCGCCCCTCTGGTTCTGAACCCCCATCTTGGCCGCGCTTTCTGAATGGCTTGGGACAAAGAGACCTTGGCTCTCCCTGGGGGGGGGGCATGCGTGTTTGGGGGTGGGTGGGGTGTGCAATGTGGATTATCTATTAGAGACCTCCATCCTGGGGTCTTCGGGCTCCTGGGAGCCCGTTCTGAGATGCGCAGGGGCCTGAGAACCAAGACGAGAGGCGTCGGCATCCCTCTCAGGGCGCTGTGAGCTGACAGGGAGCGGCTGGGACCCCAGACCTAGACCCGGGGTGGGTTAACTGTCTCCTTCAGCTCGGGGCGCCGTCCCGAGAGGCCTGGAATCCGAGAGACCGCTTCCTGCCCCCAGGGAACCGGAAGGACGTACCCGGATCAAAGGCTCCGTCCGTGTGGGTGGATCAGCGATGACTGAGCCTGTCCAGGACACAGAACGGTAGCCTGGACCACTTTCAGGATCGGGGTTCTGGTGACTTTAGGGCTCTTGCTGAGCCCCCTAACCTCCTTCCCCTCATTCATGATGCTGGAAACCCCTGCATGTGGAGACATGCTTTCATTTGGCGACTGCAGAGAAATGGAAGCTCTTCAGATGCAGCCGCCAGCCCCGTGAGAGGGCGGACACAGTGATGCGCTCGCTAACGTGTCAACAACTGCTCGGAGCGTCAGTCATGACGAGCAGGGGGGGCCCCGGAAGGACGCCCAGCCGGTCAGCGGAGCCGAAGACAGTCTTGGCAGAGACATCTCTGCAGCGTCTCAGGGCAGCCCTGCTCCTGGCACCCACTTCCTCCCGGGCCTGCACACAGGCCAGCGTCCTCTGGGGGTGGAGGTGGCTCTGTTCTCCTCTCCCCTCCCCGGCCCTGCCCTCCCCTCCCCTCCCCTCTCCTCTCCTCTCCTCTCCTCTCCTTTTCATTCTGCAGCCAAATGCCCGTGCAGGCAGCGATGCCAAGCACCCGGTAATCTCACGTCACCCATTCGGAAAGCGTGCCGTGGCTCCTGGCGAAGGCCCTGCCGCCAGCCTTCTGTCCACGTACCTGCCGGGCGTGTCCTGCTCTGTGTGGCGTGTCCTCTCCCCTCCCGGGTGGTCCCAGCCGGGTCCAGAGGTCCTGACGCGTCATCCCCACAGAGACACACGACTTTCTGGTCAGAAGAGGCTCCTGCATCAGGGAGGCCTGCGCCTGAGACCCTCCCGGCCACCGGTCCGGAGCCTCCCAGTGACCCGGAATCTCAGGGACTTCGTGGCGGTCGGCATCCCGGGGCTGGGTGCCCGGGTCCAGGTCAGTGTCCCAATGTCAGCATCACCTGTCCTGCCCCGCCTGGCGGCCCTGCTCCCTCGGGCCACTGACACCCCCGGGAGCACGTGATGAGGAGAGCAGATCTGAGGGTCCGGCGGACACAGGGCCTGTGCTGCGTGTGCCCTCGAGGCCTGGGGCTCTGGCCAGGTGGACCCGTGGGAGGACAGCCTCAGGGCACAGGAGGCCACTGCCACGTGCCACTCGCTCTTCGCTGCCCCGCCCGGCAGTCCCCGGGGGAGCTCTGAGCCTGGGATTGGCTGAGGGGGCTCCCCATCCTCTGGTGGGCAGAGAGCCCTTTTCAGGGTGAGGGCGAGTGAGTCCCCACCCCCCCCTCTTTTCCTCGCCCCGTGGCCCTTTCTCTTGAGCCAAGGCCTCCCTTCCTGGGCCTGACAAGGTCCCACATGCAGCTGGGGCAGCGCTGGTGTCAGGCACAGTGGCTGGGGCGGCCTGAGGTCGAAGTGGAGGCCGCAAGCGTTTGTTTGAGATAAAAAGAAAAAAGGCATCGCCATCGGGGCTCAGACACAGACACCCCAGTGATATCCTGGTGACGGGGGGAGGCGGGGCTTTTCTGAGGCCAGGGGGTGATTACCGGGGAGAGGAAGGCATTGCTCTCGGGGTGAATCCGCTAAGCTCCAGCCCTCCCTGCAGCTGCTGCTGCTTCTCCAGCGCCGTCCTCGACGGCCGGTGCTCAGGGCCAGGCTGGCTCCCGTCCGCCTTGCGCCTGGCTTCTGGGGACAGGGTTGGCTGGCCCAGCCCACAGGTCATGGGCCCGTTCCCACATTCCGAAGGGTCAAGGGGCCCAGCGGGCAGGCCTTCCCCTGGGGTTGGCGGCTCAGACTCGTGTTTGAACCGTTTCCTTGATGGGATTTTTTCTCAGCGGTGACATCACCATCGGGAGGGGCGGGGTCAGCTTGCGGGCTGCGGGACCCAGTGAGCCATCACTTATCTTCTGGACCGAAGCGTCACCTGCGTGGGGACACGAGTTCCTGTCGTGAGGACGGGAGGTGACGGCGAGAGGAGCCCTCGCCGTTTGGACCCGCCGGCCCAGGCCCCCACCCCCCATCTGTGTGGGCTCCTCGGTCACTTACTAGACGGGTTAGGCTCCTGGCAAAGAGGACTGCGCCATGCAACTTACTTTCTTTTTGGGGGGGTTGGGGGGGGTAGGGTGAGTGAAAGACAGAAACATCGATGTGAAAGAAACACATCGATCGGTTGCCTCCTGCAGCGCCCCCACAAGGGCCTGGGCTGGAGAGGAGCCCGCACCCTTGACCGGAGTGGGACCGGGCCTCCTCAGTCCGCAGGCCGGCGCTCTACCCACTGAGCCACACTGGCCAGGGCCGCACCTGACTTTTTTTTTTTCAACCGGAGACAAACCCTCTTCTCAGCGTGGTGTGTGTCCTCCTGGCGGGGCTGTCGAATTAAAGGGGGGTTTTCAGTGAAAGCCCGGCTACCAGGCAACCCGGTGTTCGCAAAACCACCAGGAGCGAAACCCACGGAGAGCCGGCGCGAGGAAGTACGCCTAATTCACAAATGATGCCGATCACTTTCATCTCCGGCTCCCTCGCTGTCCTCAATCGAAGACAGACGCGGGGGAGATTTAACGCAGATGTGCGGGGTGCAGGAATGCCCCGTTGCCAGGATGTGCTGTTTCGGGGCTGCAGAAAAATGTAATTGTCTTCAGAGCTGCATTCAAAGATTAAAGGGGGGACTGCCTCCCACATCTAGCCCTCCCCCCCTTCACAATTAGAAACAAAGTAAAAGGCAGGGGGAGAAGGGGTGAGGGGGAGGAGTTCTAACAGCCTGCTAAAAATGGAAGTGTGTGTGTGTTGTTGTTTTTTTTTTTTTGGAAAGTTTTTACACATTTTGGCTGTTTTTATTTGAGCAGATTCCCGCAGCGATGACACTGATTTTGAAAAGGGAGGGCCAGGGTTTTATCCGACAGTAATTCACGGAGGCCCCGGGGGTGCGGGAGGCCGTGTGGGAGGGACCGGAGGCCACCAGATTCCTGTCCCCCCTCGGGGTCGGTTCTGGAAGGGGATGGAAGAAAGGGGGGGAGTTATCATGGAGAGCAGGGGACCAGGGGGAGAACCCAGAGGGCAGATGACCTTTGTCCTGGTCTTGGAAGAGAGGCTGCGTCCTTGACCGTAAATAAAATGCAAAAACAGCCGAAACCGGTGTGGCTCAGTGGATAGAGCGTAGGCCTGGGGACTGAAGGGTCCCAGGTTCAATTCCGGTCAGGGGCATGTACCTTGCTTGCGGGCACAACTCCAGTAGGGGCGTGCAGGAGGTGGCTGATCGATGTCTCTCTCTCATCGATGTTTCTGACTTTCTATCCCTCTTCCTTCCTCTCTGTGAAAAATCAATAAAATATATTAAAAAAAAAATACAAAAACAGCTCGGCACTGGCGACAGGGACGTTGGAGGGCGGCGTTCTGGCCTCCCCGGGAAGATTTAGGGATGGTCTCTCCCTCATTCATGAGTTGGATCTCAGCAGCTAGAGCAGTGGTTCTCAACCTGTGGGTCGCGACCCCCTTGGGGGTCCATCGACCCCACCACAGGGGTCGCCTAAGACCATCAGAAAACACAGATATTTACATTACGATTCACAACAGTAGCAAAATTACTGTGAGGAAGTAGCAACGAAAATAATTTTATGGTTGGGGGTCACCACAACATGAGGAACTGTATTAAAAGGTCACAGCATTAGAAAAGGTTGAGAACCACTGAGCTAGAGGGACCCTCAACCTCCAGGTTCCAGCACACCTTCCCCGGCCCTCCCCGAGGCCCGCAGCTCTCTCTGTCCCCATTACAGGGAGGGGTGCGGGGCCCTGCTCCCCCTCCAGTGGGTGAACCCCTGGCCAGCAGGGGCTGCGTCTTGTTCCGCCTCCAGTTCTTCACGGGCCTTATCGCTCGGCTCTGCCCTTGGTAAGCACTTCATACGCACATGCGGGTTGGACTGAGCGCTCACTCGGAATTCTTTAAAAAATGTTTTAGGCAAAGAACACGTCTCTGTGTAAATAGGTGACTAATAGGCTGGAATATTAATGCGCCGGGATGGCCTAAGTGCTGGGTGGTGACAGATTTCTTTTCTTTTAATCTTTTCTCCACCTCTCTCCCCCCTCCCCCGCCAAGTGGTTAGAACCTATAGGCGATATTGTGATTATTTTAAGATCAGAGGCGTCAGGAACAGTGGAGACAACCCAGAGTCCAGCCTGGGAGGGCTGTTAAAGTGGGGGCATTTTATTTTTATTTTTAAAATATATTTTATTGATTTTTTTGCAGAGAGGAAGGGAGAGGGATAGAGAGTTAGAAACATCCATGAGAGACATTCATCAGCTGCTTCCTGCACGCCCCCCACTGGGGATGTGCCCACAACCAGGATACATGCCCTTGACTGGAATCGAACCTGGGACCTTTCAATCTGCAGGCTGAAGCTCCATCCACTGAGCCAAACCGGTTTCGGCAAAAGTAGGGGCATGTTAAAGTGGGGGTAACAGGAAAAATGCCTCAAGGGGTCAGGCAGGGAGTGTGGGTGATGGGGGTAAGAGCACGCAGGGCCCCAGGGCAGGAGGGGAGAGGCGGAAAAGCTCAGGGGAGGAGACCCTCGGGATGGGTGGGGACTTTGCTCAACTAGCAGCCAACAGACCCACCAGAGACAGTCCCCTCCCTCAGCTGTGGCTGATCCCGTCTGGTGGAGAGGTGGCCAGTGTGTGGCCAAATCGTCTGTGTCTCCAGGAGATGCTGGTGATAAAATCTTGCCTCTTAATTAAAGAAAATATTTAAAACCCTCTGCAGGCCACACCAAACACGCGTAAGGGCTGCCTTTGACCCGGGAGCCAGACTTTGCAAGCTCTGACTTAGCGCTGCTCAACTGGAGGCGAGTCTCTGCCTCCCGGGGGACAGTCAGCCCTGTCCAGAGGCCTTTCAATGGTCACCACTCAGGGGATGCCATGCCTGTGGTGGGCGGGGCCCGGGCTGCCGCTCAGCTCCGCTCAGCAAAGGACCACCGGCCCAGCGCGCCCACAGGGCGGAGGCCACTTTGGTTGTGGGGGTCCCGGGGCCGGGCCGAGATCTTCGGCCTCAGGTAGGAGCGGCTCAGCGATGAACCCGCTGGTGGCACCTGCCGGGCGGTGAGCCAGGGCCAGGGCTCTGCAGAAATTCTGATTCCGTTTCCCAAAAAGCTTTTGATGCCATGAGCTCTCAGAACACGCCACAGGCCGGAGACCTGAAAATTAGCCAGTGAAAACGGCTCCTCACCCAGTGCTCGGACTGGACCTCCCCAAACCTCTGTTTCCCCATCTGTACAGGGGACACCTGGAGCCCATTCAGCCAGGGGCAGGGGGGCGGGGCAGAGGATTTTGCTCCCATAAGAGGACGGCTGATCTCTGCTTCCTTCTGGGAGGTTCGGGACAGGAGTTGCCAGCCACAGCTGCTGCATTGAGGACAGCTCCCTGCCCCCCCGCCCCCTCCAGGACCCGAGACCACCCAACAGGACTGCCTTCTACTGCCGCTTCCCAGTTCCACACGGCGGGGCCAGCCGCCATGGAAGCTTCTCGGCGCTTCACTCGCCAACCTCTCGATGGACAGGCTGGTGCAAGGCTATTATTGTCCTTCTCCCACCCACAGGCTCCTCTGAAAGGCCTCATCCCCATGAGGTCTCGGTGGTCTCTCTCCCCACCATTCTTCCAAAGGGACCCCGACTCTGACATCTGGCCATGTCTCCTCCTATTACAGCCCAGAACATTCCTCTGAGAAAGCAGGGGGCCCCCCAGGACTCCCACCTCAAGCTAGTACCCCCTCCCAGCATCCTGCCTGGCTCATCGCCTCCCAGGGCCTTGAGACCCAGCACAAGGAGGTGGTGGGGGGAGTCAGTGCCTGCAAGCAGGAGGGAAACTGAGGCCGGGAGCCCGGGATGACATCTCTGGGATAGGACCCTCCGTGGCCGAAGTCCCCGTCCTCTCATTTCGGAGGCTCTGTGCTCCCTCCACTGATTCCTGCTGCAGAGGGGCGGGGACCATTCCTGCAAACAGCCAGTCCCAGGGAAAAAGCCGAACACCGTCTCCTTGTCTCTCAGAGCAAGGCAGGTCAGCCTGGCCACGGGCTCCCTGGGAAAAGCGGGGTCACTGGACACCCTGCTTTCCGCCACGCGGTCCTCAGGTGCGAGGACCTCCCCGGCAGCCGCCTCTGGTCTGAGCCATCGGCAGAGCCCCTGGTCTTGTGGCCATCGGTCACTCTAATGATGGTCAGAGCAGGACCCACCCAGCCACCAGGAAGTTCCCTCTGCTGGGGAGGCTGACACGGGGGGTGTGGCTGCCACTGAGGAGCCAGCCAGGAGGTGCAGCCATTGGCGAGGCCCTCACTGACCGGCCTGGCGGCAGAGGCGGCGGGCCCCTCTGTTCCTTCAGCGAGCCCGGGGAACACGCTCCACAGTGGAGGCCTGGGGCCCCCCGGGAAGGGGGCCAGAGGGTGCCTGGGCCTGTCACCCCCAGAACCAAGTGAGGGCAGGGAGGGGCCAGGACTCATCCTTTGGCTGGGGACACATTCCCTGCCCTCCAGTGCCTCCCCCGTGGTGTGGTGGCTGCTGCCAGGCCCCGGTGCCCCTCTGAGACCATGGCAGGCACCAGGTGGGCCCAGCAGCACCTCCCCCCCAGCTGCCAGCAAAACCAGCCGCCTGGCACTCGCCAGGTAAGTCCTCTGTCCTGCACCTCCCAGAAGCCCCAGCCTCATCTGTGAGGGTCAGAGAGAACCCCAGGCCTGGAGTCACCCCAGCCTCATCCCTGAGGGTCAGAGAGACCCCGAGGCCTGGAGTCACCCCAGCCTCATCTGTGAGGGTCAGAGAGATCCGGAGGCCTGGAGTCACCAGCGAGCTGGTGGACGATGCGAACTGGGACTGCACTCACATCCAGACCCACCCAGCCTGGCTGAGCCTGGAGCCCCTTCCCCACTGCCCAGGACCACCCAGCGGGAGCCGGCAGAGCCCACACTGCAGCCAGCCCTGAACATCTCGGCCTTCTGAGAGGCCCCCGTGCCAGGGCGAGTCCTGGGAGTGCCCCAGAGGGACCCCAAGTTCAGAGGAGTGGGGTGGGCAGGGTCCAGGCGTGTTTCCCTCCTGCTGAGCGCACAGCCCAGCCTTTGCCGCTGCCCCTCTGGCTGTTAGGGGGGAGGTGTAGGAGTGAGGGGGGAGGGGTGAGGGGTCAGGGGGTGGGGGGTGTAGGGGGCAGGAGGGAAAGGTCACTGGCTCTGCAGCCAGCAGGTGGCGTCCCCGTCCCTTCACTCTGCAGCTGTGTGACCTTGGGCGAGGCACTCACCTCTCTGTGCCTCAGTTTCCCGATCCATCAAGTGGGGGAAGTGAGGGGGAGATGGGGAAACGGACACAAAACCTCTGGTGCAGGCCCCGCGTCAGCACGTGCTCCGACCCGTGAGCCACTCTGCGGTCACGACTGCTGTGTCGGAGCGGCTGAGTGTGGGTCCAGGCCCAGGGGAGGGAGGGCTCTCACTCCCGGAGCGTGTGGCAAGCCTCAGGGGGCTCAGATGCCTCTGAGGTGGGGGTTGGGGGGTGTTAAGGGGGGTGGAAAGCGTGATAAGACCCTGTGATGTGCGAGGCCCCTTCCCGGGCCTCTGGGGCCCCCGGCCAGGTGTCTACAGGACCCCGGGAGGAGGATGGTTGCTCCTGCCGTGTCTTCCTGAGTCACCACGCCTTCGCCCTGGTTCCCATGGCAGCAGCTGGTACCCGGTTGGCTTGGACAGCTCCCGTGACCCCACTGACCCCTGGGGGTCGCCAGCGCTCTCAGGCTCCCTGGCCCAGAAGCCCTAGGTGCTTCCCTGGGAGGTGGCTTCCCCCCCTTCCCGCCGCCCACTCCTCCCCGGCCCCCCGCCCACCCCCCAACGCCCGCCCGGGGCCGGCTCATCGCTGGAAGTGGGACTTGAAACGCGGCCAAGGAGAGAGGCCTTCCGCAACGCCCGGCCCGCGAGCAAACAAATAAATAAATAAATCATCAGGGCTGTCTCGGCTGATAAACGGTCTCCCCCTCCAGGACGCACCCCCCGCCCCCCCCCTCCCGGCAGATCCATCCCAGCAAGAGCTTAATAGCCCCATTTAAGGCTTTTCCTTTTCAGCACGGAATTGAGCGGCTCCTGCCATTACGAGGTTTTCAGCTTCTCCCTGAAATCAAATTACTGACTCCATTTAATTTTTTAAAAGCTCGGATGATTTCCCTTCTTGAATCGGAGCCGTGACTCCAAGGCCAACCCCCCTCCTCACTCCAGACTCCCCCCCCCCACCCCGGCCCCCGCCCCAGCCCCAGCAAGGCAGGTCCCCTGCGGGCAGCCGCTGCCCAGGGCCAGCCGCCCCTATGCCAGGGCGAGCCTGACACCTCAAGGGGAGCCCGCGGGGGCCCCAGACTCTGGCCGCCGCCCGCCCGGCACCTGGCTGTGGCCTGGGCTGGCAGGAGAGAAGGCCTCGACCTCCCCTCGGCCTGGGTCCGCTGCCCGGGCTTTGGCACTTGAAGAACCTCGGAGCTGGCGGGGAAGGAGGTCAGGGCGGGCGCTGAGCTGAGGGCTCCCTGCCAGCTGCTCCCAGGGCCCCCGTTGCTGTATCCCGGACCCCATCACTCGGCACATGTTCCCGGAGCGCATCCTCGGGGCCAAGGCGGTGTCAGACAAAGGCCCTCCTGCGGGAGCACATGTGTGTGTGTGCGTGTGCATGTGAAGGTGACGGAGACGGACATAAACACGTGCACGGACCATTGCAGAGAGCGCCACGTGCTCTGGAGACCCAGCTCGAAGCCATGGGGTGGGGGTGGGGGTGGGGTCGGCTGCTTTGGGCGGGACTGTCAGGCGCCCTGCTGAGGGGTGAACCTGGAGAGAACTGGGGGGCACCAGGACAGAGGGAGGTGACTGGGAGGTGCGGAGGGACAGAAAGGAGGCCGTTGGAGCTGGCACGGGCAGGAGGACGTGGAGGGCAGGGCGGGCCTGCAGGGTCTCGCTTTGGAAGCCTCTGGAAAGCAGACGTCAGAGGGACACGAGCCGCAGCGAGGATCGTGGGAGGGAGTCCTGAGCAGACCAGTCACCCGTCCGGCTGGCAGGAGAGGGCCCCTCGGAGGGTGACGTTTGAGGCAGGTCCCTGGCCTGCAACCTGCCTGTCCCTCTCCTGCCTCCCAGACCCCCTCCCCCCTTTTCCAGTAGAGCCACCCAGCTTGGGGCAGACACACCAGAGAGTCCCGGAAAGCAGGGCCGCCCTTTACCAAGCCGTCCTCCCGTTTAACCGCCTCGGAGAGGAGACGCGGGGATGCGGCTAATGAACGCGCCGGCTGCGCCTGGCATCAGAGGCTCTCCGCCCCCCTTGGACGGCGGCGGTGCGCACGGCGGAGAGGGCGGGCATCCACTGGCTGGGCATTCTTCCCAGCTGTTCATCAGGAGGTGTGCGGGCTCCTCCCGGCCTTCCTCTCGGCGGGACCGGGCTGTGACAGGGGCTCCGGGTCCCCCAGGGCCTGGGTGGTACCTGGGCCTGGGCCCGGGGCCCTCAGGGCACTTGTGCCAGTGTTTTTCCCGCCTCGGGGACCTCCAGGACGGCCAGCCATTGTTTCCGGCTGACACAGAGCGTCTGAATGAGAAGTCCCCACAGGAAGCGGCTCTTCCCCTCCTGGTCAGCTCCCTGCTGGGCGGCTCTCCCACTGCCTGGGCTGTAGGTGCTTAGACACGGGTGTCTCCACACCCTCCCAGCTGGGATCCGCATCTCCCCCGTCCCTGTTCTCCCCCCCCCCCACATCACTCAGTGTGCAGTCCAGGGTCCCTGATGCTCCGTCATCCTCCTCCTCCGTTACCAGGAGCAACCAGCGGTCCATTTCCCCCTGGGGTTTTCCTCTTTGAGCACAAAGCCCGTGTTCATGCCCTATCCCATCCAGGCTCCTTGCTTTTCCCTTTTTTTTTTTAAATATATATTTTATTGATTTCTTTACAGAGAGAAAGGGAGAGGGATAGAGTTAGAAACATCAATGAGAGAGAAACATCGATCAGCCGCCTCCTGCACGCCCCCTACTGGGGATGTGCCTGCAACCAAGGTACATGTCCTTGACTGGAATCGAACCTGGGACCTTTCAGTCCGCAGGCCGATGCTCTATCCACTGAGCCAAACCGGTCTTGGCTGCTTTCCCTTGTTGACGGTCTCGGGTTCCCAGGTGCCGGGTGCTGCCCACGGAGCCTTCCTCCATCGCGACACGCTCTCCTGCTGCCAGGCCCCACGGGGACTGGCGTATTCCCTCACCCGGAAGTGGAGCCGTCAGCTTTGTAACCTCCAGATCGTTGCCTCAGCAGAGGGGCCCGGTGTGAAGCGCCTCCTGCAGGGTCCTGCCCCAGCTGGTGACCCGGAGCGGGCGGTTCAGGCCTCTGAGCCTGCTTCAGCCGGGGCCCTTGGGAGCAGGAGTAAAAGGCCAGGCTACTCTGCTCTCGGGTGACGTGGGGTCCATCCTGTGAAGATGGTGAGCTGAGAGCCTCCGCTGCTGCGAGCACCCCCCACCCTTTAGCACCCCTCTCCCCAGCGGAGTGCACCTCCTGACGCCTCTGCTGCTGCGGTCTCTGGGGGTGCGGGTGACGCAGGACCAGCCCAAGCCCCTGGGGGGCAATACAGGATGGTATGGATGGATGCTTGTTCCCACGTGGCCACTGACCCTGCCCCCCAGTGACCTCCCACGAGCTCCTCCTTCCCCCGCAGGAGCTCCCCACATCCCAGTTCTCCAAGCTCCCAGAAGAGGGGTTCTCAAAGCAGGTTCCTCCGCATCAGCGCCACCTGAACTCGCTAGAAATGGGAATTCTTTTTTTTCTTTTTAAATATATTTTACTGATTTTTTACAGAGAGGAAGGAGGAGAGATAGAAACATCGATGAGAGAGAAACATCAATCAGCTGCCTCCTGCACACCCCCTACTAGGGATGTGCCCACAACCAAAGTCCATGTCCCTGACTGGGATCGAACCAGGGACCCTTCAGTCCACAGGCCGATGCTCTATCCACTGAGCCACACCAGTCTTGGCAGAAATGGGGATTCTTGAGCTCGAGCCTAGACCTCCTCACCCAGGAACTCGGGGGGGTGGCCCAGCCTCTGCACTGTCACACGCTCTCCAGGTGACCCTGACATGTGAGAGTGCGATTCTTCGAGCATTTCAGCCTCTGCCCTCCACCCCGCGCCAGGGAATTCCTGCCTTCCTGACAATAGCATCACCTGGCAGCTTCCAGAACTTCCACCTCCGTCGGCTCACCGCAGCGAGTGCCATCTCTCTGAGGAAGAGGAAGCGTCCGTCCCGATTTACAGACGCGGGACCGGGGCCCAGGGCCTGGGCCAAGGCCACAGCGTAAAGATGGCAGCACCCTGGGCTCCTCCTCCGCAGGGGAGGGCTCTCCCCCCGACACCCCGAGTCCCTGGGGCTCCTTCCACCGGAGGAGTTAGCCCAGGCCCATCGGTCAGGAAGGAAACCCCCCTCCGGCTCCCTCTCTCTCTCCCCCCAACTTCCAGCCGCCATCCCGGGAGACAGCATCCAGGAAACATAAATTTCGCCCGGTGGCTGAGTAAGAGCTCGGAAAGGAGTCACACGTCAGGGAGATGGGACTTTATTTCTCAATGAAATAGCCTTTTTATGGTGGGAATAAAAGTGCCAGCGGGAGCCTAATGCCAGGAAGTAGAGAGCACATTTGATAAACTCCTGCAGCCAGGGGCGGGGCTGCCTCCGAGGGCGCTGCTCTGGTCTCTGGGGGTGCGGGCTGCCAAGGAGAGGCACCCCCACCCCCACGTTCCTACATGCGTGTTTCTTTTCAGGGTGGTGCCTGGAAGATGCTGGGGACCTTCTCCTGGACCCCGCAGCGGATGGAAGGGCTGACCCAGAACCATGGGAGCCAGCCTTTCGCTCCGGCCACCGGATCCCAGGAGCGGGGCTGCAGTGCGGAGAGTGGCCGGCAGGGGGCAGCATAACCCATCGTTCCAGCCGGAGAGAGTGGGCGCTTTGGGGCAAGGGGTGCGAGTACTGGGGGTGCGAGGATGGGGACTCTGAGCCTCAGCCCTCAGAGGGGGTCCTTGGTAACCCAGTGCCTTGGACCCCTTCCTGCGCCCTTGAGCCCTTTCCACCCACCCCCAGTCGCTTTGCAGCAAGGACAGTCTGTCACCCTCACTCTGGGTGCAGTGTCTGCGGGCCCAGATCTTAGTGAGTGGGGGTCGGGAGTGGGGAAGTGGGAAGGGGCTTCTCCATCCCTTTGCCTACCCTCTGGCCGGCTTCTCCACCGGCTGGGCTTGGCTTGGGAGTGGACTGACCACTTGGCTTTCTGCTGAAGGACCCCAGGAGGGTGCTCGGCTTGTGTGTATGGGCGGTGGCTCTGTGTGGGGTACCACAGCCTCCATGGTCCAGGGGGTGAGGGTTGGGGGAGCCGGGGGTTGCAGGAGGAAGTCCTGAAGGACAAAGAGAAAGCGAGGAAAGTGCCTCTCGGAGCACGCGGGTGATTGGCAGGTTTACGGCCCCGGGAAGGTGCGTGGTATTCCGCACAATCAAGTCATTTTTAAAAATAATCTCCCTGCTGAAGTCGTACACGCTGCTAATTGCATTTTAATAAGTCTCTTAAAATCTTGCCATATTTTTTAATATCCTAATATTAGGTAAGTGATTTCGGGGGACACTGGAGGGCACGGGGAGTTTAGACGGAGGAGGGGGGTGGGCTGCGAGGAAGCTGGGGGTGCTGGGGCCCCCGCGTGGCCGGTGACGTGCCTGCGCCTGCTTCTGTCTGGTGCGTGGGATGGAAGGCGGTGGGCGTCTACGACACGTGTGTGTGTGTGTGTGTGTGTGTGTGCGTGCATGCGTGGCCATAGACCGGGCTTCACCTCTGACCCAGCCCCTCCCCTCCTCTCTGTCCAAGGAGGCGGGTCCTGCGCCCAGAGAGGGGCTGTGACTGGCCCACGGCCAGGTAGCAGGAGGCAGACCAGGGGGGGACTCCAGCCCCGTCCCGTGAGGGTGGGGGACAGCCGCCTTTGCCCCGTCTGGGTCACAGCTTCCTGCTCACACAGTGACACCCGGAGGGAGAGGCCGGGCGCCCCCCAGGGCAGCTGCTCGGGGACCCACCTGAGTGAGTGGCAGAGCGGGGATTGCAACCTCAGGCAGCTCCCCTCAACTGGACAGGAGGCTGAGCGGGGCCCAAGCTCTCCCCAAATCTCCCTGGGGCCAGGGCCAGTGGGGACCAGCTGGGGGCAGCAGGGGAGACCTGCCAGGCCAGGACGCAGGCTGGTGGGTGGCTGTGGTCTCTTTTGTTCCTGGCCCCTCGGGGACTCTGCAGCGGGTCCCAAGGCCAAGGGCAGCATGGCACCTTCTCCTCCGAGTCCTCCGAGGTCAGAGGCCCGGGAAGACCACGGACCAGGCTGTCCGGCCTGGGGTTTGGGCGAGCTCTGGACGCCCAGAGGCCCCCCAAAACCCCCACGGGCCCTGCCTCCACCCCCCCCTCTCCGCCCCTTCCCCGTGCTCCCAGCCACCAGCCCGGGTGGGAGGCACATGGTGAGCGAACTTCTGAACAGGAAGTCAGCATCCAGGTCGTGCCGAGTCCCTTTTCATGTGGTTTCTTTAATCCCCGGGGCCGGGTTTCAGAAGCATTTTACAGTTTCAGTTTTACAAAGCTGCGCTCCCTTTAATGTCGGCGTTTCCAGGAGGCTGGGGGGAGCGGCTTCAGTCAAAACATGTGTGTTTTACATCGGCCAGCTGTGGGCCGCGCGGGCCAGGCCGGGAGGTGGCAATGTGGCCTGCAGGCTCCGGGGCTGGCTCCCTTGGCCTCTGTCCTCCTTGCCCAGCTCCCTCTCCGCTGCCCAGGCCTCCGGGGGGTCCGCCACAGCCAGCGGGTCCAGGGCAGTAGCCCCCAGGGGCCCCTTCTAGTTGCTGCTGATCATGCACCAGCGCAGGCTTCCTGGATGTGGGCACCTGGCGGGTCTGCCCACCCTCCAGCCACCTGAGCTCGGCTCACTTAGCGCTGTCCCCCTATTCAATGTGGGGCTTCCCTTGAGCAAGAACATCCCAGAAACGGCGAGTCTCATGTGCGAGTGCCGTCCGTCTGCTCTGAGGCGCAAGCAAAGGAGCCCGCACTGCTGAGGAAGGCTGGACCACGGACAGTCGCCCCATCCACGTCAGGAAACCTGGCCTTCCGGGACCCCTTCTCTGGGAGGTGAGGGACCTGCCCGAGGTCACAGGGTGGGTGAGATTGCGGCCCCTCTGTCTGTGTCAAGGCTCGTGGCTTCTGGGCCCTGAACTTCCAGCTTCGGAGAGCCGCCTGGGGCCGCCCTGAGCCCAGGAGCAGCGGGCTGCAGGCCTCGGCAGTGTGGTGGAGTGGAAAGCGCACAAACTTTGGAGCCAGTCAGACCTGGGTCTCCACCGCCCTCCTGAGGGGGACTGTGGGAGAGCCTCGATCTTCCCGTCTGTGAAATGGGGATGGCGCATGCCAGGGTCAGACACATCCGGGAAGCGCGCTGGCACCTCTGCAGACCCAGGGGTCATCTGTGAGCGCTTGGACCTGGTGTTCGGCTCCTGTCTCCAGCCCTGCCCCCCACCCTGACCTAGAAGAGGCAGCAAGAGGTCTGTCTACGGGGGGACGGGGAGTGCGGGACACACCGCTCAGGGTGAGGGTAGAGCGAGCAACGGATGACAAGGAGGAGGAAGGTGGTCATCCCTTAGAAGCGGGGTGACGGGAGACTCAGAGGCTGTTTGGACGAGGGTGAGGATGTAAGACATGGGGTCTGTGCTGGGGCCTTAATGGCTTAACCCCTGCCGACCCGTGGCCTCCAGCTGCCTGCAGAGGGTCAGCAGGCTCTGCAGCCTGGGGCCAGGGGACGCGTCTGCCATGGTCCCAGGTGTAGCTTGGTCTCCATGATGGCCACGGCGCCCCCAGAGCGCGTGACCTCTGGTCTGGGCTGCCATTCTTGGGCCACAGAGGTCAGGTGTCAGGGTCAGTGGTCCTGTCTCTCTCCCCCCGCCCCAGGCCAGAGGCTGCTCCCCGAGCACAGAGGACAGAGGAGGAGCCTTGGGGAGGGGACACTGTCCAGCGGCGGCCTGTCTCCCCTGGGGGCCGGGGAGTGGAGAGACCCTGCAGGGCCGCTCGGCAAAGCTGCGGCTGGTGGGCAGGTGCTGAGCACGCACACGCGCCAGACTCTGGGCTGGGAGGTCAGTGGTTGACCAGCTGACTCACCATCCATGGGCAGACCCGGGCTGAGCATGTTACATCATTTCATGCCACCTGCTCTAGGAGATGCTCCGGGAGGGCACCTGGGTCAGGGACGGGCACACAGTAGGCCCTCAGGAAACACTCGTTGAGTCAAAGAGGCTTAGAGCTCGACCGGCGTGGCTTTTTTATTTTTATTTTTAAATATATTTTATTGATTCTTTTTGCAGAGAGGAAGGGAGAAGGATAGAGAGTTCGAAACATCGATGAAAGAGAGACATCCATCAGCTGCCTCCTGCACACCTCCCACTGGGGATGTGCCCGCAACCAAGGTACATGCCCTTGACCGGAATCGAACCTGAGACCTTTCAGTCCGCAGGCTGATGCTCTATCCACTGAGCCAAACCAGTTTCAGCTGGTGTGGCTTATTGATCCCCAGTGGGGGGCGTGCAGGAGGCAAGCTGGTCAATGATGCTCCCTCATCATTGATGTTTCTCTCTCTCCCTCTCCCTTCCTCTCTGAAATCAATAAAAATATATATATATAAAAACAATAAAGAGGCGAGGCGACCCGATTACCTCTCACCGCCGTGTTCGTCTCGCGTGTTTATTCCTCAGGACCGCTGGCCCGGGGAAGGTTCCGGCCTGGGCAGAGGAGAGATTCGGGCAGCGGGTTCCCCCAGTCCCACACCTCACCTGCTCCCTTTTGTGGAGCGAGGCTGCCCCTGGCCTTTGAGGGTGGGGCTGAGGGAGGGCAGGTCCCCGGGATGGAGGGCGTTGCCTCTGCCGATCCCTGCAGCCACCCAGGGGAGAAACGCCCTGGGCCTGGGCCTGCCCGCTCCCCGCGGCCGCGAAGGGCCGGGCCGGGCCGGGCTGCAGCTGCGTGGGGCCCGGGGAGCAGGCAATCAAAGGCAGCCATGTGGTCCCCACTTTCATCTCCCGGCTTCAAAGAGGTGCAAACAAACTCTGTCCCCGTGCCAGGCGGCAGCTCCTCCTAGAGGCCCCCGCCTGCCTTCCCTCCCCCTCCCGCTTCTTCCCGGAAAACCAGCAGCGCCGCATCTTGGGGCGCCCCAGAGGGTTCCCGTCTCCTGGCCATGCAGGAGGGGGTGTCCCAGCCCCCTCATCCCGTGCACGTACCCACCCTAAGCTGGGCTGGGCGCGGGATGGGGGCACTGAGACACCCCCAGTCCCATC
Organism: Lasiurus cinereus; assembly: GCA_011751065.1. Taxonomy (NCBI): domain Eukaryota; kingdom Metazoa; phylum Chordata; class Mammalia; order Chiroptera; family Vespertilionidae; genus Lasiurus; species Lasiurus cinereus. The sequence goes on from JAAGEH010000227.1 coordinate 870,502, forward strand.
TCTGTGGAGCCTTGCAGGCTAGAGCCTGCTGTCAGGGTGGGGGAGGGCCCCCCCCCGACTTGTGGCTCCCCAGAAGCTGTGCCTGAAGGGTTTGCTCAGCCCTGGTGCGGGAGCGTGGAAAAGGTCTCGGGCGTCGTTTTTACAACGACGACCTGCTGAAATGAGAGTATTTGGGTGGCGTTTGGTTTCAAAGGTGTGAGGTTCAATTGAATTCCATCTGCCAAGTTGTCGCCTGCCAATGTGGCCACTGGGGGGTTTAAAAATGACACACGCACCTCGCTTTCCTGTACTGGGGTGCGCGGCTCCAGACAGGACTCCCGTTTTGCAGGCGAGGAGCCTGAGGCTCAGAGGGGTTTGGCGCGGGAGCCCCAGGGGTACACAGTGCGAATCCCACGGGATGTGTGACTGAATGCGTGCGTGTCTTCGTGGCCTGTGGGGACACGGATGACCCCATCCCGCCCTGTCCTCCGGGGACTCCGGGCCCAGAGGCTAGGCTAGCTGGGGGGAGGGCGGTGCTGGCATGAGAGGCCCCGCCTCTGGGCAGCGGGAGACTCAGAGGCTCCTGGCCCAGAGCCTGGCTTCACTGCTTACCGCGGAGTGAATGAGCTGCGTCAGCCTCAGCTTTCCCATCTGTACAATGGGCCGATGGGGGTCCCAGCAGCCCCTCCGCAGGATTGCTGTGACGAAAGGTGTTAACGTGGTGGCCAGCAGTAAGCGCAGCTTGTGAAGCCATTAATGAGGATGCGTGGCACGTGCCACGGAGCGAGCCCGGATCTCAGTCCCAGTCCCGCACCAGGAGGACCCAAGTCCCCACTGCGGGAGGCGGAGCAGACGGAGTCCTCTTTCCCTTTAAATCTCCTCTCTGGGCCCACCTGGTGGGGTGCTCTGGATGCCTGCTCTCTGGGGTCCAGTTTCCTGCCTCTTCTCTTGTCCCCTCATCACTCTGTACCCCGACCCTCTCCCAGGTCTGTCCCCGAGGTCTGGGGACCCCTGGAGGTGGCTTTCGGTCCTTTTTCTCTGGAGAGAAGCTCCTTCCAGGTAAACACACCTCTGGCCCATCGCACCCGGGACCTCCCAGGGAGGGCTGGGTGCAGGGGACTGGGGGGAGGAGCCCAGCACAGCCCTGGAGGCGAGGGGACCAGGCGGAGGGGAGAGGGGGTTCCCCGAGGCCTGAGCCAGATCTGGAAGGAGGTGGGTGGGAGCTACCAGAGCCCAGGGCACCCCAAGCGGGGGTGGGTAGGGGTGCGGGTGGGTGGGGTGGGGCGGGAGCAGCCGGAGTAACAGCCAGGAGGCCGTGGGTGACCCATCTACATTCGGGGCGCGGGACGTGCTGAAGGCTGGGGGGGAGGGCGCCAGAGATGGTAGCAGGAAGTGGGATGATTGGAACCAAACCGGGCCAACGGGAACCAGATGTGGTGAGGGTCGGGGGCTCTCACAGGAGAGGGAGCGGGAGGGGGAGGGAGAGAGGGAGCTCAGCCGCCTGTTCCCACCTCCCTCACCCCTCCCGGTGCCCCAGGTCCACGGCCAGGGCGGTTCTGCAGCCTCAAGTCACTGAAGGGAAATGAGAGCCACACCAGGAGGTGATTTTCTTTTTTAAAATATATTTTATTGAGTTTTTATAGAGAGGAAGGGAGAGGGGTAGAGAGTTAGAAACACCGATGAGGGAAAAACATCGATCAGCTGCCTCATGCACGCCCCCCACTGGGGATAAGCCTACAACTGAGGTACAGGCCCTTGACCGGAATCGAACCTGGGACCTTTCAGTGCGCAGGCCGACGCTCTATCCACTGAGCCACACCGGTCTCGGCAGGAGGCGATGTTCATATTGCTCCCACGTGGCACTGCGGCCCGTCTGTGGGAAGGGGGCTGGACAGGAACTCAGCCTCCAGCCCAGGAAAGCTCGGGGGCCCAGGGGCTGCTGCTACTGTTCAGCCTCACACCCTCCTCGCCCCTTCTTCCAGGAAGCCCCCCCTGGTTCTCTGGTTGGATCAAACACCGGCCCGGGGTCCCCAGAGCTCTGTGTTGCTTCCTCTAGGGCAGTGGTTCTCAACCTTTCTGAGGCCCTGACCCTTGCATCCAGTTCCTCATGGGGTGGTGACCCCCAACCATGAAATTTTGCTACTGTGATGCATCGTGATGTAAATATCTGCATTTTCCGAGGGTCTTAGGCGACCCCTGTGAAAGGCTCGTTCGACCCCCAAAGGGGTCGCGACCCACAGGTTGAGAACCGCTGCTCTAGGGAGCTGCTAGGACGCCCCCTCCTCCCAGCACGCAGCACACTGAGCAGGGAGGAGGGGCGGGGAGAGAACCCCTTTCCTGCTCTCCGCAGCCCAGGCCCCATCCACAGCGCAGCCACTGTGAGGCCTTCTAAGTTGTGTGATGAGGATGCAGAAGATGTCCTTCTCTCCGAGGCTAGCTCCTCTGGGCCTCGGTGAGTGGAATCCCACAGTACGCGTCCTCGCGTGGCGGGCTTATTTCACTTACGTGAAGCTCCGTCCGTGTTCAACGCGTGTGGAAATTTTCCCGTGAGTCTTCGGAAGGGGCCTACACACGGGCTGTACGTGCACAGACAGGCGTCCTTTCCCCAAACTGAGAGCCAAGCACCCGTCTGGCTCCGGCCTTGATTTTGTCTCTCCTCCCTGAATATCCCAGAGATCTCTCTACAACAGAGACAGCCTCTTTCTTTTCTTTTTTCTTTTTTTAAAAATATATTTTATTGATTTTTTTTACAGAGAGGAAGGGAGAGGGATAGAGAGTTAGAAACATCGATGAGAGAGAGACATCGATCAGCCGCCTCCTGCACCTCCTACTGGGGATGTGCCTGCAACCAAGGTGCCCTTGACCAGATTCAAACCTGGGACCTCTCAGTCTGCAGGCTGACAGTCTATCCACTGAGCCAAACCGGTTTCAGCAGCCTCCTTCTTTAAAAAAAAAAAAATAATAAAATAAAAAACTTATACACACACACATATAAATTTCAGAGAGGAAGGGAGAGGCAGAGAGATAGAAACATCAATGATGAGAGAGAATCATTGATCAACTGCCTCCTGCACGCCCCTTGCTGGGGATGGAGACCAGGGCATTGAGCCTGTAACCTGGGCATGTGCCCTGATTGGGAATAGAACCGTGGCTTCCTGGTTCCTAGGCAGATGCCCAATCATGGAGCCACGCCAGCTGGGCCGACCTCGTTCTTCAGGGGGGCTGTGTAGTATTCCACATGGCGCTGCTTCTAGTTTCTCCGATGAAGCAGCTGCGGCAAAGGTGCACGCCCCACGGCGCTCCTGGGCAGGGATTTCTCCAGGCTGCATCCTCGAAGTGGAGCTGCTGGGTCAAATGTCACGTGCATTTCCAATATGGACAGCTGGTGGGTGTCATTCGTGTCTAATCACCATCCACACGTGACGCCGGGCCCAGGAACCCACAGGGCACATCCCACGCCTGTGGCTTGGCTCCAGGCCCTCCGCAGCCCACCCCTGCCTCTGCCCCCAGGTCTAGGGCCCCTGCATTTGTGACTTTCAAACGGCAGCTCAGGACCCACTGCTGGGTCAGGAAGTCCGCTTAATGAGCGAAGACTGGCATTTGGGAAAACATTTAGTAGGAAACATTAGCATAGAAAACATCACAGTGCATTGCATGTAAGAGGGTGGGTTCTGCTTTGTGCAACATTTCATTAACATACAGTGTGTTGTTGTGTAAAATATATTTCTTATTTATGAAGTTTGAGAGCCCAGCCAGTGTGGCTCAGAGGTTGAGCACTGACCTATGAACCAGAAGGTCACGGTTCGATGATTCCCAGTCAGGGTACATGCCCCAGGGTTGTGGGCTCTAGCCCCAGTGTGGGGCCTGCAGGAGGCAGCCAATCAATGATTCTCTCTCATCATCGATGTTTCTATCTCTCTTTCCCTCTCCCTTCCTCTCTGAAATCAACAAAAAATGTTTTTTCTTTTTAAATATACTTTATTGACTTCTTTACAGAGATGAAGGGAGAAAGATAGAAACATCGATGAGAGAAAAACATTGATCAGCTACCTCCTACACACCCCCTATTAGAGATGTGCCTGTAACTGAGGTACGTCCCCTTGACCAGAATCGAACCTGGGACCTTTCAGCCTGCAGGCCGACGCTCTATCCACTGAGCCAAACCGGCTTTGGCAAAATTTTCTTTCTTTAAAAAAAGAAATTCATCTTCCCAGCATTCCTTGCAACTAGAGTGTGGTCATGTGACCTTGCCTTGACCAATTAGATACGGCACAGGCAGGCTCAGTGCTGAAGAGTGGGCTGGAGCAGGACGGAGAGACAGACAGATGGCAGGGGCAGCAGCAGTGGGATCCGGGCAGGGGCACCCGGCCTGTTGGGGTGGTTCGCACCCCCATGCCTGCGCTCAGTGACAGCAACAGAAGCCTGGGCGCCGGTTCAGCCTCCACCTCCGACTCCCTGGTGCCTCTGGAGAGCTCGTGAGTTAACCAAGTACCCCATCATTCCAGGCTTGTGAAAGCATAACTTACAGACAGTAACAGCCACCCTTTCATAGGTGCAGTTCTGTAGATCGTGACACACATGTACAATGAGGGGGCTACCGCCACCATCAAGACACAGAGCACTCCCGCCACCCTCCCAAGTTGCGGGGTGCCACGTTGTAGTCCGTCTCAGGGGCGTGCTAGAGTTGGCCAGTTCCAGCTTGTGAGCGTCAACTGGTGGGTTTTCAAGGACTTTGTAGCTGCTTGTTAAGCCTCGCCGTCATTTATTAAACTATATAAGCTGGCGATTTATATCAAAGATAATGAGCCACCCTTTCCTAATTATTTTTGCTGCTGCGTTCTACTGTGTGTGCTCCTGAGACCACGTTATTTATTACCCTGTTTCCCCGAAAATAAGACAGTGTCTGGTATTCAGGTTTGCTCCCAAAGAGGCGCTGGGTCTTATTTTCAGGGGATGTCTTATTTTTCCACGAAGAAGAAGACGGTACACATTTATTGTTGAACAACAAAAAAAAAGGAAATGTATGACCTGTCTACGGTACGGTAGTCGTTGTCATCACCAACCAGCTCACGGATGGGCCACAGCGCAGCCGGAGCTGTTCAGGCAGGGCGAGGGCTCTTTAAATCAGGAGTCAGACGCCTTAATGGTAGCTTCGGGGGCCTTATATTCCGGGGAGGCCTTATGTTCCGGGGAGGCCTTATGATTGGGGAGGTCTTATTTTCGGGGGGGATGCCTTATATTAGAGCGAGAGGCAAAACTGGAAGTAGGTCTTATTTTCGGGGGATGTCTTACTTTCAGGGAAACAGGGTAGGTCTGCGTGGTCGGAATACGAGGTAATGGTGTGCTGCCTCATGCTGGGGGGCTTGCCGTGGGCTATGGTGGGCGTGTTGACATCAGAGACATCGGCAAAGTTGGGGTTATTATTCTGTGGAGTGTCTAGCCAGTGACGGAGAAAATGTGAATAATGCAGATGAACCTTGAAAGTGTGTCTTGTCTGTAGCCATTACCTGGTGAGTCTCTCTCCCTCTCCCTCTCTCTCTCTCTCTCTCTCTCTCTCTCTCTCTCTCTCTCTCTCTTTCTCTCTCTCTCTCTCTCTCTCACACACACACACACACACACACACAAATTAAGAAATGATTCCTCCAGTATTTACAACTACGTATATCAGATTCGGCAAAGCAGTCAGAGGCATGGGATAAACAAAGGATGTTTTGTTTCTCTCTTACTCTTGTCAAGTGAGGGATCCCCGGAGAGCACCCCAGGACAGCCTCTGGATCAGAAGAAGCTGAGTTTCTTGCTCACGGTGATAAGGGAGACCACCACATCAACAACAGCTTTGTGGGGCCTCCAGGGGGGAGGGGAGACCATATTGGAACTGATTGAGAATCGGAGGTTTGGTTGAAGGAGGGTCTTTCACTGTAGGATTTAATCACAATTGGGTTGGGAACACAACAAAACAGTCCAGAATTGGGGGGACAACAAGGCAAGAGTTTAAAAAATACTATATACACTTTTTATTGATTTCAGAGAAGGGAGAGGGAGGGAGCGAAACATCAATGAGGAGAGAGACTCATTGATCAGCTGCCTCCTGCGCGTCCTCCACTGGGAACGGAGCCAGCAACCCCGTCCTGTGCCCTGACCACGAATGGAACCGTGACTTCCTGGTTCATAGGTTGACGCTCAACCACCGAGCCACACTGGATGGGCAAGGTAAGGATTTCTGAGGCAGGGGAGTAAAAGAATCGTGGGGTGCAAACTGCCTGTTGATGCTTTCCATTGGAGAACTGGTGGGTGTTTGGGGAAGTTCCCACAGTGGAAAGTGACGTGGCTGGCTGGGGCAGGAGCCTCCTGGAAGGGAACAGAGACCGTTTGGAGCAGAGTCTGGTCAATGTGGACTGTAACCCGTGAGGAGGTAGCTTCAGCCTCCAGCGCGTAGACAGTATGAGAGGAAGCGGCTTCAGCTCTCACCTTTAATGTTAAGAACAGATCCATGGTGTTTGTGTGGGACCTACACCTGTTTGTCGATTGCGCCCACAGCCAGCTGCAGATGGGTGAGTTTGGCAAATTCACTAAAGCGTTCTGTGAGACCCAATTGGCTATGTGAAGTTTGTAATTTTATTATTGACTAGTGGCCCCGTGCATGAAATTCGTGCACATTAAAAGGGGATTAATTAGAGGAAATATTTTAATGTTGCTATTTGCCCTTTATAATAGAAGTGTCAGAGATTAAAAAAATTACTAAAATGCATATGAAAATCTTCCTTCTATCAGAGTCTGGGGTGCACCATGGGACGCAGATCAAGTCCCTGGCCACCCTCAGCACCTCAATATCACGTGAGACCCAAACCCAGCTGGCTCCACCCCCATTGGGCGAGATACAGACCCGGCCAGCCCCACCCCCATCAAGCCCTGCTGGGTTGGGGCGAAGCCTCAGGTCCCCTGGCCTGGTGCCAGGCAGGGGGCACAGCTTCAGGTCTCTTTACCCAGCGCCAGGGTGGGGAAACACCTTGAGGTTCCTCATCAAGCTCTGCTGGATGAGGGTCATGACCTGAGGGCCCGGTCTGAGGTTCCCTGTCAAGCCCTGCTGGGCGAGGGGCATGGCCTGAGGTCCCCTGGCCTGGTGCTGGGGACAGGGGGCACAGCCTGAGGTCCCGCAGCCTGACACCAGGGGTGAGGTACGTGGCCTGAGGTCCCCTGTCAAGCCTCACCAGGCAGGGGGTGCCGACTCAGATCCCTTACCCAGGCTCAGCGCCATGCAGCCTCAGGTTCCTGGTGATTGCTCCTTAAGGCTTCTTATGGGAACTCGGCCTCTGTTGTGTACACACCAACTTGTGTTATGGAAACCCCGCCTCCACTGTGGGTGCTGCCATCTTTGTGACAGTGTGATGGTCAATTTGCATATTCCCTCTTTATTAGATAGGATAAGTTATACACCATAAATTTAGCAAAGTTACAGGGAATAAGATCAACACACCAAAATCAGTTGTATTTCTTAAAAAATTTTTTTAAAATTAATTTTAGAGAGGAAGGTAGAGGCAGAGAGAGATAGAAACATCAATAATGAGAGAATCATTGATAGACTGCCTCTTGCATGACTTCTACTGGGGATGGAGCCTGCAACCAGGGCATGTGCCCTTGACTGGAATCGAATCCAGGACCCTTCAGTCTGCAGGCTGAAGCTCTATCCACTGAGCCACACCAGCTAGGGCTCAGTTGTGTTTCTATAAAATCAATGAACAGCCCAGTTGGTATGGCTCAGTGGTTGAGCATCACCCATGAACCAGGAGGTCATGGTTCAATTCCTGGTTAGGGTACATGCCTGAGTTACAGTCTCTATCCCCAGTAGGGGGCATGTAGGAGAATGCGCTTGGCATTTTCCATCTGCTTATCATGATCAATAATTCTCTCTTATCATTGATGTTTCTCTCTCTCTCCCCTACTCCCTTTCTCTCTGAAATCAATAAAAATATTTTTAAAATATTAAAATGGTTAATTGTATGTTATATGAGTTTTACCCAAATAAAAATATAAGTGCTGTATATACTTTACATCAGTAAGATTCATAATAAACATATGCATGTGTATACATATATATGCACATACACACATGTACTTGTACATACATATATGTATATATATCTCCCACCTCCCATGAGCTGGTTGTTAAACATTGACAACACATCATGGAAGCTGTTGAATCCCCTCCTTCTCTCGCAGTGTTTTGCAAATTATTCGTGTGATTTCTGTTGCTCTAGTTTTGCCTTTTCTGAAATAAGTCATGTACGTTGAATTGTACAACCTGTAGCCTTCTGGAACTGGCCTCTTTAATTGAGCATGATGCTTTTGAGAGTCACATTGTCGCATTGCTCAGTAACTGGTCTTTTTTCTTGTCGAGCAGTTCTCCACGGGAGGGATAGACCACAGCTGGTTTCCTCGCTCACCTGCTGATGGACAGTTGGGTTGTTTCCAATTTCTGAGGACGAGTCCAGTTGTTACCAGCACCCATGTACAGGTTTTTGCGAGGACATAGATCTCAGCTTCTCTTCGGTAGACAGCTTAGATACCTAGGAGTGGAGTCGATGGGTCACATGTTCAGTGTATGTTTAACTTTCTAAGAAACTGCCTAACAGCTTTTCAAAGTGGCTGCCACCATTCTGCATTCCCATGAGCCACGTATGGCAGCTCCAGTTACTCTGCATCCTTGCTAGCATTTCATACTGTCAGTTTTTTAAAATATATATATAAAGAGAGATCAGTGATGAGAACCATTGATTGGCTGCCTCTACTGGGGATCGAGCCTGCAACCTGGACATATGCCATTGACCAAAATCGAACCCAGGACCTTTTAGTCTGCAGACTGATGCTCTATCCATTGAGCCAAACCTGCTAGGGCTATACTGTCAGTTTTTTTTTAAAAAATATATATTTTATTGATTTTTTACAGAGAGGAAGAGAGAAGGATAGAAATATTGATGAGAAAGAAACATCGATCAGCTGCCTCCTGCACGCCCCCTACTGGGGATGTGCCTGCAACCAAGATACATGCCCTTGACCGGAATTAAACCTGGGACCCTGGAGTCTACAGGCCGACTCTCTACCCGCTGAGCCAAACAGGTTAGGGCTATACTGTCAGTTTTTAAAATCGGAGCCATTCCAATGGGTATGTAGTGGTTTCTCATTGTGTTTTCAATGTTCATTTTGCTCATGACAAAGGGCGCTTGGCATTTTCCATCTGCTTATTTCCCACTCCTGGATCTTCTTCATTGAAGTGTCTATTCAGACCTTGAGCCCGTATTTTTCGTGAGTGGTTTCTTGTTGAGTTTGGAGAGTTCTTTGTATATCTGGTTCCCAGCCCTTTATCAGAGATGCATTTTGCAAATGTTTTCTCCCGGTCTGTGGCTTGTCTTTTCATTCTCTGAAGAGCGTCTTCAAAGAGCAGACGTTTTTAATTCGGACGAAGTTAAATTGATCAAATCTTTTATTTTACGGTCCAGGAAATCTTGGCCTGACCCAAGGTCTTAAAGAATTTCTCATATGTTTTTTTCCCCCTCTAGGAGTGTTATAATTTTAGATTTTCCATTTAGGTGTTTGCCTTATACCTTTTATTTTTTTTATTTTTATTTATTTTTTTAAAATATATTTTATTGATTTTTCACAGAGAGGAAGGGAAAGGGATAGAAAGCCAGAAACATCAATGAGAGAGAGAGACATCGATCAGCCGCCTCCTGCAAGCCCCCTACGGAGGATGTGCCTGCCACCAAGGTACATGCCCTTGACCGGAATCAAACCTGGGACCTTTCAGTCCGCAGGCCGACGCTCTATCCACTGAGCCAAACCGGTTTCAGCTGTTTCTAACTCTTTATCCCTTTCTCTTCCTCTGTGTAAAAAATCAATAAAATATATTAAAAATAAATAAAATTATTTTTAAAAAGGGCATATTCCCATACCGTGGAATAGTATGCAGCCTTCAAAAAGAGCGAGACGGACCTTCAAGGACTCCCACGGAAGGGGGGCCGTGATATACGGCGAAGTGCCAGAAACAGGCCACAGCAGCAGCTCCAATCCCCTCATTAACAAGACAAACAGGGGGTGTGTGTGCCCTGAGAAATGTCTGGGAGCACACAGCAGACCCTCTGAGGGCACCTCCAAGGGAGACTCGCTCTGCGTGTTTCTGATCTGCTGGAACTCATTGCCTCCAGCAGTTACGACTTTAATCTAAACAAATGAGACACACACTCACACACAGACTAGAGGAGGCGGGTGAGATTATTCCTTTTCTCCCAGAAATGCGGGAATGGAGGCCGGGAGCGGAGCGGAGTTGTCCTGACCTGCCCACGTGGGTGGCCCTGGGAGCCGGAGGGAGGAACTGGCTAGACAGGAGTCCTCTTGTCTGGTTTTCCAGTCTCTTGCTGTTCCCCCCACCCCTACCCCACATTGCTTGGAAGTCAGGAGTCCTGGCTTCTCTCCCGGCCTGGGATGGAGCTGCCCCGGGCACCGGTCAACACAGCGATGGCCCCCTCTGTGTCTTTCTCATCGCCCATGTGGGGTCCTGGGGCGCTAGGGAACCGAGTGGAGGACAGGGCCCTAGAGTGGGTCCTGGAGCCTAGTATTCAGGCCCTGCTGGCGGGGAGGGGGGTGGTTTTGAGGGGATACTGAGTAGAGAGGCTAGCTGAGCAGGCGGTGAGGATGAGGAAGGCAGAGGGGTAGTTCTCAGCAGATGACATGGGGACCACATGCACCAGCACCCCCGGTAAGTGTCTAAGAATGCTGCACGCCCTGGCTGGTTTGCTCAGTGGATAGTGGCAGCTGCAGTCTGAAGAGTCCCAGGTTCCATTCAGGTCAAGGGTATGGGCTCGATCCTTATTTGGGGGAGTGCAAGAGGCAGCCGATCAATAATTCTTTCTCATCCTTGGTGTTTCTAGCTCTCTCTCCTTCTCCCTTTCTCTCTGAAATCAATAATGATGATGATGATGATGATGATGATGATGATGGATGTTGCATTGAGCCCTGGTTCCACCCCAGAGCCGATGAACCTGCACCTGGGTTTGGTGGCATTTGGCTGCAGCGGAGAGATACCCTTGGCTGACAGTCTCTGGGCCGGGACCCGGCATTGGAGATTTTCAGACTCCGCAGATGATTTCAAGGGGCAGACAAGCTCCAGGGCCATAGATGGCGGCCTCGCCATCAAAGCGTGGGCCTTAGACCCACGAGCACCCTCAGTGTCACCAGGAAGCTCTGAGAGAGGCAGGCCGGGACTTCAAAAATCCCATCGTCCCGCAGCACCCAGGCCTCCTCACTCCTGGCGTGAGTGGTGGACAGGTCCCCAGACGGAGGTGGCGTGCAGGGTTGGGGCATGTGGGGGGCTGAGCAGAGTGCAGGGCTGGGGCGTGTCAGGGGCTGAGTGGAGTGCAGGGCTGGGGCGTGTGGGGGGCTGAGCTGCAGCAGGATGCAGGACAGGACAGTGATGGTGAAGGTGGTCCCTTGGCAGTTAAGGGCTCCTCTGGGGTCAGCCCCGATTTCATTCCTCTTCCCTGTCCTGTCACCTGGGCATGTCATCGAACCTCTCTGAGCCACAGCTTCCTCATCTGTACGATGGGGATGCCAACTGCCTACCTCCCAGGTGGTTAGGGCGCAGCGGGTAGACCAGATGTCTGGCTCTGCCAGGGCCTCAGGCAGCCCTGTTCTCACTGCTATTTGGCAGAATCTTCAAGTGCATTCAGTGGAGCACAGACAGCTACTCGGGCAGTCTGCAGGCAACCCCCCAGATGGGAGCCCATCATGTCGCCTCCCTGAGCCTTGCTATCCACCGGCAAAACGTGACAATAATAACAGTACCCCCTTGGGGTGTGGCCACCTCCCACAGGTGTCTGCGTTCATGTCCTTGCCCACACATCCCCAACAGGGCTCATGGCACGGACTAAGAAACAGACAGCATTTTGTTGAAGATTCTTAGGGAAATGAGGAAAAGGGGTTTATACCATGCCTGCAACCACGGAAACTATTCCAAGTTGTCCTCTGAATGCTCTGTTTCTTTGCTCCGGGTTCGTCTGCTCTGCTAGTGGCTTCTCCTCCTTCTCCTTCTCCTCCTCCTCCTTCTCCTCCTTCTCCTTTTCTTCCTCTTTCTCCTCCTCCTCCTCCTTCTCCTTCTCCTTTTCCTCCTCCTTCTCCTTCTCCTTTTCCTCCTCCTTCTCCTTTTCCTCCTCCTTCTCCTCCTCCTTTTCCTCCTCCTCCTTCTCCTCCTCCTTCTCCTTCTTCTCCTTCTTCTCCTCCTCCTTCTCTTCCTTCTTCTCCTTCTCCTTCCCCTCCTCCTCCCCCTCTCCTTGCCCCTCCCCTCCCCTTCTCCTCCTTTCCTTCCCTCTCTCCCCTCTATAACCCCTTCTATAGAGCAATTCTGCACTGGCCGTACTCTCTCCCCCAGCAAAACAAGAGCGACCTGCCAGGCGCTGCTCAGAGTGTCTTACGTGGGTTTCTCATTCAGTATTCACAGTGATCCTAGGCGGTGGATCGATTTTATGCCCGTTTTACAGGTGAGAAACTGAGGCAGCATTTTAAAAAATATGTTTTTCAAATTGATTTCAGAGAGGAAGGAAGAGGGAGAGAGAGATAGAAGTATCCATGATGAGAGAGAATCATCATTTGGCTGCCTCCTGCATGTCCCCTTACTGGGAACGGAGCCCACAACCCGGGCATGTGTCCCGACCGGCAATCGAACTGTGACCTCCTGTTGCAAAGGGTGACACTCAACCACGGAGCCACGCCAGCTGGGCCCTGAGGCAGCATTTTGGTCACTGAAGGCCATCGCACTTGTCAGCGTGAAACCGTGATTCTGACGCAGGCGCTGTGCCTGTCCCTTATGCTCTCCGATGTCTCCGTTGTTGTTCCTCTGAGCCAGCGGGCGGGTCTCACTCAGTCCGCCCAGGGGTAGATCGAGAAGGAACCATAGCTGGTTTCGCACGGTGGGTGCATTCCACACATATTTACCCAGCACCTACTAGGTGCCAGAAGCCAAGGACAAAGGGGAGAGCCAACGAGATGTGGCCTCTGTCGTCGTAGAGACAGTCCACCAAATTGTTTAAAAAGAAAAAGGAAAAGGCCCCACCCAAACCCACAAGACCCTCCAAGCCTCGCTAGCACTGCCTGGCCTGCAGCCACCCCTCCCCGCTCCCCACAGGCCACCCACCTGGTCAAGGGGAGACCAGCCCCCTCCTCCCACTAACCCTGGCCTCATGGGGGTGGTCTCTGGTGACCCAGGAGCAGAATGCGGTCCCCTCAGCGGGACCTTGGCCCACAGGTGAGCTGCAGCCCCAGCCCAAGCCTCTGGCAGCACCCCCACCCCGCCTTCCCCCAATGCTGGTAATTGGTAGACAAAGGAGCTTTAGACAGCTGGGGACCCCGCGTCCTTTGAGTCCCTGAAAACATGCTATTATTCATTAAAGCCTGGCTCTGGCGGGGCCGGGCCTGCCTCTTTCTGGCTGGGCCTCAGACTCATGTCTCTCCCGCAGTCTCTTCTTGCTGAATTTTTCAGTGTTTTTAACATCAGACTGATGTTACGTATAATTACCAACTTTGCACCCAAATTATATTTGACATGGCTTGTGTGGGAAATTAGACTATTTCAGCGCCTACCAATTCACCTGGGGAAGCCACGGCAGGCAGGAGGGCGGGCTGGGGAGGGGGGGTAGAGGGGGGAGGAATTTAAATATTACATGTGCCTCATGAAAATGCCAAGACTCTGCACTGCCGAGGAGGATTCTGTCCCCCCCCCCACCCTTCTACTTGCCCCTGTGACTTACAGAGTGCACCGAGGGTCGGAAAGCAGGCTCTGGGGGCAGAGGGCGGCTGGGGAGCCCTTTCCTTTGGGGGTACAGGCCTGGTGGGCAGGGGCGGGGCCTGCAGAGATGCTGAGGGGTGGGCGCTGGTGTCACCCTGCAGGAAGGGCCCATGGCAGGGTATCTGGCTGTCTCCTCTCTCTCCCTCCCACCCTCCTGCCTCTGCCCCATCTGTTCCTGTGCCGAGGGGAGGAGGATCCGCACTTTCACCCCTGCCCCGCACATGGGGGCCACAGCACCCAGAACCTGGGACACTGGGGTTCCAGGGCCAGTCTAAGCAAGCCATAGCGCACCCCAGAAGCCCCCTTTGGAACCGGCAGGCTGAGGGCAGTGCTTTGTCGTTCATGTCAAAGGAACCCAGAGAAGAATAAACCTCATTCACTCATTCATTCAACAAGGAGGTGTTCGCTGAGCATCTTTTTTTTTTTTTTTAAAACGTATTTTATTGATTTTTTACAGAGAGGAAGGGAGAGGGATAGAAAGTCAGAAACATCGATGAGAGAGAGACATCGATCAGCCGCCTCCTGCACGCCCCCCACTGGAGTTGTGCCCGTAAGCAAGGTACACGCCCCCGATCGGAATCGAACCCGGCACCTTTCAGTCCGCAGGCCAACGCTCTATCCACTGAGCCACACCGGTCTTGGCTGAGCATCTATTATGTACCCAGCACAGTCTCTGCCCTGGGAACCCAGAACTGAAAAAGGTTCACTCCTTCATCCGTTTGTCCCTCCAACACATAGAGACGATGTGCCAGGTCCGTGCCGGTCAGCGAGGGAAAGCAGGCCGTGCCGGCCTCCAGCTGCTCAGCGTGAAGCTGGGGAGACAGACCTCCAGTCCAATGATGAGTTTCTGGGTTTCTGGGAGGCGGGAAGCCCAACCCTGGTCTCAGCGGCTCCCTTGCTGATGGAGGCTGCCCACACGGAAGGTGGGAGGCCCTCTGGCTCCTGACGCGGGCCCCTGGCCTGTGAGTCTGAGGAGAAGGCTCTGCAGCACGGGGCCACCCCTGTCCCGGCCCAGGGGTGGGATGTGAACCCCGCAGGCAGGGTCTAGGAGAGGGGCTCCCGTTTCTCGCCCTCCCCGCACTGACCCTGCCTCAGACTCCAGAGAGGACCCCTGCGGAGGCATTGTGGGCCACTCAGAGGCCAGGATGTGAGAGGGAGAGTCGGGAGCCTGAGACCTTGGCTGCCGCTGCCCCCTTACCTGTGCCCAGGAGGACCAGCACCTGTGAGGAGGCAGCCTGAATACAAGGCTCCAGGGAGACACCCCTCCAGACCTCTGAACCCTAGAAGGTTGGGGAGGGGCCCTGGAACCTCCACCTCGTGTGGGTACAAGGAGAGGGCTGGGTAGCATCCGGGTCATTCCTAACCAGGACCACCCTGACCAGCAGCGAGAGCCTCAAGGATTTCTGTCTTCTTTCTCTCTGTTCCCTGGCATCCTTTCCTTCCTTCTCAGACCGGGGGCAGCCCGCCGCATCGGCCCCGGGGGGTTCTGGGGAGCAAAACAGTCAAGGTCACAAGCCAGACGTGCCTGGGCCCTGATGCACTCCAGCCTTGGCCTGCGATGGCGGCCAGGTGGCCGGGCTGCCCGTCCATCCTTCCAGTGACATACGGATTGTGCCAGGACCCGGTGCTGGGACTCCACGGTAAACAGGACAAAGGACATCCTTGTCTCCTCGGGCTTACGTTCTCTCCGAGGGGAAACAGGCAACAGACAAGTACAGTGGTACCTCGAGATACGAGTGCCCTAACATACGAGATTTTTGAGATACGAGCCATCGAGCGAGTGATTTTTGCTTTGAAATACGAGCAACATTTGAGATAGGAGTAATTGCGTGGATGGGCCGGCTGCACACGACCCACCAGTTTACTGTGACTCGAGTGTCTCATAGTTTCCCATGCCTCAAGGTTACGGAACGAATTAAACTCGTATCTCGAGGTACCACTGTAAGTGAGAAGCAAAGGGTTAAGACAAAAAGTGACGGAGGGTCTAGTTTAGGTTGGGTGATCCAGGAGGACTTCTCAGAGGTGGCAGTCTATCTATATAAAACCCTAATATGCTAATTAACCAAAGAGTGGAACAACCAGTCGCTATGATGGGCACTGACAACCAGGGGGCAGATGCTCAACGCAGGAGCTGTCCCCAGCCCGCAGGTCCCAACAAGTAGCGGTGTGGGGTGGAGCTGGTGAGTGGATGGCGCCAGGCCAGCCAAGGTGGGTGTGAGTGGCTCCCCCTAACCGCCTCTTGCCCTGCAGGTCGGCTCTGATTTCGGCCAGGCCTGGGGACCCTACCCATGTACGAATTTCATGCACCTGGCCTCTAGTCTATACAATAAAAGGTAATATGCTAATTAGACCAGGTCAACCAGACATCTTCTGGTCATCCTGCCTTCCTTCTGGACAAAGCCATGGTGATGGGGGCTGAGGCAAAGGTGGTTAGGGGCAATCAGGCTGGCAGGGGAGGGCAGTTAGGGGTGATCAGGCCGGCATGCAGGTAAGCCGTTAGAAGCCAGTGGTCCCGGATTGTGAGAGGGTGCAGGCCACGCCCCCCCACCATGCATGAATTTCATGCACTGGGCCTCTAGTATTTAATATAAAAGGCCAGACATGACTTTCCAGGCAGAGGGAACAATAGGCGTCCAGACAATAGGCAGGAAGGAGTTTAGTGGATTGGAGGAATCAGGTGGAGATCAGTGGATGTGTTTCAGGACAAGAAAGAGGCAGAGGGTGGGTGAGGAGAAGGCAGAGGAAGGCAGGGCCAGACCAGGGAGGACCCTGCTGGGGTGCAGATTGTCCCCTAGTGGGAGGGACCCTGTTTGGAGGGTGTTAGCACCGGAGAGACCAGATCTAATTTGCATTTTGAAAGATTATACTAGATGTTGGAGAATGGAGTATGGAGATCAGGGTGGGGCTGAGAGACCCCTCCCTCCACCCCTGGACCCAGCAGCCCAGTCTGGAGACTGTCAAGCACCTGGGTACCGGGCTCAGTGCAAAGGGCACTGACCGAGGCTCTGGGACTCAGCCCTGGATTCCAGTGCTGAACACACTCACTGCTGTGTGACCTGGAGCTGACAGCTGTCCCTCTCTGAGCCTCAGTGTCATCTGCAAAACGGGGACAAGAACAGCTGCCCAGCTTCTTTCCCGGGAGGCCGTGTGGTGCGCGTTGGGGCCAGAGCTGAAGGTGAAGCTGAAGGTGGCAGGTCCCTGAGCCTGGGCTCCTTTGGGGGACAGATTTTTCCTGGGAGGAGCTGATAAAGGGGTGACATCGTGGTTACAATCATCACCGGGGGTCCACCCCCAGTCCTGCTCCGGGTTCCCCAGTCCTCCGAGCCAGGGGTCCCTGCTCCCCTCTCCGATCCCCAGAGGCTGTCCGCCCCTCCCCCACCCTCCGGCCGCCAATCTTTTCCTTTTCTTGCATCTTCTTTTTAAAATAAAAACGCCGGCTCGCGGCTCGCTGATGTTTATGCCTCAGTAATACATTATGTATTATTTTGTTTTAAGCACAGCGTTTGCATCCTGACAGTAACAATAAAATGTGACTATGGGATTGCTAATACAGACAGACTAATGTTCCCATCGCCCGCCTCTTTTTTTTGCGTCCTAAGCACTTTTGAAAAGGCTCCTTTTATATTCCTAATAAAATTATAGAAAAATACATCGATTTACTGGAAAAGAGTTTAGGGTCGGGGTGAGTTTTTGCTCCCCCTCCCCCTGGCGGGCGAGCGGCTCCCCCTACCCCCAAGGCTGATGAATATTCTGCATCAAAGCGGCTAAGTGCTTTTTGACCCTGACCCCAGGTTGGCCGCTGCTCACCTGGCCCCCAGCCAGCTGCGGGGCGGGTCTGCTGGTGCTCGAAGGATTTGGGGTGCTGGGAAGTTGGGGGGCATCTGTGTGTGTGTAGGGCTGTGTGCTCAGGGTGTGTGCCTGATGTCCTGGGCGTGCACATCTCTGTGTGGGAGAGCGGGGGTGCAGTGGGGGTTAGGCCTGGTGTAAGGCCTGGGGGCAGAGCTCCAGGTGTTTGTGGGTTTCGGAATGTGGGGGAGGAGTCTGTTGGGAGGACACTGGGGTCACGGCAGTCGGGGTCAGGTTTGGGTGACAGTGTGGGGGGCTGAGAGGGGTCACCGTAGCTGTGGGGAATGGGTGCTGCCTGTTCCCCAAAGACTACATCTCCAGAGTCACTGTCCGCCTGACAGCGGGGTCTCCCCCAGGCGGCCCTGATCCCCAATCATGCTCCTGCGTG
Organism: Lasiurus cinereus; assembly: GCA_011751065.1. NCBI lineage: Eukaryota > Metazoa > Chordata > Mammalia > Chiroptera > Vespertilionidae > Lasiurus > Lasiurus cinereus. Next base: position 888,546 of record JAAGEH010000227.1, read on the forward strand.
CACGTGTCTGTGTATGGGTCTATGTGTGCATGTGAGTAAATATATGTGTGTATGGGTGTGTGTGTGAGGAGTATGTGTGTGTATGTGTGTAGGGGATAGGTGTGTGTATGTGTGTATATATAGCTATGTGTGGCTATGTGTGTATGTGTATGTGTGTAGGGGATATGTGTGTGTATGCGTGTGTATGTGTGGCCATGTGAGTAGG
>JAAGEH010000227.1:897686-923927 GCA_011751065.1 Lasiurus cinereus
AACCCTAACCCTAACCCTAACCCTAACCCTAACCCTAACCCTAACCCCTCTCTCAGTGTACCCCGAGAAGGGGTGACTTGTGCCGGGCTGAGAATCATGGGGGCTTTTTGGAGGAGGATAGGCGCAGGTGGTCTTCAGAGAGGAGGGGCAGGAATCAGGGGGCGAGCTGTGAGGGTTTGGGTTTGCTGGGTGTGGTGACTTGGGAGCAGAGAGCAGGAGGGGGCGTGTCTTGGGGCAGCTTCCCAGTGGGGCCTGGGCAGGGTTCCCTGAGTGCTATGTGAGACCCGGGGGACTCCTCAAAGCCAGCCTCGCGTCCAGGGACCTTGCAGGTCTTCTGGGAGGACAGGTCACCTCTCTCACCCAAATACAATCCTGAATCATGGAGGGCCATCAGTCACCCCCTTACCCCGAGGTTGGCAAACCGCGGCTCAAGAGCCACACGTGGCTCTTTGGCCCCTGGAGTGTGGCTCTTCCACAAAATACCACGGCCTGGGCGAGTCTGTTTTGAAGAAGCAGCGTTAGAAGTTTAAGTTTAAAAAATGTGGCTCTCCGAAGAAATGTCAGTCGTTGTGCTGTTGATATTGGCTCTGTTGACTAAGGAGTTTGCTGACCACTGGTCTAACCCAATCTGGCCACTCATGACCCAATGGGTTGGGCTCCATGCAGAGGAGGCCATTCCATGTGGACACAGGCTCAGAGAGGGGCCCCCAGGAGGCAGGCCCAGGCCCAGGCTCCATCTCCTTGTACATGAAGCCTGAAGAGACCAGCACAGCCCTCCGAGGCCCCGCAGCGGGGAAGGGGGTACCCAAGCACCCCCAGTTCCCCCTCTTACCTAGGGATTCACAGGAGCTACTGTGTAGCCAGGGGTCCCCCTCTTGCTGATTGAGAGCCACCTGGGTGCTCCAGGAAAGACCCTGCGAGGTGGGATCGCTGGTCCTCCCGTCACCCGACCATTGTCAAACTCGCCTGCCCCAGGGAACCGCTCTTTCAAGGATCACCTATTACCACGCCGCGGGACTAGCTGTTGGAAAACGGACCTAAATCTTTCAAATCCCCTTTCCCCGGATTCCTCGAGTGTTTCAGTTTCCACGTTCATTGTCAGAAGTCTGGAAAACATAAGGCACAGAAGCGATGGTTTAGATCCGTGGTCGGCAAACTGCGGCTTGCGAGCCACCTGCGGCTTTTTGGCCCCCTTGAGTGTGGCTCTTCCACAAAATACCATGGCCTGGGCAGTGGCGTTAGCAGAAGTTGAAGTTTAAAAAATGTGGCTCTCCAAAGAAATTTCCATCGTGGTGCTGTGGATATTTGGCTCTGCTGACTGATGAGTTTGCCGTCCACGGGTTTAGATCTTTCAATACCTCGCCACCCAGAGGGAACCACTGCTAACATTTGGGTCTGTCTCTCTCCAATCTTTTTTCTTCTTCTATGACTGTGTAGGCGTGTGTAAAAAACATGGGTATCTACACTGGGATCATAGAGTTTTGCATCTTGCTTTTTTTCCTGCATTGTTATAAACCCCTTAACACACGGGAAAGATGGTAGGTACAGTTTAAAGAACTACAGTAAAACAAACCTCCAGCCGAGACCGGTTTGGCTCAGTGGATAGAGCGTCGGCCTGCAGACTGAAAGGTCCCAGGTTCAATTCCGGTCAAGGGCAGCATGTACCTTGCTTGCGGGCACAATTCCAGTAGGAGGTGTGCAGGAGGCGGCTGATCAATGTCTGTCTCTCATCGATGTTTCTGACTTTCTATCCCTCTCACTTCCTCTCTGTAAAAAAAATCAATAAAAAAAATATATATATTTAAAAAAAAACAAAGCCCAGATATCCAGGACTCAATTTAAGAATTATTATATCCTACTTTTTCACTGTCCCCTGCCATTAAATATTCTTTGAGAACTTGAGTTTGAATGGCTCCCGGGTATGCCTTCAAAGGGTGTGCCATACTTTATTTAACAAACCCCATCGTCTCAGAAATTAAGATGGTTTTCCATTTTTTACTATGAAAAGAACACCCCGATGAACGCTATGATATGTAAATCTTGACCCATAATCAGAGAGCTCTCCGACTGCGTAAGGGGAGAGCAGTGGAATTACTAGGCCGATGTTTAAAATAGTAAGAGCCGACATATGCCAAGCACTTCTTTGCCAGGCCTCGAATGCATTCATCAGCTCACTGAAATGTACAACGCCACGTGGGAGGTGGGACTCTTGTTCCCAGCACACAGATGAGCAACCGAGGATCGAGGAAGCTAAGAAAGGCACCGAGTCACCGGACAGCAAGGGACCCAGCTGGTCTTTGACCATCCAGAGCCTGGCTCCAGAGCTGGAGTGCTCAGCCAAATGCCATGCTTTGGTTTGTCCGTGCAACAGAATTTACTGAGCACCTACTATGGACCAGGCACTGTCACATCATAGGTAGACGGCAGGGGATCTGCCCTGCATTCCGGCGGGGGAGGTAGATAGTAAAGCCATTAAGTGAGATCTTTCCGTTGTTGGAAGATGGTAAGTCTAGTGGTGGGGTAGGGGGTAGGGGGAAAGCAAGAGAGAGGGAAGGCAGAGATGGTGTGAGGACTTCCTGAGAAGGAGACATTAGGGCACAATTTTTAAAAAATATATATATTTTGCCGAGACCGGTTTGGCTCAATCGGCTTGTGGACTGAAAGGTCCCAGGTTCTATTCCGGTTGGGGGCATGTACCTTGCTTGCGGGCACATCTCCACTGTGGGGCGTGCAGGAGGCGGCTGATCGATGTCTCTCTCATCGATGTTTCTGACTTTCTATCTCTCTCCCTTCCTCTCTGTGAAAAATCAATAAAATATATTAAATATATATATATATTATTGATTTTTCACAGAGAGGAAGGGAGAGAGAAAGAGGTAGAAACATCGATCAGCCGCCTCCTGCACACCCCCAATTGGAGATGTGCCTGCAGCCAAGGTACATGCCCTTGACCGGAATCGAACCTGGGATCCTTCAGTCCGAAGACCGATGCTCTATCCGCTGAACCAAACCGGTTTTGGCGAGGGCACAGTTTTAAAGGAGGTGAGGGAAGCTTCATGGAGATCCCATGAGAAAACGCTCCAGGCAGAGGGACCTGCCGGTGCCAAGGCCTGAGGGACCCCAGAAGGCGAGTGGAGCTGGCGCAGAGGGAGAGGAGGTGATGTCAGAGAGGGAATGGAAGGGGCGCAGATCTCGGGGTGTTGAGGGACCCTGAAGGGATGTTGGCCTTTCTCTGGGGGAGATGGGAGCCACGGAGGGTTCTGAGCAGAGCAGCGAGGCCACCCAGCTTACAGTGAGCAGGAACTGTGGGACGGCTGGGGGGAGAGTCTGCATCGGGGTGAAGGTGGCAGCGAGGAGGCCCCTGTGGCAGTTGTGGCTCAAGACGATGGGGGCGCAGGCCAGGCTGGTGGTGTGGACAGAAGCGATTTCCTTCCGAAGAGATTCTGAAAATGGAGTGGACAGTATTTGCCACTCCTTCGGTGAGGGGGCATTTGAGAGGAATCAAGGGTCACCTCCAGAGTTTGGAGCTGGAGCCCCGGAGGCGGGGGGCTGGGGGGGATGCGTTTAGCCCAGCTGAGAAGACTGAGGGTGGAATGGGGTAGGGACGCGTGAAGTTTGGGGCGCTGGGGCAGACATCCCTGCCAGCCTGGCATCTGCTCTCTCCCACTGGGCACGCGGGAGGGTGGTGCGTGCGCCCACCTCGACGTTAGCTGTGGCCTCGAGAGGCGTTCTGGCCAGAGAGTTGGTGGGTGGAAGCGTAACTTCTGAATTAGCCACCTGCACCCAGCTCAGGGGCAGGTGCCCGGCGGGGCCTCCCCCAGCCTGGGCTCCTGGGTGACTCCTGCAGGCCAGCCCGGTGCCCACCTGCACTGAACGTTCATGTTCTCGGGAGCCGCTGCGGTCTTGGTGTGTTTGTTATCACAGCGAATCGTCCTCGCCGGAGGAATGCACACCGTCAGCAGGACGGCCCCAAAGCGTCATAGGTTGTCACTCAGCAATGGGGCACGGCCATGGCAGTTCGTTCTGGTCACAGCTTTGTCTCATTCGGCGATTTCCAACCCTTTCTGCCTCGTGGCACACACAAACCAAAGACTAACCTTCTGGGGCATGCCTATATATATAGGTACAATTTGACAAGAAATAGGTACAATTTTTATTGAGTAACAAAAAGTAATAATAGCCAAAACCGGTTTGGCTCAGTGGATAGAGCGTTGGCCTGCGGACTGAAGGGTCCCAGGTTCAATTCCAGTCAAGGGCATGTTACCTTGGTTGACATCCCCAGTGGGGGGTGTGCAGGAGGCAGTTGGTTGATGTTTCTCTCTCATCGATGTTTCTAACTCTCTGTCCCTCTCCCTTCCACTCTGTAAAAAAATCAATAAAAAATATATTTTTAAAAAAGTAATAATAGTAGTTAGCTATATCTTTTGCTCCAGAGGGATTTTTAATGAATTTATTTTTTAATTGAATTTATGGGGGTGACATTGGTTAATAAAATGATGTAGGTTTCAGGGTACAATCCTATAACACATCTAATGTAGATTGTCTTATGTGTTCACCACCCCAAGTCAAATCCCCTTCATCATCATTTATCCCTCCTATCCCCTCTTCTCCTCCCCTTCCCCCCTTTTCCTCTAGGCATCACCTTAGTGTTTGTGTCTATGAGGGCTGCCTTTTCTTAATCCCTCACCGTTTCCACTCAGCCCCCCTCGCCCCTCCTCTCTGACAGCCGTCAGTTCTCTCTATCTAGGAGTCTGTTTCTATTTTGTTAATTTTATTCATTACATTCTACATCCACGTGAACTCACGTGGTGCTCGTCTTTTTCTGGCTGACTTATTTCACGTGGCATAATGCTCTCCACGTCCATTCATGATGTCGCAAAAGTTGAGATTTCCTTCTTTTTTTATGGCCGAGTCGTATTCCATGGTGTACATGTACCACAGCTTTAAAAAAAAATTATTGATTTTTTACGGAGAGGAGGGGAGAGGGATAGTTAGAAACATCGAAGAGAGAGAGACATCCATCAGTCGCCTCCTGCACGCCCCCGACTGGGGATGGGCCCGCCACCAAATACATGCCTCCCCCCGCCCCCCCACTGGAATGGAACCTGGGACCTTTCAGCCCACAGGCCGATGCTCTATCCACTGAGCCACACCGGTTTCAGCTGTACCACAGCTTTTTTATATCCACTCATCTACGGATGGGCACCTGGGCTGCTTCCAAATCTCAGCGATGTTGTAAACAATGCTGCAATGAACAGAGGGGTGCATATATTCTTTCCCATGAGCGTTTTGGGTTTCTTGGGATCTATTCCCAGGAGGGGGATTGCTGGGTCCTGAGGCAGCCCCATTTCTTAGTTTTGTGAGGAAATTCCATGCCGTTCTCCACGGTGGCTGCACCCGTCTGCGTCCCACCTGCAGGGCACCAGGGGCCCTTTCTCTGCATCCTCGCCAGCACCTGTCGCCTGTCGTTCGTTACTTTACCGATGAGAACCATCCTGACAGGTGTGAGCTGATACCTAACGTGATTTCCCAAAGGGACTTTTCAAAAAATCAGGCGCCTTTACTTATTATGCCTAAGGATTTGGGGGACCAAGAATTCATCAGATGCAACTTTATTGGGATTATTCAGCCCATAAGATGCAACCCTATTATACGCCTCTATATCTATGGTTCAAGACAGGGCGTTCACACCGGATGGCTGTTGTTGTGTTGGCTGTTGTCATTTTTTTACCTGACCATCTAAGGCAGTGGTTCTCAACCATCCTAAGGCCGTGACCCTTTAAGACAGCTCCTCCTGGGGTGGTGACCCCCAACCATAAAATGATTTCCGTTGCTACTTCATCACTGTAATCTTGCTACTGTTATGAACTGTAATGTACATATCTGATAGGCAGGATGTATTTTCGTTGTTACAAATGGAACATAATTAAAGCATAGGGATTAATCACAAAAACAATATGTAATTATATATTGTGAAATATTTATTTCTAATTACAAATAAATGAAATTTCGTCTTGAATCGTGGTGTAGCATGGGTAACAGTCTTTATATGACAACAGTAAACGACATGGCTACACTTTGCTACCCCGAGGAGCGGTGTGTTGGTTCCTAAGACCATGGGAAATAGGTGTTTTCCGCTGGTCTTAGGCGACCCTTATGAAAGGATCGTTCGACCCCCCAAAGGGGTCACAACCCACAGGTTGAGAACCGCTGATCTCAGGGGAAAAGGTCAGCGCCCTTGACTCAACAGGCAGGTACTGCATGTTTTAAAACGTCTTGCGGCCCCCGGGTTGAAAATCCAGGTGTAACTGCTAGCTTCTTCACACATGTGAAGTCAGGGTCAGCAAGAGAGGAGGATGGTATGTCTGAGCCCTGGAGGGTGGGGGAGACCCCCTGGCACCGGGGTGGGGGGCACCTCTTCTTTATCAGCCTCTCTCAGAGGCCTGATTCCCACCCTCACCTCCCACCCAACTCTAAACGTGCCTCAGCCTCTTCCCAAGGCGGGGGGGTGGTGGTGGGGGGGAGGGGGAGAGGTCAGAGTGTGCCCGTGGCCTTGTCACTGGGTAGAGAACATGAGTGTGTGCCCAGCTAGGGCTGCCACGCCCAGGAAGGCACCTCCTGGGCAGATCCAGGCCATGGGAGAGGGTGAGAGACGGGCACAGCCGCCTCCCAGCACTTCCCTGCGCCTAACGGGATGCATATGCTCCCTCTGCAGATGTAACAAGAAGTCTGATTTATGGGGCTGCCTTTCAGATGAATTTAAGCTGGATGCTACTGATTAAACCCCAGAGCCAGGACTCCCTCCCCCTCCGCCCCCTCCTTCCCTTCCCTCTCCCCTTCCCTCCTTTCCCCCTCCTTGCTCCCCTTCTCCCTCTTCTCCTCCACCCCCTCTCTCCCCTCCCCTCCCCCCACACTCCTATACACAATGGCCCATCCGGGATTGGCCAGCCCCGCCTGGAGCAGACAGGTGTGTTCTGTTTTCTCACGGCCGGCCTGTCTACAGCTGGACAGAATAATACGCGGCACACAGTCTTTTTTAAAAAAGCAGTTTTACTTTAAAATATATATATTTTTATTGAATTTAGAGAGAGAGGAAGGGGTGAGGGGCGGAGAGATAGAAACATCAATGAGAGAGGAACACAGATCAGCTGCCTCCTGCACCTCCCCCCTGCTCCACTGGGTATTGAGCCTGCAACCTGGGTCGATGCTCCACCACTGAGCCACACGGGCTGGGCAAAAGCAGTTCTACTTTTAGGGAAGGCACCATCTCCTTACTTTTGAGGGGTTGCTGGAGGAATTCTGCCTTTTCTAAGTGCCGACATCAAGGAGACAGATGTCGAGACCAGCCCAGGGCTCCAGGGAGAGGTTTGAGCTACAGAGAGGTACATTTGGGAACTGTCAGCATATATGGGGGTACAGCACGGGGCGGGGAGGAGAGTCCATTGAGAAGGGTGGGAATTCTGAGCCTCTGGTGCTGCAGAGACGGGAGTAGCAGCCAGGAGAAGGGAGAGGAGCGGATGAGGCGGGCAGGGTCTGAGGAGGATGGAGATCCCTGGATCTGGTGGCGGATGGGACCAGGCCACCGGCTGCCGGTAACTGACCACTGGGCTTCCCTACAGGGCGGCATTGGTGTCCTGGGCTAGAGCAGCTGTGTGGGTTCCAGAGACAATGGCAAGAGCCTGGCTGGCGTGGCTCAGTGGTTGAGCGTCGACTTATGAATCAGGAGGTCACGGTTCGATTTCCAGTCAGGTCACAGGCCTGGTTTTCGGGCTCCATCCCCAGTGGGGTGTGCAGGAGACAGCTGATCAATGCTTCTCTCTTATCATTGATGTTTCTATCTCTCTCTCCCTTCCTTCTGCATCAATAAAAGCAAAAAAATATATCCTCCTATCTAATAAAGAGGGAATGTGCTAAGTGACCATCACTCCGTCACAAAGATGGCTGCACCCACAGCTGAGGCCAAGTTCCCATAAGGAGCCTTAATAATGAGCAATCAGCAGGGACCTGAAGCTATGCTCTCCCCCACCCCTTGGGACTTGACAGGGGACCTCAGGCCACACCCCCTGCCCCAGTGCCAGGCCAGGGGACCTGAGGCCATGGCCCCCACCCAGCAGGGCTTGACGGGGGATCTCAAGGTGAGCTTTCTGTCCTGGTGCTGGACTAGGGGACCTCAGGCTGCTCCCCCTGCCCCAGCACCAGGCCGGGGGGACCTCAGGCCATGCCCCCCACCCAATGGGGCTTGACAAGAGATCTTAGGCCGTGTCCCCAATGTGGGAGGGCTTGATTGAGGACTTCAAGTCATCCCCCCGCCCTGGTCTGGGCTTGGGGGACCTCAGGCCATGCCCCCATCCTGGCATCGAAACCAGGGGACCTGAAGCTACGCCCCCTGCCTGGCAGGGCTTGACAAGGGTGGGACTGGCCAGGTCTGATCTGGATCTAGCCCAGTGGGTAGGGGGACCTGCCGGGTCTGAGTTTCATGCGATTTTGAGGAACATGTGGGTGGGCAGGGACTTGACTCTGGGTCCCCTGGTGCGCCCAGACTCTGACTGGAGGAAGGTTTTCATATACATTTTACTAATATTCTTTCATCTCTGACACTTCTATTATAGAGAAAAGACAAATAGCAATATTAAATTATTTTCTCTAATTAACCCCTTTTTAATGTGCATGAATTTCATGCACCAGGTCACTAGTATATATATTAAAAGAGAGCATGGGAAGAGAGGTGCCTCTTTTGAGGAACCTCACTGGGCAGGAGAGCAGAGAGGAGGGTGGCCGTTGGGGGGGCGTGGGGTGGGGTGGAGGGAGGGGGGTGGAGGGAGCAGGGTGTGCCGGAGAAAGGGGAGGCTGGTGCGAAGAGCAGGAGGCCAGGGAAAGCTGCCATGTGTGGCCCGAGGCGGAGCTAGAACGTTCTCCAGAAGGTAGGGGCGTGGGGTTCGGTGCCAGCGGCAGATGGCAGCCATACATGGGGAGAGCCAGGCTGCCACTTGCCCATCAGAAAGCTTCCCATCCCAGACCCCCGCCCCCCAAAGCAGGGGCCGAGGGGACCTGCATGTCCCAGGCCCCAGTGGAGCATTTTATGCCCTTGGCAGCCACTTCTTCTTCTCCTCTTTAATCCTCACCCGGGCATTTTCCCACTGATTTTTAGAGAGAGGGGAAAAGAAAGGGAGGGACAGAGAGAACCATCGATGTGAGAGAAACACATTGATCGGGTGCCTCCTGCACGAGCCAGGATGAGGGCCCGGACCGAAAAGGGGTCAAGAGGCCTTCGCTAGGTTTGCCTGCGGACTCGCTTTTGTGTGTATCCGTCGTGGTAGGTGGGCCAGTGCCTCCGGCTGCCAGGCCAGGATCCTCAGGAAGAGGTAGTTGGGGGAGTAGCCCCCTAAAGTGCACAGGCCACCTGGAGAGACCAGTCGGTGGCCCCCGTTACTAGACCAAGAGTCGGCTTTCCTGGGAGCAGCTCCAGGATGGGCGCAGGAAGTAAAAGGTGGGTCCTGGGCTAGGTCTGGGGGTCCCGAGGGCTTCCCCCAGAGCCTGCTTCTCAGCTGAGTCCCAAAGAACATTGAGGTGCAGTCTGCAGAGAAGGTTTGGGAGGCAGTGTCCCTGCGAGGGGTGCAGAGGCTCAGCGGCTGGAGGACCCAGCTGTCTGCAGTGAGCTATCGGGGAACCGGGCTTCCCAGCGACCTGCAACCCGGGCCCGGGTCAGGTCCTGCACCCCCTCTCCGCCCACATCCTGCCCGCCCGCCGCAGGGGCTGCCTCTGCGCACCCCCAACCCCCGATGCGATTCGTGGTGCCCGGAGGCCTGCGGGGCGCCTAATGGGCTGTGGGCCCGCGTTCCGGGGCGGGGTCCGGGCCGCTAATGTGCGGTCGCCCCGCCCCAGGCAGCTGGTGCCCCCGCGGCGACCCCGGGCGATCGATAAGCATCAGGCGGCGGCGGCTGGAGGGCCCCCTCCCCGGGCGCCTCTGACTCTGACGGTCCTTCTGGGGCCTCCCGCGCTGCGGGGGGGCAGCGGGAGGCGGAAAGGGGTGCCCGCCCCCGGGGCCGCCGCCGTCCAGAGCCAGCCCGGCCTCTCCCCCGCCTCCAGGCTGGGCCGCACTCGCCTCCACCGATCGGCCCCTCTGCTGGCTCCCTGTCCCCCGCCATCCACTGTCTCTGAGATCAGGGCCTGGACCGTGGGTCCCACGCCCCCAGGCGGGAGGCTGTGGACAAAGCAGGGGCCTTGCAACCTCCCCAGCCCCCCCCCCCGGGTTCCCCTTTTCTGCTCCTCTAGCTGCTGGGAGCCTGGAGGCCCAGGTGACGCCTTTGGGGACCAGACACTCAGGGGCCACACCACAGGAGCACCCCCAAACCCTCAGAAATCAAGATAAAAACGACTTGAATACAATCTTTTAAAAAGCAAACTTAATCAAAACACCCCATGGGGTGGGGGGAAATACCAACATTTTTAAAAAATATATATATTTTATTGATTTTTTTACAGAGAGGAAGGCAAAGGGATAGAAAGTCAGAAACACCCCCCACTGGAGTTGTGCCTGAAAGCAAGGTACATGCCCCCAACCGGAATGGAACCTGGGACCTTTCAGTCCGCAGGCCCACGCTCTATCCACTGAGCCAAACCGGTCTGGGTGAAATATCAACATTTTAAGGACAAATTTAGTAACTGCGGAGTGAGCCATGCTGGACAAAGGACTGAAAATCAGGACCACGATCCTGTTTATTTAAAATGTGACATCCTGCCCAAACCTGTTTGGCTCCGTGGGTGGAGTGTCTGCCTGCGGACTGAAAGGTCCCAGGTTTGATTCCGGGCAAGGGCACGTACCTTGGTTGTGGGCACATCCCCAGTGAGGGTGTGCAGGAGGCAGCTGATGGATGTTTCTAACTCTCGATCTCTCTCCCTTCCTCTCTGTAAAAAATAAAGAAATAAAATAAAATGGGATTTTAAAGGAGGCTGAGACAGTGAGGACGCCTGGGTTGTGGGCGAGGTTCCACACCCAGGACTCCATTAACCAGTGAGGAGACACCAAAGGCAAGCATCGTAATTATCCTTTTTATTTAACAGCTTTATTGGGCTACCATTTACGTAGGGTACAACACTCCCCTTCCCGCCATCCCACCGGTTAATGGTTTTTAGTACGGTCAGTTTGGGAATATTTTTGTCACCCCAAAAGAACCCCTGTACCCACTCAAGAGCTACTCTCCCTCAAATGCCCCTCAATTTCCCAGCAGCCCTTGGGTAACCAGGAATCTCTCCATCTGTGGGTTGGCCTGTTCTGGATGTTTCCAATGAATGGAACCAGACAATGTGTGGACTCTTGCGTACGGCTCTTTCACTTAAGTAGAGTATTTTCGCCCTTATGGCAGCATGGGGGAGAATTTTCTTCCTTTTTACTGCCTCATAGTATTCCCTTGTCTGCAGCGTTTTCCTTCTCTATTCCCCCACCAGCTGATGGAGATTTGGGGTGGCCCTACATCTGGGCTATAGTGAATAACGCTGGAATGAACCTTCATGTACAAGCTCTCGTGCGGACATATGCTTTCCTTTCTCTGGGGTGTATGCCTGCAGTCGGATTTGTGGGTCGGATGGAAATTGCCGAACAGTTTAACTGTTTGAGGAACTGCCAGACTGTTTTCCAAAGCGGCTGTTCAGATCCCACCAGTGATGTCTGAAGTTCCAGTTTCTCCACATCTTCACCAGCACTTGCTATGCTCTGCCTTCTTTTTTTAAAAAAATATATTTCATTGATTTTTTACAGTGAGAAAGGGGGAGGGATAGAGAGTTAGAATCATTGATGAGAGAGAGACATCAATCAGCTGCCTCCTGCACGCCCCCCTACTGGGGATGTGCCCACAACCAAGGTACAGGCCCTTGACTGGAATCGAACCTGGGACCTTTCAGCCCGCAGGATGATGCCCTATCCAGTGAGCCAAACCGGTTTCGGCTGATCTGCCTTCTTGATGAAAGCTTTGCCCGGGTGTGTGAGGTGGTGGTTTTTTAATATATTTTATTGATATTTTACAGAGAAAAAGGGAGAAGGATAGAGAGCTAGAAACATCGATCAGCTACCTCCTGCACACCTCCCACTGGGGATGTGCCCGCAACCAAGGTACATGCCCTTGACCGGAATCGAACCTGGGACCTTTCAGCCCGCAGGATGATGCCCTATCCACTGAGCCAAACCGGTTTTGGTGGTAGTTTTGATTTACATATCAGTACTGGCTAATGAAGCTGACCATTGCTTTCACATGCTTTTTTCGGGCATTTGTCGGCTGCGGAGAAAGGTTTCTCCAATACGTATCTTGCTTCTTTTTTAGATAAAGGCACCGGCTGCATTTATTGTCCCGATGTGCGCCTCTGCCCGGGAGAGCTTCCCCTGACTGTTAAAGACAGACTGTTGTTAAGTAGCTCCTCCAGCTCTCCCAGTGCGCCTGCGCTCTGAGGACGTACCCCATCTCGGACTGATGGACATTTATGTTTCTTCAAAAATGTTGTCTCTTGCCGAAACTGGTTTGGCTCAATGGATAGAGCGTCGGCCTGCGGACTGAAAAGTCCCAGGTTCAATTCCGGTCAAGGGCATGTACCTTGGTTGCAGGCACATCTCCAGTGTGGGGTGTGCAGGAGGCAGCTGATCGATGTCTCTCTTTCATCGATGTTTCTAGCTCTCTATCCTTCTCCCTTTTTCTCTGTAAAAAATCAATAACATATATTTTTAAAAAAATGTTGTCTCTTGTTTACAAAATGAGGTAATAAGTAACCTGACCCACACCTTGCTCCCCGAAGTGAGTCTTCTGGGGAAAGAAAGCCCTCGCAGTGAAATTGCTGCTCCAGAATTTTTTTATTTCAATAGATATTAAAAACTGTTCTCTAGTCATTTAACTCACGTACAACTTCAGGAGCATTGGAGGAGAGAACCCGTTTAATTGCGTCGTCTGATATTATCCACCTGCTGATGTTTTTGTCAATTGTCAGGCAAAAATAAATACAGAAATAAAGATATTCCATTGTTGCTTACATTTTTTAAGTTACTGAGTGTGAGCTTAGAATAGATGCTGATTGGCCATTTCACCATCTTTGGGGACATGTCTGTGTCTAGCGTCTGCCCATTTTTCTGATGGACTGTGGGTGTGTGCCAGCTGGGGCTCATTCCCCACACTTCCCCCTGGGCCTGTTGCTGGCCTTTTGTGACGGCGAAAGGTTAAGTTTTGAGGTTGTTCTAAGAGTGCACCCCTCTTCTTTTTCGGCTCCTGGGTTTCATGTCTTGTTCTTCCTACCCCAGTGTTGTGAAAACATTCTCCTCCAATATTTTCATGTTAAAAATGGATGGAGAGAGATAGTTTGGCTGTGATGATAATATTGAAATAAAATAAATTCTTGCTGAAACCGGTTTGGCTCAGTAGGTAGAGCGTTGGCCTACGGACTCACAGGTCCCAGGTTCAGTTGTGGTCAAGGGCATGTATGTACCTTGGTTGCAGGCACATCTCCAGTAGGGGGCGTGCAGGAGGCAGCTGATCGATGTCTCTCTCTCATCGATGTTTCTAATTCTCTATCCCTCTCCCTTCCTCTCGATAAAAAATCAATAAAATAGATTTAAAAAATAAATAAGTAAATTCTTGTTAATGAATACATCTAATGCAGTCTCAAGGAGGTTCTCAAGATACATTTTTATCCAACATGATAGTCTACTTGTAGAGTTCATCTAAAAAAGAAAAAGCACAATAATATTGAAAAAAATTTCTTGCAATGGTGTACAGCCCTCACCGTTGGCAAAACATACTCTAGAGTCATAGTAATTAAAACAGTGTAGCACTGCAACGAGATTTGATAAGTCGATCAATGGAAAGGAACAGGTCCATTTTGATACTGAAAGTTTAGTTTATGATAAAGGTGACATTTCGGATAAACAAAATCCAATACATGGTCTTGGTTCAAATGGCTATCCATTTGGAGGTGAATATTTATGCATTTACCCATCAAATATTTACGAATGCCTAATATATGCCAGGCACCATGCATGTGGACACTGGGGTGGGGCAGTGAACAGAACAGACGAAAGGGTGAACACTCCTGGCTTTGTGGAGCCGACATCCCGATGGGAGAGGTAGTTAATTAATAAATGAACAGGTTAATTATCTAATGTATTAGAAAGATAGGAGGGGTAGACGAGTAGGGAGAGAAATGGCCATTTAAAATAGAAAACTGAGAAAAGACTTCATTAAAAAGGTGATATTTCAGCAAAAACTCGAAGGAGGGGGGGAAGGCCTTCTGGGCCGAGGAAGCCCAGTGCAAAGGTCCTGAGGCAGGAACATGCCTGTGGGTTGTGAGCTCTGTTATATGGACTTGAACTTTCTCCCTGAGGGACTTGGGAGAGGTTGAGGGATGGTGAACAGGGGTGTGGCTCGAGCCGATTGAAGCCGGACCCCTCTGAAAGCCGGGGCGGGGGGGTGGGGAGAGGGGCACGCACTGGTCACAGCAAGGACAGGAGTGGCCTGCAGGGATGGTGGACTGCAGCTGTGTTGGTGGCTTGGGCCAGGTGCAGCAGGGGAAGGAGGAGAAGTGGTGAGGTTCTGGATGTCTTTGGAAGACAGAACAGAGTTTGCTGGTGGATTGGATGAGAGTTGGGGTGGGGGAGTCCAGGTGACCTGAGGGGTGTTGAGCGGAGCCTCGGAAGGCTGGAGGGCCATGATGGAGGCCGGAGGCTGTGGGCAGAGCAGGTTTGAGGAAAGGGCGAGAGCTCAGCTGTGGACCGAGCCACCGGTGAGACATCCAGACGGAGACGTCCCGGTGGGGCGGGAGCTGGGTTTGGCAAACGCTCGGGAAGCGGTCAGCGGCCAGACCTGCGCTGCCCCAGCCGGTACCCTCCAGCCACATGTGGCCACAGAGCACTGACAGGGCAGCTGGTCTCGCCGAGATGTGCCCTAAGGGAACACCACTAGGTTTCCGAGGCTTAGGGTGAGAAAGGCAAAATAGCCCACAATGATTTTTTCAGTCGCTACGTGGCAATGATATTTTGCATCTCTCCAGCTAGATCACACGCAGCGTTTAAGTCAGTTTCACCTTTAAAAAAGGCGCCTGTCAGAAACCGTGTCCTTGCCCAAGAGGTGTGCATGCTGTGTCGACGGGACCGCGCTGGCCTCGAGGGCCACTGGGGGCCTGAGCACGGTGAGGCCAGCGTGTGGGGGACAGGAGACCCCAGGATGGGCCGTGGCCTCGGGGTGAAGAGGGTGGGGAGGAATGGCACAGAGGGTTGGAGGGGAGGCGGGAGAGCAGTGTCTGCCTAGGTAACCAGGCCTGGAGGGAGGAGGGAGCTGCGTATCCGTATCTGTATCCGGATGGGGAGAGCATTTCATCCTCAGAATCCTGGCCAGTTCCTGCAGCATGCTGTTTCGGGGGGTACTACAGTGAGCAAGGAGGGCTGGTCCCTGCCTGCTGGGGGGTGCTGTTTATCCAGAGTGGAGGGGACAGTCGGGGGGAGGAGGGAGCAGGGAGAAGGAGTAGGGAGTGGGGGCTGATGTACTTGGGGAGCGTCCTTGTCATCTGCAGTGAAGCTGAAGGAGGACAGCTGGAGAACCAGGAAAGGCTGTGTTCTGACACCCCAGAGAAATGCCTGCCCCCCGCATTGAAAGCCTTATCCTGGATCCAGAGCTCCCCCCACGACCCCCAGCACAGACCCTGGGCTACAATACTATGCGAGGGCTTGGCAGGGGTGGAGAGTCCTCGTTGCATTCCAGTGAGGGGCCAGGATTTAAACCCAATGCTATATGGCCTCACAGTCCGTGTCCTCGGTCACTCTGTTCATGGCCCTGATGTCCCCTGGCGCGGGGCAGTCATCACTGGCTCTTCTCTGTGGCCACTGGAAGCCCTTGGCCTGCAGAGCGCAGCCAGCCTCCCGCCCCGGAGACACTGCTTCCTGCGGTTCCTGGAGGGGCAGCCCTTCGGCCTCAGTTTTGCTCATCTGTGTAATGGACCCAATGAAATGGGGCAGAGCAGCATACGAGCAACCGAGCGCCTTCCTGTTTGGGGCAGAGTTAGGCTGGGAGGCTCCATCCAGACCACCAAACTGGCCAGTGCTTGGGAACTGACTCGGGGGAGGGTGGGCAGAGGGGTGGGCGGTGAGCTCTCCCGCAAGGAGCGAGGCCACTGGGGCCGGCGCGGCCGGCGAGTCCTCCCTGGCCTGCGTCCTCCTCCACGGCTCTGAGCCCGTCCCCGTGCCCCTGAAGGTCAGGTACTCCCCTGGCCTTCGCCAGCCGCTCCTGCCTCCGCCTGTCCCCTCCACTCTGGATAAACAGCACCTCCGCCCGCCCGCCTGCCCAATCCCTCACGCTTCACCAGAATTAAATTCATCATTCATTTTTTATGGTTTATACACGGTGTAATTTATGTTTTCAAATATATTGAGGTCACACTTTCGCCAGAAAAAAGTATTTCACATCGGAATTGAAGGCATGTGTGTTCCATTAAATGGGGATGTTTGGGCTAATTTTAAAAGGCTAAAAGTAGTAGAAAGTAACATTAAAATAAAATTTGAGAGATGTAATTACCCCTAATCGCGCCATAAAATAATCAATACCGCATTCCATTATTTCTGACTTCCCTGGTTATAGCTTTTTTTGTGAAGCTCTTGAATATTGATGAGGTGAAAGGGTCGCGTCTCCTGGAGGAGGGCTGATGGAGGTGGAATTAAGGTGGTGTCCTCGCCCCTCGTCCCGTGGAGGCGGCTCCTCTCGGCTCCAGTCCCCGAGGGGAGCCCCGGCTCTGGGATCGGCGGGGTGGTCTCCGCTCCAGTTCTTGGGGGGAGGCCCGGGGAGGGGGCCATGCTCGGTGGCTTGGGTTATATCTTTGGAGACAAGCTCTGCGCCAGGCACGTGGATGCAGCAACTCATTTCACTCTTAGAACAGCGTCCTGCAGGGGGTGTGGGTAAGAGTCCCATTTTACAGATGGGCACACTGAGGCTCAGTGGGAGAAAGTAAGTTACCACGGCGTGGAGCTGGGATTGGTGCCCACTGTCCAGGCCACATCCTGAGGGATGGAGATGCCAGCAGGAAGGAGCTGGGGTGATGAACCTTGTGCCAACCTTGAAGACAGTTGACCCTGGCCAATCTTGAAGACAGTTGAACTCAATGCTGACCTTGAAGACACTGGCCACCAGGGCCTGGGGTTTAGCTTGCAAGCCTCTGGTTCCCTTTGGGGACACTTCTGCCCCTTCTCTGCGTTTGAGGCGATGGGTTCACTTCTCAAGCCTCCAGGAAATGGGACATGAGAACTCCCTCCACTAAGCGTGTGCGGTGAGGGGGCCCGTGCTGAGCACCGTGCCAGGCACACGGGAAGTGCCAGTCAGCGGTAGCTATGAAGGCGCTGGTGACGCTAATGAAGAGGTCACGTCTCTTCCTGGGCCTCAGTTTCCCCATCTCTGGAATGCCCTAGGGGGGCGCTTGCACTGGACACTGAGGCCTTGTCTCTCTCCAACCTTGGGCTCTGTGACCTGCAGCTGAGGCCCCCCACACAGAGGAGAGACTTCTGTCTGTGGAACAGCCCACAAGGGGCCCTTAGCAGGCCGCCTCCCACAGGGTCACTTTTGAGGGCTGCTCCCCACCTGCTTCCCCCAGATTCCTGCACCCCTTTAAGCTGCGGATGGTTTCCCTGGGCTCAGGACTGGACCCGTGGAGGCCCGTCACCTAAGGAGAGCACCAGGGGGACCCCCGGGCCGTTGAGCTGGGGTTTGAGTCTGCACACCCTCATGTCCAGCGTATGGGATACCCCTACATCTGCTACCAGACTATCCGTGCACTAGAACCAAGCCACCTGCCTACCCAGAATCCTCCCTTCCTGCAGCATAGCGTGCTTTTCACAGTAGCTAGAAGGTGACAACAACCAACCCAAATGCCCAGCCATGGGTGGATGGATGGATGGATGGATAAACAAAATGTGGTACATCCATGCAAGGGAATATTCTTTTTTAAAAATATATTTTATTGATTTTTTTTACAGAGAGGAGGGGAGAGGGATAGAGAATTAGAAACATCGATGAGAGAGAAACATCGATCAGCGGCCTCCTGCCCACCCCCTATTGGGGATGTGCCCACAACCAAGGTACATACCCTTGACCAGAATCAAACCTGGGACCCTTGAGTCCGCAGGCCGACGCTCTATCCACTGAGCCAAACAGGTTAGGGCCAAGGGAATATTCTTCCGCTATTCCATGGAGCAAGCCACCCATGGGTGGACGACCTTGAACACGTGTTCCCAGTGAACGAAGCCAGTCACATGTCCCCGTGAACAGAGCACGATCCGTCTACACGAGGGACCAAGGGGAGTGGTGGTTCCCGGGGTGGGGGGCAGCGGGGAACGGGAGTTAGTGCTTAATGGGTACGAAGCGGGCAAACCCAGCACAGGCACCTCCCCGAGGCAGAAGGCGGATTAGTGGTCGCCAGAGGGACGGGGAAGTGGAGAGTGGCCACTTAATGGGCACGAGGCTTCTTTTTTGGGGGGATGGAAAACTTCGGACACCCGGTAGCTGGGTAAGATGGGCATGTACGCATTGCCACCGGCCAGGGCCCGTGGATTTGCTGACGGACCACAGGAAGCCGCAGGCACTGTGCGTTTTAACTCAATAAAGAGACGTTTTGTGAGTCCAGATCCCCGGGGCCCAGCCCGTGCCCGGCCTGTGAGGCTGCGGGCCTGGCCGCCCCACCCAGCACATTAGGAGCCGGGACAATGGGGAGTTGACGAGCTCACGCGCTGTCATTACCATGAATAATAGACAACAACCGAGTGTATTTTTAAAACTTTCCCTAATGGAGGTTCCCGAGGAGCCACAGAAACACTCCGAGTTCCCCCCGGTCCCCTGAAGATCCTGACACACAGAAGCCACGTGGCCGAGGTGGAGGCTTCCTGGCATGTGGGCAGTGCCCCTCACCGCCCCTCCCCAGCTCTGCCCAGAGGCACCGGGGGCCGAGGCAAGGGAAGGGGGGCTTCCGCCTCCTCCTGATCCTGGCCGATGCCCTGGCTCCTGGACTCAGTTCCCCCCACAGGTGCCCATTTTCTGCCTGAGGCCATGCTTAGGGGTGTCAGGCAGGGAGTCATCTAGTCCTCTAGTCGGGGAGTGCTGATGGCGGTGGACACTCTGGGGTCTCAGACCAGCCTGCGGGGACCCTCCGTCCTCCGACCTATTTCAGAGGGGACCCGGGCATGGAGTGCACAGTGGGGTGGGGGGTGGGGGTGGGGAGCTCAAGATCTCTCAGCAAAGAAGCTCCAGAACAGGGTTCCTGGCAGCTGGTACCCTGTTTGTTTTTCCATCTCAGACATTGCGGGCAGCTGTGCAGCTAAGGCAGCTCAGTGACCACGCAGACTCCGTGGGCAGGGAGACCTCCCTGCAGGGAACCCCCAGGCCCGGCAACTCACCAACATCCCCCTAGCCTCAGTTTCCCTCTCCGTAACGGGGAGCAAGGACAGCACCTCGCTCGGCAGCTGGGGGGAATCCCGGAGGTGATGGATGGGTGTGATCGCTCAGCGCTCTGCTGAGTAAGTGCTGACCCTCATCTCCGAGACGAGGCCGAGCCCGGGCCTGTGCGGCCTCACCCTCCCCAACCGGCCTGGGGGAGCCCGACCCGGGGCCCGCCGGGCTCTGATGTGGGGTGGCCCGTGCTGACGGCAGCCACACGTTACCGAGCACTTGCTCACCCGCTGTGTGGGGTCCTCCCTCCGGCCCTGGCGAAGAGAGAGACTGTCGTCCCATTTCACAGATGGGGAGACTGAGGTCCAGAGAGACAGAGAACTTGCGGGGTGTGGGACTCACAGGGGCACCTCCCATTCAAGAGCTGTTGCTTTTAAGCACCATGCAATGACTGAACTTGGGGGGGAAGGATAAGGGGGTCACCCTGGAACAGAGCAGGGTCCCTGCAACCTGGCAGTCTCTGTGTCCTTGTTTCTTTTTTATTATTATTATTTATTTTTATTTTTATTTTTTCAATATATTTTATTGATTTTTTACAGAGAGGAAGGGAGAGAGAAAGTCAGAAACATCGATGAGAGAGAGACATTGATCAGCCGCCTCCTGCACGCCTCACAGTGGAGATGTGCCCGCAAGCAAGGTACATGCCCCCAACCAGAATCGAACCCGGGACCCTTCAGTCTGCAAGCTGACGCTCTATCCACTGAGCCACACCGGTCTCAGCTCTGTGTCCCTGTTTCTAGAGTGACGCGCCGTGTGGCTCATCAATTCTCAGAGAGATCAGACGCAGGCCTGTGGAAGTCCCACCTCGTCTACTTAATGCCCAGCTGCCCCTGGGCAGGTCACGTCTTCCCGCGTGCCTCAGTTTCCCCACTTTTCAAGCTCGGGATTCTATGGAAAAAGATCTCTGAGATCCCTCCAGCTCTGGCCTTCTTGGAGCCTCCCTGTGGATTCTCTCCTCCCTCCACCTTCACCACCGTGTCACTCCACATCCTCGTCCCGGCCGCCCTGGCACAGCCTTGCCAGCAGCTACAGGCCCAGGTCATCAGCAACCGTGTCGCCGGCGGAGGTAACCCCACCCTCGGCCGGGAGATACCAGCGAGAAGCAGCTGCCTCCCAAGAGCTCAAGGCTGGGGCTCTTCTGCCTCCTTCTCCCCCAAATCCTCTTGTCCACCCCTCCTTTGTGGTCAAGAAGGGCCCCAGCCAGACCCCGTCCAGAGGTCCCAGAGCCGCCCGGTGACCCCCGCGCCAGCCACAGCCCACCATCTGGGGACATTTAATTGGTTTCAATCGACAAGCGTAACAAGAAGGCTCTTTAAAGGGAAACTTCGGAAATGGAAGGGAGGCCATTAGGAAATTTACATTTGTGAATATGATGTTTAATTAGCAATACCAATAAATTAATAGGAGGCTCTTGCTGCGGTTCTGGGTTCATAAAACACCAGCCTCCGTCGGCACAAGGAGAGCATGGCAGCCCAAAGCCGCCCCGGGGGGCGAGGATGGGGCCACCGGCTCATCCCGGGGGCGGGGGTGCCCCACGCCCTCATCCTGTGCCCCCAGCCCATCCCTGGATGGAGTGTTTGTGTGTGGGGGGGGTGGGGGAGGGCAAAATGCAGGCAGCATGTCCACAGAACCAACCGGGAGGCTCTGAGTTCGTATCCCGGCTCGGCCACTTGCTCCTGGGAAAAGTCCCCCCGGCTTCTGAGACTCGGCCCTCATCTGTCAAACGGGGGGAACGATCCTTCCCCACTTCGCAGGGCTGTGGGAAGAGGAGAGGAATGACCGTGTGTAAAAGTGCAGGGAACAGAGAGAAGCTGGCACCAAATAAGTGTTAGTTATTACGGCCGCTGCTGCTCCTCCTCTTATGATTATTAATGGGGTAGCGAAGGGGGAGCACCTGGCGCGCGGGAAGGACTTGATGAATTCTAGGTGTTCCTGGCTCTTCCTCTTCCTCTCCCGAGCCGAGCCCGCCCCTCTGGGCTCCTGGGCACCAGGGTGGTCCCTCCGAGGGCACTTCTGCCGCCTGATCGGGCCCCTCGGAGTCACTGTCACTGCACGAGTGGAGGCGACGCCTGGCTTTCTGTCATCTCCCCGGCCAGGGGTGTGTAAACAAACACAGGAAGCTCAGCTCGGCCAGGTGCCTCCCCAGCGGGCAGACAATCCGTGGCCCCCGACTGATTTCAGGATTTTTCTCAGGTTTCCCTTTGGCCCCTTCACCCCCGTTCCCTCTGATCCAGCCACCCCACGGCCCACCTCCTGGACCTCAGGCTCCATCTTGGGGAGCCCTTTCTGCTGATAAGCTTCTGCTTCTTTGTCAAGACCCAGCCTCGCGAGGCCCCTCCGACTCCAAGAATTAGAGTCAGCCTGGGGGCGGTGGGTGGGGATGGCTGGTAACTGAGGACTTAAGTCACCAGACCTCCCTGCCACCACCACGGTGCCCGCCAGCCCCTTCAAAGAAGCTGGTGCCTGGGCCCGGGCTTGTCCTCAGAGGCCCCGGCGGTTCACCTGCCACGGGGCCTGGGAGACCTGTTCCCTGCCTCCTCCCCGAGAATACCTGCCCACCTCTCTTGGTTCCTACCTCCTCCACCTCTTAGTCACACTTTGGCGGTGAGTCGTCTCTCCCTCTAGGTCTTGGCTCAAAACTGGGCTTTCCGTCCCTCACCCTCTCCAGGAACAGGGCCGGCTCTGCTTGCCTGCCTGCATAAACACATGAATGGCTCAGGGAGGGAGTTTACACGGCGCCTCCTCCAAGAAGTCCTCCCGGACCACCCTCCCTCTATTTGTAGCCGTGGCATCCGTTCGTTGTCTGTTTCTCCCGAGTGTCAGCTCTTCAAAGGCAGAAGGACCTTCTTGTTCTGCTTACCGGGGCCTTCCTGCCACCTCTGCTGGACTGTCGTGGGGCTCTGCTACTAAGGACTCACCGGATAAGTGAATGAACGAATGAATGAATGAGCAAAGGAATGGCTGAATGACTGAGCAAGTGCATCAATGACCGGCTGACTGGAGAATGAATGAACAAATGAGTCGGAGAATGAATGGATGGGCTCGTGAATGACAGATGGGAAGAGTGCTCCCCCTGGCCGGGGACAGAGAGAGCCCAGCTCCTCCGCCGCCCTGGCCTGTGCCGCCGTGATCTTGTTTGCCCCACCTGCTCCTCAAGTTATGTCAAGTGCACGGAAAACACGACAATCATTAAAGCAGACACAACAACAAGCAAGCAATCGCGTTTCCCAGATCTGATCCGTGCATGTGAATGAATGGGCGGCCACGGCCTGAGTCACGGAGAGGTTCCCCTCCCTGCCCCCCCGCTCCGCAGGGGACGGAGGTGGGTGTTGATTTTGCCGGGTGGAGCTCAGAGAGGTCAGGAGGACATCTTGGGGAGGCTGTCTCCTCTGTCTCACTCCCTCTGCTTAGTCCTAGCTCCCCCAGTCCAAGGAGAAATGGCGGGGGTTGGTGCCTGGAAGCCCCCAGTGGGAGGGGGAAGTGCCGCTGGCTGACCCCAGCTCAGCAGGGGCGGGCCTCCAGCCCCAGTCCGCTGGCCACCTGAGGAGGGTTCTGGGGTGCTTGCCTGAAAATACAGAGGTTCAAGTCTTGGCCTGAGGTCTGCATGGAACCTGGGTCCATGTTTAAAACAAGCTCTCCAGGCATTCTGGAAGCGTTGGGAACTTTTTGCTCACTAAACGAAAGCAGGCCCTCTGGTTATCAGGAGTCCCAGAGGCAGGGGAGTCGGATAGAGGACGGCTGTTCTGGGGTGCAGGGCGATGGAGGAGGCCGGGCTGCGGCCCCAGCTCCGCAATTCCTATCAGCTCCCGGAGCCAGCAGAAACTTCGGAGAACAGGGGAGAGTGGGGGTGAGGTCCCAGCATGGAGATCTGCGTCTGTGGCGCTTGGTTCTGCTAGGAATTGGTGCCTCCTCCAGGAAGCCTTCCCAGCCTCTGGCCAAGCTGAATCCCCTGACTCTGGCTCCTAGGAAGGCAGAGAGACACTACTGAGCACTCCCTGGAAAGTGCTCCCTCCCTCCCCTGGGACAGGGCTAGGGCAGCGCCTGGGTATGGCCTCAGGGTGGGCACAGATAATGACAAGAGCACCTGGCAGGGGCTAGGGGACTAGCATGGGCATTGAGCCCCTGGCATGTCCTTCCGCCTGCCCCAGAAGCACCTGCAGCTTCTAGTAACGGTCAAGCGCAGTGGTTCTCAACCTTCCTAATGCCGCGACCCTTTAATACAGTTCCTCATGTGGTGGTGACCCCCAACCATAAAATTATTGCTACGTCATAACTGTAATTTTGCTACTATTATGAATCATAATGTAAGTATCTGTTTTCCGATGGTCTTAGGCGACCCTGAGAAAGTGTCGTTTGACCCCCAAAGGGGTCGTGACCCACAGGTTGAGAACCACTGGTCAAGCGCTCCAAGGACATCACTCTAGCCCGAGGTTGGCCCCCTGTGACTCTCGCCCAGTGACAGATGGGAGTTGGTCGACAAATACCCCAGCTCCGCCTCCCTTCCCCCCACATCTTGGGACAGTGCTGAGGGGGGCTCTTGTCTCTGCAGGATGCGTGAACCCTGGTTGCCAGAAGCAGCAACTGCGCATTGACACCCCTCCGCCAGGGCCCTCCCCACCCCCTCCCTGTGTTCTCCCGAGAGATCTGCTCCCACGACAGGTGTCCGGGTCCCTGATCTGCTTTGGGGGAAATCCAGATGCAGGAAGGAGCCACCCTGTGAGGACTTGACCTTCCTGATAAGAATGAACCTGGAGGACGTGGGCTGCCCCGGCCTGTGCCACCCAGTGAGGCAGGCACTGCTTTGTGCCCAGCTCACAGATGGAGAAACTGAGGCTCAGAGAGGTCAGACTTCTCAGCTGGGATAACAGCCAAGCACAGGTCCGATGGCGCTGCAGCCAGATTCCAGGTGAGGGTTGCTAATGGTTATCAGGAATCATTGCCCTCAACTATTATTTTCTTAAAAGCAAACCATCGGGAGACCATATTATTTCCCACCCGTGATGTTACCCGTCTGGCCCTGGGCATAGAGCTTGCAACCCCTTTTCAGTGACCGAGGCCGGGTGCTGCCCCAACGGGGAGGGCGCGTGGTCCGGCTCAAGGTTCAAGTCTGACCGAGCCGGGGTCCAGGACACCAAACACCCCTCCCAGGTGGAAGGAGGGGCGCCTCTTCCTCGCTGCGGCCTCCCCGCTCTTCCCGCCTCGGGGTCCGGGGACGGTGAGGCTGAGTTCAAGTCTGACCCGGGGATTGTGGGCCATGACGGGCCCTCTCTGAGCCCCCATTTCTTGTCTGTAACACGGGGCTCACCGTCTTGGCTGGCGGGGGGCTGCTGGGCTAGGGATCCCCACACATGCCAGTCCCTCAGCAGGCGCCCAACAGATGGGCTGGAGACACGTTCCAGAGGCCCCGGGTCCTGGGCTGGTGACAGCAGGAGCGACTCGGAGAGGGTGTGTGTGTGTGTATGTGTGTATGTGGTGCGTGTGTATATATGTGTATGTATGTGGTATGTATGTGGCGTGTATATGCACGCATGTATGTGTATGTGTGTATGTGTATATGTGTCTCTATGTGTGGTATGTATGTATGTATGTGTGTATGTGCATATGGTGTGTGTGTATGTGAACAGAATCCATTCTCAGTGAGGAGAGGCTGGAGGCACAGCTCTGGGGGCCTGTGTGGTTGGAGCTCAGCCTCGACCCCCACTCCCCGGGTTCCCCGCTTGTGAAGAGGAGGCACGGTCCAGAGAGCAGGAGGTCGGGCGGTGGACCCCCAGATCCCAGCCATCTGGGGGACACTCCAGGCCTGGGGGCGGCTGGCTCTCCACGACCAGCCTCGGCCTGTGCCCTCTGCTCCTGGCACTTGCAGGGGGAGGGCAGCAGGAAGGCCCAGAAGCGAGCCCCCTCCCCAGGCCCCTTCCTCTAAAATGACAGACACTCCCCCTCCGCCCCGCCACACGCACATAGTGAGCTGCCCCGGCTTTTACTTTACCTTTTTCCCCCCAAAACCATCTCAGTGTTCCTCAGAAACTTGGGGACGCGCGACATGGCTTGTCCCCACTTTTTATAGCATTAACGCAATCAGGCAATTCCATATTTAAATACCAGGAGCTACAGAGACAAAACATCGCCAGGAAGTGGCACTGGTTCTCAGAAAGGCATTCAGCCCGGTTCTGGCTCTGAGCAGCCCTGTCCCCGCTGCCCGCCGCGTGCTGTCCCTGGGCCAGAGCAGCCGTGGGGCTGCCGGCCTGCAGTTGTGGGGGTGGGGGGGCTGCTCCCCGGACCCAGAGGGAGGGGGTGACTGGGGAGGGCCAAGTCCCCCGGGTCCAGGCGAGGAGGGGCGTTGGAGCCCGGCCCGCGCAGCCCGCGGCCGCCGGCAGGGGGCGCCTTGGCCATGCATTATTCATCGCCGCCTCCTCCCCGCCGGCTGCGCTGCGAGCGAGCGAGGCCTCACAATATTGTGGCAGCTCCGCCTGAGCCCGAGGCGGGCGCAGCCTGGCGGCGGGCAAGGCGCGGGGGGCGGGTCGGCGGGGGCGCTTCTGGGTCACAGGCCCCGGGCCCCCCCCCGTCGGGGGGGGGGGTTCAGCGCGGGCAGCGCCTTTACACCCGTCTGTCCCTCCCTCCCTCCTTCCTTCCGTCTGTCCATCCATCCCTCCTTCCGTCTGTCCTTCCCTCCTTCCTTCCGCCTGTCCATCCCTCCTTCCTTCCGTCTGTCCTTCCCTCCTTCCTTCCGTCTGTCCATCCCTCCTTCCTTCCGTCTGTCCTTCCCTCCTTCCGTCTGTCCTTCCCTCCTTCC
>JAAGEH010000227.1:925567-987791 GCA_011751065.1 Lasiurus cinereus
CGCGTGCGCCTCCCGGCGCCCCACGCCACGCGGGGAAAGGGGGAGAAAGCCAAGTGGGGGTGCGGGAGAGGGCAGAGTTTTGGGGAAGGATTTTCTGGTTGGCATTTTTTATGGCCATCTATAATTTCGCGTCTCTCCCCTCAGCCCCTGCCTCCTTGGCTCCCAGATGTGCCCCACATTGAAGAATTATCTCTCCTCCCTAGAGTGAAATAAATGCAATCAATATGAGTATTGCTCTCAGGGCCTTGAAATATTACATTAATGTTCCATGTGGTGACATTTTAGCTGGAATTTTCAAATACATTATGATGGTTCAAATTAATATTTATCAGATCAGCTTTTATATTTTGCAAAAGAGAGAGAGAGAGAGGGAGAGAGCGAGAGAAAAAGGAAAGACAGAGAGAGAGAGAGAGAGAGAGAGACAGAGGGAGAGAGCGCATTATTAAAATACAAAATGCAGATCAAGCCTAAAATCGATGGTCCATTTTCCCAGCACTTTCCGAGGGCTGTCTCTGGCTTTCGGGGTTTGTTTGGAAATTTATTGGTGTTTCAGGCGAATCTATCGGGCTCCTGGCCCCCCCCCCAACCCCCCCCCCCACCGGGCCGGCCTCCCCGCCTCGCTCCCTCGCAGAGGGTACGGGCTCTTCCTTTTCTGTCTTTCTCTCTTTATTATCCTGAAATGTAAATTACGACATTAGCCCGGTCCTTATTTTTTTTTTTTTTAAACTCTCTGATGATTAAATCTGCTACACGACATCCTTGTCCTTTCTATAAATTAAATCATCTTGGCCGGGCACCTCCAGCTCGGGGCCTCCCGGGTGTGGATCCAGGCAGCAGGCGGCTGAGGCCTGGGGTCCTCCTTGTCCCCCCGCACCCTCCCTCTGGAGCGGACGCCGGGGACCTCTGGGGGGGGGGCCCGGAGGCCGCCTCCCCGGCTCCCGCTTTCCTGTAAATAAGAAACGCCGAGCGCGGGGAGGAGGTGGGGGAGCCATCCCCCACGCCGCTCTATTTCCGTCACTTCCAAACTGATTACTCTGTGAAGTGGAAAATCCAGGCAGATGAATGGTTTAATTCTCTTTCTCTTTTTCTTGCGCGGCGTCGCCCCCACCCTCCTCCCCTTTGCCTCTTCTTTTTTTTTGTGTCTTTTTCCCCCCTTTTCGGAGCTGCGTTCAGAAAAGAGACCCAGCCGCTTTGGTGAGGTGCACGCGGAGTTGCGGGGTGGACAGGGTTGGCTGGCCGTTCCGCGCCCCATCCCAGCTCTGTCGGGGGGAGGAGAGCGGTGAACGACCCCCACCTCACCCCAGCCCTTAACTTCTTTGATGCCTTCCTATGTTCCCCCTCCTCAAGTTCTGGGTGAGAGTGTGAGCTAGAATGAGCCTTTACTGCCGTGCATGCAGACACACGCACGCACGCACGCACACACATGGACACTCCCCCCTGCCCCCATCGCCGGTCCCACGCGTGCACACACACACACACGCACACACACACACATCAGCCCCGCCGCACAGCCACTCCGAGAGGATCTGCCTGAGGGGCGCTACCCTCCCGGCTCGTCTCGGCCGCGGATCCGGCCAAAAGAACGCCAGGAAACTTGAAAAAGCAAAGGAGGAGGGATCGATTATTCGACCTGTACTTGAACCCGCCTGAAAGAGATAAAGCGGAATTTTCAATAGGTCCCCTGCCCTTTTCACCAGGAGGGAAAGAGGAGAAGAAAAACAAGAGATATTTATATGACAGCAGCTGCTGAAAATAGCATTTCAGAGCCATAAAAAAAAAAAAAAAAGAGAGAGGCGAAAAGAAATCCGATGGTAGAAAAGGCAAGAAACTCCTCGTCTGCTCCCCAAAAGGCGAAGCAGGCGGCGGCGGCGGGTGCTGGGGCTGGAAGTGCACGCCTGCCTGCTATAGATCTGTTTGAAATTATACTTGTCATTGAGGGGGAATTTATGCTCCTATTGATCTGCAAAAGGAAAATATTAAATGGTTTGGTTTTGATCTTTCGGTGACCCCAAGGTCAAGGGTAGTAGCGGATTAGTATTCATAGAATTCATCACGGAATTGCAGCCTGCATCCACTTTATGCAAACATGCTCAAAACACGCCTGGCGAGGCAGGCAGCAAATGGCCAATGACAAGGGAAAAGCCAGCTGCACCCCCTCCTACGCGCTGGGACTTGCTCCTACCTCCCCCACCCCAGAGGGGGGGGAGATGTGGGGGGGGGGCGGAAATGGGGAACGGGAAGGAATATCATGGGAGTGAGCCGAGGGATGGATGAAGAAACCCGGGACTCTTCACAGGCTTGCACGAAAAGCAGGGTTCGAAGATTGGGGCAAGGAGACAGGGTCAGACCCCCCAAAACAGGGATTAAAGGGGGGACAGCAGGACCCAGAGATACCATGGGGAGCCTCGGCAGGCAGGGAAGGGCACCTCTGCCTGGAACAGGACATATCGCCGGAAGGGCAGTGACCGGGCACACACATGCACACGCATGTGCACACGCACTCAGCCAGTGGAAACCTGGGTCTTTCCTGAAGGGGGGGCACGGAGTGCTGGCCAGCGGGCCCAGAGGGACAGTCCTCTCGCAGGCTGACATTGTTCCACCCTGAGGAGCGTCCTCAGGGCGAGCACCACGTGCCCAGCCGGGAAGGAGGAGAGAGGCAGGCGCGTGCTTGCTCAGCCACCAGGCCCTCCTCCTCCTCCCCCTCTGTCACCGGCCCCAGGACATGTGTGTGTGCAAAAGGGACGTGCGTGCAGCCCGGGGTTCCGGCCCCAAACACCCCTCCCCACCCCGGGTGCAGCACACAAGTGCCCTCTTAGCAGAGTCTGTCCCGGTGGCGAGAACATTTGGTCGGTGACAGTCACTTGCCAATGCGCTAAAAATAGCCCACCACGCGTAGCCTGCAATGGCAGGAATTCTGGCCGGCGAGCACATCAGGGGGCCAGTGGGGGGCACAGATCTCAGTTCCCCTGGCCCTTCCCCCCCCCCACCGGCAGCAGACCTCCGATGGCGACATAACAGCGCTCAATAGCTTTACCTGCCCTTGGCTGCGTCATTATCTCACTGAACACCCAGCACAACCTGCCAGCCTGAGGTCCCGAGCCTCCCATTGTACAGATGGGAAAACCGAGGCTCGGAGAGGGGACGTCACGTGTGCTCCAGGCCAGGTTCTGTCCTGAGGCCAAAGCCCAGTCTCTGAACCGCCCTGCTCTCAGGGCCTGCCCCAGTTCGGGCAAATTCCAGGGTTGGTCCACATTTCAGGGTGGGGATGAGGACAGGGGCTTGGAGGCCTTTTTTGGGGGGGCTGGGGGAGACTGGGCCCTGTGAGGAGGGAGAGGTAGAGTGGTCCCCAGCTCTGCCTCCGGATCCCGTGAAGGAGGACAGGGTTCTGCCTATTAATCATGCTTCATTTATATTAGCCTGACTCGATCTACTGGATATTTGAAATGGATTTAATTTTAGATCACGCACTATGGAAGGGGGCCAGTTTGGTGGAAGGAGCATTATGAATATTTTCCATAAGCGGGATATACATTATCCAGAGACAGATATATGAGCAGAGGGCCCAGGCTCCTGGCGGGGGGAGGGGCCGCTCCCGTTTCCTCGCCCGCCCCATCTCCTGCAGCCCCCCCCCCGCCCCCGTTACCGGGTGTCGGACAGACGGAACCCTCTCTGCCCCCGGCCTTTGGGGGGTGGCGGTGGTGGTGGTGGGGGGTGTCTTGGCCCCATCTTTCCCTGCCCATGAGCTCATCCCACTGACCTTGAAGCTGCCGCTGCTCTCGGCGGCTCCCGCCTGGTGCCAGGCTTGGAGGTGTGTGCCAGGAGGAGGGGGTCTGGGTGGCAGAGAACCCAGGGCAGAGGCAGGCCCAGGCCCAGGATGACGCCCCCCTCCCCCCACTGCAGCCCTGAGCTCTGAGAAAACACGGCTCCAGGCTGGTCAGTGGGTGGGGGCGCCTCCCTGCCCCTCCATGCATGGGAACTGGCCTGCTCTGACCTTCTCTGGAGCCCCCCGACTCCAGGAAAGGGGCGCCTTTTCGAGGGCAGCAGAGGTGGAAAGTGCCTCTTGGAGGGACTCTCGTGTCCATCCGCTGCCCACCCCTCAGCTCCCTCTGTCAGCCCCGAGGGACAGGTGGGGCTGAACACCTAGCATCTCCCCGTGGTTTCTGTCTGCCTCACGCCCCCCATTCCACCCGGGGCGCCCCCACCTGTTAGCTCCGCTCCAGCCTCCGTCCAGGGAGCCAGGCACCGCATGGTGTTCTGCAGATTGAGAGGACGGGGCTCAGGAAGGTGGTGGCGTTCATATGTACACGGGAACCTCTCCTCTCCCTCTGCTCACACCTGCCCCCCCTCCCCTCCCCATCTAGGTACCAAGCCACAGGCCCGGGTCCCACTACACACACCCTGCCTCTCCCCCCAGCATCCCCAGCATGGACCCACCCCCCACTGTGCTCTCCCAACGCTGCCGCTTCTCTCCGCACCCCCTCCCTCTGGTCCCAGCGGCCACCCTCTCCCTGGAGCCCAGCAGTGGCCTCCTGGGGGTCCCCCACACCCCCTGCCCTGTGGCCGGAGAGACCTGGTTATGTTGTCCCCTCCTGCACTCCTGGCATCAAATCCCAAATCCAGATGCCGGCCCAGAAGGCTCCTCAGGGAGGGGGTCCTGCTGACTCCCCCAGGCCCCCCGCCCCTCGAGTCCAGCTCCATCGCCTGCCTCCCTGGCCTTTCAGGCTCTTTCCCTGCCACGGGCCGTGTTCCCTCCATCACAGGACCTTGGCACAGGCTGCTCCCTCTGTCCGGACCACTCCCTCCCCACGCCACCTGGCTGGCTTCCCTTCCACATCAGCTCTGCTCCACTCCCCAGGGAGGCCCCCAATCACACCCCCTTCCTCCCCCAGGCCCGTCTAAATCAAGTTCCACTCTGGCCTTTGCAAACCCTACAACAGCGGTTCTCAACCTGTGGGTCGAGACCCCTTTGGGGGTCGAAAGACCCTTTCACAGGGGTCGCCTAAGACCATCGGAAAATGCAGATATTTACATCACGATGCATAACAGTAGCAACATTTCATGGTTGGGGGTCACCACCACATGAGGAACTGTATGCAAGAGTCACGGCCTTAGGAAGGTTGAGAACCACTGCCCTACAACATCAGGAGATCTTTGAGGTGCAGGCAAGACCCTGGGCATGCGCCAAGCCCATGCCATAGGCAGGTGCCAGCTGAACTCATCCACACACCCATGGGTTCCTCCATCGACACGGAGCACCACCCTGCCACCTCCCAGCCCAGCCCCCACCCACAGCCTCTCCGGAGTCGCGTGCCACGCTCCCCCTTTCTCTCTTAATTCAAGGTTTGGTGAAGGGTAATAACCCTCCTGCTCCCCCAATCACTGAGGACAGACCAACATGGGGCCCAGGCCAGGCGGGCTGAGAGATAATTGCTAATGGTTGTCTGGGAAAGACAAAGGCACCTGGTTACTGGGGTGGGGCTCTCTCCCCCGTGTGCCTCAGGGTCCAGGAGCCTGGGCTTGGGGGGAGGGGAGGCTGGAACATTTGGGGGGCTGTGGGGTCCACAGGCTAGAGTAGAGGAGAAGATGGGAGGGGCTGGGGGCCCAGTCTTGAGGGCTTGACTGGGGACAGATGCCCTGGAAAGAGGTGGGGTGAGGGGTGGGGGACCCTCCTCTTCCTCCTCCACCAGGGAATGGGCTACTCTGCTCTTCCCTGTGACCAGAGGTGGTCCCCAAGGAGACAGAGAATCCGGGAGGATGGGGAGGCGGGACTCTCCCGGGTCCTGCTTCTGCCTCCACCAGCTGAGTGACAGTAAAGCAGCCATGTCACCTCTCTGAGCCTCAGCTTTCTCCTAGTTCAAAGTCTGGCCCTGACCGGTTTGGCTCAGTGGATGGAGCGTCGGCCTTCGGACTGAAAGGTCCCAGGTTCGATTCCGGTCAAGGGCATGTACCTTGGTTACACACACATCCCCAGTAGGGGGTGTGCAGGAGGCAGCTGATGTTCCCTTCTCATCGATATTTCTCACTCTATCCCTCTCCCTTCCTCTCTGTAAAAAATCAATACAATATATTGAGAAAAAAAAAGTCTGATGTCACTAGGGTTGACCTCTAGGCTGTTCTATAGTAAAAGAGATAATGCATGCACGAAAAGTATGGGGCTCTTGGTACATGTAGTTCTTCAACCAGTCAACTTCCTTCTGAAGTTTTAAAACCTGTTAACCTGCCATGTGTAGGCCCAGTCTGGGATGAGGTATTGCCTGGGACTCCTGGCTTCTTCCTGGAGGAGAGGTGTTTCCAGGGTGAAAGGAGGGTCTCCTATGTCACCCCCTTTTCCCCCCGGAAGGCCTCCGGCCACCTCCCTGTTCATCTCTGTAGCAGCGTGCTCTCTCCTCCTTCTCTGAGCTGATCATCGTTGTCTGTCCTTTTCTAGACCGGGTTTATCAGGGCACCTGGAGCAGTGCCTGGCACATAGTAGGTGTTCAAGGGATATTTACTGAGTGACCGGATGAGGCCCCTGCAGAAAAGTGGGAGTCAAAGGGTATGTGGAGGGTGGTTTTAGGCAGGGTGGGGGGCAGTCTTTCGGGGCCATCTTCCCTTTGTCTGGAGCAAGCCCTGTCCTACCTGGGACATCCTCCCCTCCTGTCACTGGAATGGACCTCTCCACCTCCTGTGGATTCAGGAGCTGAAAAGAGGGGCTGGTGGAGAACTGGAGGCCCCGCTAAACTTGGGGTGGTGCCCCGGGATCCCCTTCCAGGCTCTGCCCTCTTGGCCTTCTCCAGGGGAGGGGTCTGGGTCCCTCACCTCTGAGCGCCTTCTCCTGGCCCCTAGGGCTGATCCAGCAGAGGCCTGGCGTCCGTCCTCGGAGGCCACAGCCCTGCGTGGAGAGCTGCACCAGCCTTCTCCGTGGGTGTCTGAGGGCGCTGGGCACGCCAGGAGCTTGCCACCGTGGCCACGGAAGGATGCCATTGAAGACACCCTGGCAGTGGCCCTCCTTTAGCCACAGTCCCCCCTGCATGGTCTGCTGGGAGCCAACTCCCCAGATCTCACACCCACTTCTGGCTCAGGCCAAGAGGCATCTGAGCCAGGCCACCCTGTGCCCAGGGCAGAGGAGGTGTGCGGGTCCTCCAGGGGCCACGGGGACCCTCGCCACTCCAGAGAGCGGCACCCCATGGGGCCCCCAGCCAGGGCCGGGCTGAAGCGTGGCTGCTCTCAGAGGTGCTGAGGCCTGAGGCGGAGGGAGAAAATAGCGCTGCCGCTGGAGGCTGGGCCCCCCTGTGTAGGGAGCCCGAGAGCCCGGGGGCGGGTGACAGAGAGCCAGAGGCAGTGGGGGCGCCGGGGAGCCAGACTCAGTGCCGGAGAGGCAGAGAGAGGAGGGAGAGGAGAAGGACAGAGACACACAGCAGACAGATTGGTCTGGAGAAAGGGAGGAGCTGAGAACAAGGGGAACAGAAACAGACGCAGAGGTGACCGAGCCCAGGAAGGGGGAGGAGAGAGGTGGGGAGAGTCTCGGAGACAGAGACACACCAGTGAGGAGCTGGTGGGAGCCTGCGCACGTACAAGCGGGGCGCACAGAGCACGGGCAGGGCCCCCCATGGCAGTGCGTGCTGGGAGCCACACACACTGCTGGGCACGGAGCGCTTTGGCTGAATTCAGTGGAAAATGGGGAGGTGGGTGGGGGCGCGGGTGTTTTGGGTCCAGGAGAACTCGTGTCCTCCTCACGTCTGTGGTCACATGTGCCCCGCGTGCACGGGCGTAAGCGTGGGACGGTGCCCAGGGGGGCAGGGCTCAGTGTCCCCCCAGCTGTCCTCACGCCCGCTCCCCAGGCCCGGCTGGTGGGTGCAGGCCGGGCTGGGCCACGCAGCCCTGCCCGGGGAGGTGCATGCGGGAGGCCAGGGTGCTGTCAGCAGCCGAGGCGGCTGCAGCGAAAGTGAGCCCTAAAAGGGCCATGCTCTGGGCGGGCAGGCGGGCGCTGTTCACTTGACACTCTCTGCCCCAGAAGCCACCTGTTCAGCCATCAGTCACCCAAGGAAAACACAGCTTTCCTGAAACCGGGAATGGGACCCACAGCGCCGGGGGGGGAGGGGGTGGGCACGGGAAGTGCCGCCCGTACCACTTCCAGGGTCTGCCAGGACCTCCCCCCCGCCGTGGGCAGGACGTGGACACGCGAGAGGCTTGCATCTGGCTTCTGAGAGCCCCTCAGCCCCCCTTCTCCCCCTCACCAAAACCCCGATTTGGCACCGACGACGTGGTACCTTTAAGGGACCCAGGGGGAGTGGGGGTTCCGAAGGGCCCCGCCGGGGGTGGTGGAGGAACAGCCCTCTCCAGGGTGGCAGAGCCAAGTGCTGTGCCCGGAGGAGCTGCCACGTGGGTGGGGGGCCGGGGCAGGGCTGGGGGTGTGGGTGGGGGTGGCACGGAGGGAGGAAGGCCAGGCCGGGCCTCGGGGGGCGGGCAGGGCGGCCGGGGCCGGGGAGGGGCCTGGCTCGGAGGCCGGCTTGGGGCTGTGCCCAGCGGTGGCGCCCTGGCCATGCCCCGCCTCGGCTCGCTTGTTAATTTCATCGTTTAGCCCGTTTATGGTGTTCCCAGTTGCTGTGGCTTTTATAAACAAGCATTTTGGTGACCTTCCCCTGCGGACATCAGCTCCGCAAGAATCCCGAGCCCTGAACATTTATAAATAAGCCTTCTCTCAAGTTCCACAACAGGTGTGACCTCCCCCCGCCCCCCTCCTCCGTCCTGTCCGAAAACCCAACAGTTTCAACAAGCAAAGGGAAGCCGCCCGGCCTGTCTTAAAGGGGTCGAGCGGAGGCCACGGCGCGCGCGTGGCTGGCTGCGGGGACGCGGGCCCCCCACCTCCGCCGCCGCCGCCTCGCCCAGGCGGAGGGTCCCCCAGAGGAGAGGGCCAGGCTGGGGGGGCAGCTGAACCCCTGACCCCACTTCCCCAAACACCCTGTGTGTGACAGGCGGGTGTCTGAGCCGGGCTTTCCCCACGCCAGGCTCATTTCACCAAGCTGCTCCCCTTCCCCCCAAAGGCTGCTCCCCATTTTCTGTCTGCCCCCCCACCCGGCCCCACCAGGGGGTATAGAGCACTGCCCCCTCTTCTTTCCTGCCAAAAGCTCTGGGGTGCATGACTTGCAACATTTTATACATTTATTTAACACGCAATCGTGTAGTCAACAAATATTTCTTGAGCTCCTCTTGGGAGACAGGCTCCCCGCTGGCCGGATATGAAGCTCTGCCCCCCAAGAGTTCACCCTCCGGGGGTGAGGGGCCGGGGTGGGGGACGGAGAAGCAGTGGGACAAGTGGATGGGCGCTGAGGCTCCCGACCTCCGTGGGCACCACAGGTCCTGAAAGCAAAGAGCGCCTCTCAACCTAGACGTGGGGGCGGGACAGTTGCTGGAGGGGCTGGCTCTTAAGTCATCGCCGAGGAGGGGTCAGAGGAAAACCATTCCCAGTACAGGGAACAGACAGAGCAGGCCCAGAGGCAGATGAGAGCATCGCCCACAGAGATGCCCCTGGGGCAGCGCCCAGGGTTCGGTCTGGGGGGCTCAGGAGTGGCAGGGAGGGAAGGACTCCTGACACCCCCATCCGCATGCTCATCCCCAGCGAGCAGGGGTCAGACCTGAGACCACTGGTCCCTGCGGGGGGGAAACGGGCTTTAAAAGGGGCTCTTTTTGGTAAGAGGGTGACAAGATGCTGGTGGTGGAGTAGTCTCACGATGATGAAGGTGGGGCTGATGACCGAGAAGGATGAGGAAGCAGGGGAAGGTGATGATGATGGTGAAGTGAAGATGGGGTGGTAGATGGTCATGTGGATGTGGATAAGGATAACGATGGTGGTGATGGTGATGATAGTGGTGGTTTTGGTGGTGGTGGTGGTGGTGGTGGAGATGGTGGTGGTGATGGCAGGGGTCGTTGTGCTCGCGGTAATGATGGTGGTTGCAATAGCAATGGTGGTGGTAATGGCAGTGGTGTAGATAGTGATGGTGATGGTGGTGGCGATGATAGCAGTGATCATAGTGGTTGTGGTGATCACGGTTGTGGTGTTGATGATGGTGGTGCTCACAGTGGTGGTGATGGTGGTGGTGATGATGGTGATAATGGTTATGGAGGTGATGGTGGTAGTGATCATGGTGGTGGTGATGGTAATGGTGATAATAGTGGTGGTGGTAATGATAATGGTGTGATGGTGGTGATGGAGGCTGTGCTGTGGTGCTGGTTATAGTAGTGATAGTAGTAGTATTGGTAGTCATGGTGATGGTGCTGGTGTTTGTGGTGGTCATGAGGGCAGTGATCATGCGGTGGTTGTAATGGGTGGTGGTGGTGATTGTGCTGGTGGTGCTGGTTATAGTAGTGATGGCAGTAGTACTGGTAGTCATGGTGATGGTGGTGGTGTTTGTGCTGGTCATGAGGGCAGTGATCATGTGGTGGTTGTAATGGTGGTGGTGATTGTGATGGTGGTGATGGAGGCTGTGCTGGTGGTGCTGGTTATAGTAGTGATGGCAGTAGTATTGGTAGTCATGGTGATGGTGGTGGTGTTTGTGGTGGTCATGAGGGCAGTGATCGTGCAGTGGTTGTAGTGGGTGGTGTGGTTGGTGCCTGTGGTAAGGCTGGTGACGGTGGTAATGGTAATGGTGGTGATCACAGGAATCATCATCTGACAGGGTTGGATCTACCAAAAGGAGTGTTTCCTCGGTGTAGCCCACGGCAGGAAGCTGATGGATCCTGACTGTGCCTGTATGGGCCGTCAAGGTCACACTGAGGTTTACATGTCAAGTGTGACCATCAAGGTAAGGGTGAAAGCAGGCAAGAAACAACCACCTACACCAGGAGCACTGAGCTCGGGACAAAGCCGGGCTCAGAGCCACGTCTGTCACCGGGGTCTGGGGGAGAGTTTCCTCCTGCTTCGGACAATAGGGGAGCAGTTGGGGGGGGGGGAGCAGGTCCCCGTGCTGCTGAAGCCCGAGGCTTGGAAGCTGGCTCCATGGTCCCCCGAGCTGAGGCCTGGAACCCCCCCAGCCGGTCAGCGGGCAGTCAGGCCCGCCTCGTTTTTTTCCCTCTCTGAGGGATCACATCCTGTCCAGGGTTCCAGGGAGGCAGGGACACAGCCAGGACTAGAACTCAGGGCTTGGGACTCCCAGCACAGTGCCCCGGCTCTGCCCACTTCCCTGTGGTGCATGGTGGGGTGTCCCTGGGGCACCCATCGGACTGCGCTTTGTGACCCGGGACTCCGGCAGGGCCTCGGCTCTCTCGGTGGACAAAGCAGGAGCCAGGGCGCATGTCCTGTGATTCTCGTTTTTTAAAAACAATTTCCCTCCCTTCTCTCTTCTAAAACTCACAGCAACTGTGAGCTGGACGCTTATCACTTTATTGATGAGGGGCTCCGCCTGGACCCCTTCTCCTCGGTCCTTTGTAACTTGGCCTCCCCTCTGGCTAGCACGGTGGGTCGCCCCTTCCTGAAGCTTCCCTGACCGGCCTCCGATGGGCCTCGCCACCTCCCCCTGGGATGGCCTGGGGATCTGTCTTGAGACACAATTAAACCGATTATGAGCCTGCCTACAGGGCGATGGCCTACTTTTTACCTGCAGCCCCTGCCACCGAGGCGCAAAGCAGATGCTGGCTTTCCTGTGCCCGGTGACAGGCCGACGACCCAAGGCCCCTCTGCGGCCCCCTGAGCTCCCCTGAGCTGGCACCTCACCCAGCTCTCACGTGGGCACAGGCTGGGCCCCGAGGGAGAGGACGGGCCGTGGGCGGGTCCGGCTCAGCTGCCAGCCAGGGCCCGGGGAGGGAGGCGCTGGCGCTGGGAATGTGACAGCCGCGCGGCTCCTGTGGGCTGAGCCCCTTTTAATGCTCCGACCGTCTGTCCCGAGGGGCCAGCTAATGGCTGACTGGGCACCGGGACTTTAACAGCATCAGCCCCGGCCCAGCCAGGCCTGCCCTTGGCTTGTCCCTGTCCCCGGGGGGCTGGGGGCTCCCCAGGGGCCTGCCGTGGAAGAGTCAGCCGGGCCCTGGGGGCCGCGGGCTGGACGTTGGCCAGCAGAGCCAGGAAGCAGGTGAGGGAGGGCTCCCGGGCCCGCCCTGTGGGTGGCAGGGAGCAGGGGGGACGGGAAAGGGGACACTGCTGGGCCACTGGCTGTGAGCCCTTGGCTGGTTGCCCCTCCCCCTGCCCCCTCCCCAAGTCCTGGACGGACAGATCCCAGTCCTCCCTGCTTCCTGCCCCCGAACTGTGTGTGGTGAGGACAGATTTTTTTTAAAAAAATATATTTTATTGATTTTTACACAGAGGAAGGGAGAGGGATAGAGAGTCAGAAATATCTATGAGAGAGAGACATCGATCAGCCGCCTCCTGCACGCCCCCCACTGGAGATGTGTCCGCCAGCAAGGTCCATGCCCCTGACCGGAATCGAACCTGGGACCTTTCAGTCCATAGGCCGACGCTCTATCCACTGAGCCACACCGGTCTCGGTGGAGGACGGATTTATACTCTTCTCCCGAGACCCTTTGCAGGGAAGTCTCTGAAGATACAAGTTGGTGATGTCATTGGTGGTGGTGGTACCAATAAAATGGGGCCCCTCGTTGTTGGCACCAGGTGTAGAGTCACAGGAACAAAGCACTTTTTAAAAAATATATATATATTTTTTATATATTTTATATTGATTTTTTTTTACAGAGAGGAAGGGAGAGGGATACAGAGTTAGAAACATCGATGAGAGAGACACATCGATCAGCCGCCTCCTGCACACCTCCCACTGGGGATGTGCCCGAAATGAAGGTACGTGCCCCCGACCGGAATCGAACCTGGGACCCTTCAGTCCATAGGCTGACGCTCTATCCACTGAGCCGAACCGGTTTGGGCGGAACAAAGCACTTTCACACGCGTGGCCGTCGTGGAGCCGCAGAGCCACGGCGAGGGTGGACAGGGCGGTGATGACGGTCATAGTCACAGCGCTACGAACTGCAGCTCTGCCTGAGCCGGGCGCTGTGCCGCGTGCTGGGTCCTGGCCTGCGGGTCTCCCGAGGCTCAGACACTCGCCCCGTGGCAGGCCTCCCGCTTGGTGGTTCTGAGGGCGTCATCCCCGCCCCCTCCCGGCCTCAGGTCCCCGGCCTTCTCACCCTGGAGGAGAGAGGATGGGGACCCTCTCCCCACGGTCCCGATCGCTCAGAGAGGAGCGGTGTGCAGTCGGGAAACAGGCCCAGGATTCAAGGCCTGCTGTGCCTCCAAGCCCCTGTGAGACCTCAGCGGGCCCCTCACCCAGGTGGTCCCCAGCCCCCCACCTGTCATGGGGAAGCAGGTGAGTGAGTGCTGTCCCAGGAGCTGGAGGCACCACGAGGAGGTTACAGTCGGCCGGGAAGACAGGAGCAGCAGGAAAGGGGACAGGAGAGATAAGGCCTATGGACTGAAGGGTCCCAAGTTCGATTCCGGTCGGGGGTATGTACCTTCATTTCGGGCACATCCCCAGTGGGGGGTGTGCAGGAGGCAGCTGATTGATGTCTCTCTCTCATCGATGTTTCTAACTATCTCTCTCCCTTCCTCTGAGGCCAATAGGACCAGGAGTATGACAGTGACCGGGGCTTCAGGATGAGTGGGACCGGGGTGGCCCGGCTGGGAGGTGACCTTAGTCTGAATGAGGAGCTGAGGAAGACCCCCTCTGCAGGCAGCTCCAGGTTCTGGGGTCCTAAGGCCTGGGAGTGACACGGGAAGACTGGAACCTGCATTTCCTGCCTCCCCTCCCTTCCCCGGGGGAGCTGGCGGGGTGCTGGGGAGCAGGTCGGCCTGCTGCTGAAGGCTGAGGCTTGGAAGCTGGGTCCACGGTCCCCCGAGCTGAGGCCTGGACCCTCCCTCCCCCAGGCGGTCAGCGGGCAGTCGGGGGCCCGCCTCTTTGTTTTTCTTCTCTGAGGGATCACGTCCTGCCCAGGGCTCCAGGGAGGCAGGGACGTAGCCAGGACTAGAACGCAGGCCTTGGGGCTCCTGGCACAGTGCCCCGGCTCTGCCCACCTCCCTGTGGTGAAGGGTGGGAGTCCCTGCGCTGTGGGCCCAGTGGTTGAGGGTCCAAGGCCTTGTGGGCAGAGGGATGGACTGAGGGTAGGAAGCCCAGGCCTCCTGCTTCACGGACCCAGCATGAGGGCTGCTCCGGATTCAGGGCTTCTGTCTCCCTCTGATGTGACCGGGCATCAGGGTCATCCAGGCACGTTCCGTGTGTCATCACGTACACCCACGGCACCTGGTGGGATGTCCATCGCACCGACGAGGAAACCAAGGCTCAAGGAGGCAGAGAACTTGTCTCGGGCTCCACAGCGGGAGGGGGACTGACTGAGCTGGAATTCAAGCCCAGCTCTGCCTGATGTCACCGCTAGGGGTTCATTTGGTCAGTCAGGTAACACATGTTGTGTGTGTGTGTGTGTGTGTGTGTGTGTGTGTGTGTGTGTGTAACTAAGCACCACTCTGTGCCACACAAGAACATGGGCAGTCTCTGCTCCCGAGAAGCTCAGTCTGCTCAGGGCAGCAGACGTCGGATCGACGGCGAGTAACCCTCTCGCTTACTGTAAACACCAGGTAGCTCCTTCTCACACCGTTGTTGTTATTTTTTTTTTACTTTTCTTTTCATCTTAAAATATATATATATATATTATGGATTTCAGAGAAGAAAAGAGAGGGAGAGAAAGAAACATCAATGATGAGGGAGAATCATGGATCGGTTGCCTCTCTGCACACCCCACACTGGGGCATGTACCCCAACCGGGAATCGAACCCTGACCTCCTGGTTCCTAGGTCCATGTTCACCTCCTGAGCCACGCCAGCTGGGCTCCTTTGAATCTTTACTGGTGAAAGTATTACTTAGGTCCTCCCCCTGCCATTAACCTCCTCCAGCCGCTCCCGTCCTCCCCCACTCCAGGCCCTCACCATCCCCCGGTCAGTGTCCACAGGTGATGCACCTATGCATGCAAGTTCACTGGTCCATCTCTTCCCACCCCCTTCCCCTGCCTTCCCTCTGAGGCTCAACTGTCTGTTCATGCTTAGCTCTAGTTTGGGTCATCAATTTATTTGGTTCATTACAGTCCACATGTGAGTGAGATCACATGGTATTCATCTTCCTCTGACTGGCTGATTTCGCTCAGCATAATGCTCTCCACCACCATCCAGGCTGATGCAAATGGTGAGTTCTTCCTTTTTGATCGCCACATAGTATTCCACTGTGCAAATTACCATCCTTTCTCTACCCCCCCCCGCCCCCCACTTACCTTCTGACGGCACTCAGGCTGTGCCAAGTCTCAGCTGTGGTGAACTGTGTTGCTCTGAAGTCAGCGTTCTTTAGGTTTTGACACAAAAGTTGCCTTCTTGGCAAGCTTTACCCCGACATCTTGCCTCAGGTTTCACCGGCCCCCGCCTCTTTTGCTCTGTTGGTTTTTTCCTTCCTCGGCACTAATTATTGTCTAAAATACCAAATA
Source organism: Lasiurus cinereus (assembly GCA_011751065.1). Taxonomy (NCBI): domain Eukaryota; kingdom Metazoa; phylum Chordata; class Mammalia; order Chiroptera; family Vespertilionidae; genus Lasiurus; species Lasiurus cinereus. Next base: position 941,006 of record JAAGEH010000227.1, read on the forward strand.
CTTCACTTATGTACCGGGAGTGTTTTCCATCTCTCCCCCTCGGTCGGGGGTCAGCAAGCCACAGTGCTTCACATCCAACCTGCTGCCTACTGGTGTGTGGCTGTTGAGCTGACAACGGTTCCTACATTTTAAATGGTTTTAAACAGTAAAAACACAGTCTTTTGTGACACGCGGAAACGGTATGAGATCCACATTTCAGTTGTCGTGACTACAGTGGTGTTGGAATGCAGCCGTGTCCGTTCATTTCCGTGGCTGCCTTCCCACCCTCACATGGAGCTGAGCCGTCGAAATGCAGACCGTGTGTGGCACTGTCATCGCGGGGTTCGTGGCCACTTCAGGTTGCAGGGGTGTGGTTATAACTGGATTTTGCATCTTGACCCACCAAACCTAAATATTGACTGTTTGGCCTTTTCCAGAAGTTTGCTGAACCCCGGAATGAGAATTTGAGCCTCACAAGGCAGCGGTTTTTTGTTTTGTTTGTTTATGTCCTGACTCGTGGCCTGGTGCATGAAATTCATGCACATTAAAAGGGAATTAATTAGAGGAAATCTTTTAATATTGCTCTTTTCCCTCTCCCTATAATAGAAGTGTCAGAGATGAAAGGAAATTAGTAAAATCTGTATGAAAATCTCCATCCTGTCAGAGTCTGGGGTGCGTCGTGGGACCCAGAGTCAAGTCCCTGCCCACCCACACGTGCTTCGAAATCACAGGAGACCCAGTCCCGGCCGGCCCCACCCCTGTCAAGTCCCACCAGGCGGGGGGTGGGGGTGGGCACAGCTTCAGATCCCCTGGTCCTGGCATTAGGGTGGGGGGTTCGGCCTGAGGTCCCGGCCTGAGTCCCCCCACCCTCCCGCCCTCCCATCACACAGCCTCAGGTCCCTGCTGATTGGTGGTTCTGCATCAGGGCTTGAAGACCATTTGCATATGAGCCTTCTGTTACAGCGGTACCTCGAGATACGAGTTTAATTCGTTCCGTAACCTTGAGGCGTGGGAAACTATGAGATGCTTGAGTCTCGGTAAACTGGTGGGTCGTGTGCAGCCGCCCAATCCGCACGATGACTCCTATCTCAAATGTTGCTCGTATTTCAAAGCAGAAATCGCTCGCTCGACAGCTTGGATCTCAAAAATCTCATATGTTAGGGCACTCGTATCTGTATTCTGATTCCGGTGTCCCAGGTGCCAAAAACAGTGTTTGGACTTCTGCTTTTGACATGACTGAGTCAGGATTTGTCCTCTCACCCGAAAACACTAGAAAACTGGACTTTCTTGAATCTACGAAATCTGTTAAACCGTGGTTTACAACACGGGGCCACAGGTGGCGCAGGGCCTGGGTCCCTCAGGGAAAGAAAACAAATGAGGCGAGGCCTGCGATCACCCCCGCTTCCCGCCTAGAGAGAGAGGCGAACCAGGTCAGAGCCCAGGGAAGGGAGAAGGAGCCAGGTTGGAGTTCGGGGAGGCCGAGTGCCTAGAACCCGTGGGGCGAACGCGGAAGAGGAAGGCCGCACACAGAGCGTGTGCCGAGCCGTGAGGGGAGGTTCCCCCTCACCCCAGCCAGCCTGGAGCGACCTCCCGCTTCCCGGGGCGCCAGGCCGAGTCCCGGGAGGGGCACTGCCTCCCTGGCGGAGCCCAGAGAACCCAAGGCTGCTCTGAGCCGGTGCCAACAAAGCTGAAAGCAAGTCTTTCTGATGGTATCAATGCAATTCCATGTCACCTCGCAGCATCTTGGGGCAACGCCAGCAATAGTTAAAGGAATACAGCCCCATCCAGCCCTCCGCGGTGTAAAATCTAAAATGTGGGTTGAACAAATTAGTACTCGGAGGGTGGGTGGGGGGAGCCACGTTTCTCATGATTGGAGAGGGAGATGATAGATAAGCAAGAAGAGAGCTAGAATGAACTCTGCGGAGGAGAGCTGGAAACGTTAGTGTGAATGAATGGTGAGTGTAACGTGGAGACAGGTGGACAGGTGAGGAAGTAGTTGTAAGTATGTTTGTGTATAAGGGTTCTGTCAGCGGAGAGGGCCGAGAAGCCGTGACACCCTCGGAGAAACCAGCACCCCCATCCAGATCTTTATTTGTAATACCGTTCTCCATTAAAAGGAGAAATAGAAGATCTCGTGACCAAAGCAGGGATACTAGAAGATGAGCCATTCTGCCTCATAGTAATGCAAATAAAGAAGTGCCCCAAAAACAAAAGTATGGGGCATGTCAAAGGGGTGCAGGAACCAACCTGAATGAGCTCCAGGAGCCAAGATGGAACAATCTATACCAATAAAAGGGCACTATGCTAATTAGACTGGATAGACTGGGCGTCTTCTGGATGTCATTCTGGACATCCTTCCTGACAAAGCCAGGACCCGGATGAAGTCACCAGGGGTCCCGGATGCCTGTGACCTACTTGGGCTGGCTGGGTCCTGGGTGCGGGGGCTGAGGCAGAGGCAATTAGGGATGGTCAGGCAGGCAGGTGAGCAGTTAGGGGCTATCAGGCAGGCAGGCAAGTGGTTAGAGGTGATCAGGCAAGCAGGAAGGCAGGCAGGCAGTGAAGAGCCAGTGGTCCAGGATTGCGAGAGGGATGTCCAACTGCCAGTTTAGGCCCTGCAGGGTCAGGCCTAAACCAGCAGTCTTAACATCCCCTGAGGAGTCCCAGATTGTGAGAGGGTGCAGGCTGGGCTAAGAGAACTCTGATGCCCCCTGCGTGAATATCATGCACTGGGCCTCTAGTTTTTATAATAAAATAAACAGTCTAGTATGGGATTATAATCCAAATAAATATATGAGTCCATTCTGATATAAATGTAAGATTGAATAAATAAAGGATGAAAACAGGTAAATCTTCCTTAACAAAGAATTCCCAATAATATATGTAGATATTCCTCCTCCACGTGGGAAAGCTTACTCCCCATCCCCTGAGTGTTGGCTAGGCTTAGTGACTGCTTCCAAAAGCAAGAATAGGAAAAGAAAACGACAGTAAAGTTAAAGTGGATTAACCTAACGAACACCTCCTTCACCAGGGGATGAGGGTTAACATCATCAGTGATGCCATGTGGGTATTATCTAACCCACAGTATGATGTGATAAGAAGGGCTCTTCCCCTTGGTGGTAGTTTTTCCTAGACACGTAACTCGACTATCACGAAAAACAAACAGAGAAACCCATTCTGTAGCAGCAGTCGCCAACCTTTCGAACTTCATGGACCACCAGGGGTTCGAGGACCACCAGTTCTATAGGATACCTGGCTGGTACTCCTCAAAACGGTCAAGGTCATGAAAAAGAAGAAGAGACAAAGAAATTGTCACAGACCAGAGGATATTGGTGGGGATGGGGGTGGGGAGAGGTGGACATGACAATTAAATGCCATGTGATATTCTGGACTAGATCCTGGAATAGAAAGAGGACTTTAATGAGAAAAACTGTTGAATCCCAAACACAGTAAGTTTAGTTGATAATACTGTACCAGTAATGTCAGTTTCTTAGTTTTGACAAATGTACATGGTAATGTAAGACATGGATCCTGGGGAAACTGAATATGGAGCATGTACTATCTTTGCAACTTTTTTATAAATCTAAAATTATCCCCGAATAAAAAGCTTATTTTAAAATGTCCAGCACCCATGAAAAATTACCACGTAAGCAAAGGAGAAAAATATGATGCATAAACCAAGAGAAAAATCGATCAATAGAGATAGACCCAGAAATGTCACAAGGGCATTTTGAATAACTATCATTAATACGCCTTTTATATTCAAGAAGGTAAAGGAAAGCATAAACATTATGAGAAAAAAGAAAAATATAAGATGGATTCAAACTTCTAGAGATGAAAATACAATATGTGAAATGAAAAATACAACGCATTTTAGACACTGTTGAAATAAATATCAGCAACCTTAAAGTCATAGCAATAGAAACTATCTAAAATGAAAGACAGGGGGGTAAAAAGACAGGGTGGGAGGACCTAAGAGAGCCTTTGTGATTGGTGGAACCTCAAGAGGTCTAACATATGTATAATTGAGCTCCAGAAGGAGATGGTGGGAAAAGATATTTGAAGAAATGTTGGCTAAAAAAATTCGAACTTTGACGAACACTTTATACCCACAAATCCAAAAAGGCTCATGAGCCCCCAAACAGAAGAGACCCAAAGAAAAACCACACCTCGGAACAGCGTAATCAAAAATTGCTGAAAACCGATTTGTGATGAAAGACCAGTGCCTTGACTCAAATAGTCTAGAAGTATTGGTCAAATATCGAGATGCATGAAATTAATAAATATAGAGAATGTCAAATTAAAGCTAGGGAGAACAATAAGACAGGATTAAGGGGAAAGGGTGAGTCAGACCCAGAAGCAGGAAGTTTCTCCTGGGCTGGTTCTAATGACATGTCACTTGAGCAGAGTCTGAAAGAGGCGAGGAAGCAGGCTGCATGGGTGTCTGCGGACTGAGATCCAGGCAGAAGGACAGCATGTTCAAAGGCCCTGAGAGGAGGCCAGGATTGATTGGTTTAAGGAAGAGCAAGGCAACCAACATAACCAGAGTGAGAGGGAGTGAGGAGTAGACGAGGCGGGGCTATATGGACAATGTACAGAGCTTAGCTATGACACTGGTGAGGTGGGAGTTATTGGGGGTCCCGAGGAGGGGAGTGATCTGAATATGGTTTTAGAGGTTTCACTCTGGACCTTAAGGGGCAAGATTAGAAGTAGGGAGACTGCTTATGAGTCTGTTGCAATAATCAGAGAGAGAAACGACTCGGACTGGGCAGAACCCCGGGGAATGGGGAGATGTGGTCGGAGGCTGGGTAGCTTTTGAGCGTTTCCAGATTTGCCAAGAGGTTGGATATGGTTGTGGAGAAAGGGGTGCAAAGGAAGACCGGAAAGTGTTTGGCCTGGGTGGGTAGCGGAATTGAGTTTCCATTTGTAAGAAGGGAAGGCTTCCTGATGAGCAGGCTTGGGTGGGGTGAGATCAGAAATAGCAGAGGTAGAGCCATCTCTCCATCATCATGGCAGACCTTACTAATGGATCACCCCACTCATTCTCATTGATCTCAGCTACGGACTCAGAATTCTTTTCAACCAGCGCTCACAGTAGCTTTCCTTAAGAATCGACTCAGGAGGGAACAGGTATAGCAGTTAAGAGTGAGAGCTGGGTTCCAATCCTGGCTCCACCTCTCAATAGCTTATGACTTTCATTGCAGTGAGCCTCAGTTTCCTTATTTGTTCTCAATTTCCATTCTCTAACCCATTAAACGGATAACACGTGGCACTTCCTGAGATTTCTGCGAAGATTAGAGGAGAGTGTCTGAAAAGCCCTACGCACCGTTCCCGGAACATAGTGAGGGTCTTATCCATGGTGGTGGCACGAGTGTCTGCGGGTTCACCAGGTCTCTGCCTGAGGAGGGGCCCAGGAAGAGGGGAGCAGGGACTGAGGGAACTCAGGGACAAGGGCTCGGGTTTATCTCGGGGCCCCGTAAGTCCCCATGGGTCTCTCCGGAGAATCTTGCCTGGGTCCGGAGGAAAGCTCCCCCATTTGTGGGCAGAGTGAGCAGTCGCTGAAATACAAGAAGTCCCTGTTGAAAAATGTCCCTCCTGTGAGCACTGCTGGGCGGATTAGCTGGCATTCCTTCTCCTCCATTGAGCGGAGTCGCAGGCTAATAAATATTTCAGAATTGGCTGTATTCAATCCAGCCCTTGTCCTGTTTGACGTCTGTTCTCTCAGCTTTCAGGAGGAGACAGGTGCAGAAGGATGAAAAGGGATTTAATTACTAAACATCCCCAACTCCCGATATGCAAACACATGCTGTACCCTACCCACACCTACTGCACCCGGCACGCGCTCCCCGTCCACTCGCACACATGTCCCCATGGGGCCCCCCGGTCCCCCACGCCAAGCGGGCACCCAACTCACCTAGGAGCCGCATGTAAGCACATGGGCAAACAGCACATGTGGACAAGTGAGTGCCTCAGTGTGGACACAAGCATGTTTCTAGTCAATATGTGTGTGTACATGTGTGCACGCATTTAAACACGTGCCCCCCCCATGTACACACCAATAACACAGCCACTCAGAGGTACAGGTTTACACACACGTGTACCATGTGTTTCTGAGAAAAGAGAACATCCAAGGTGCCCTCATTGGCAAACTATATCGTTTACTGTAAGGAAAATTAGGTAATTTAGGCGAAAAGGCAGATGGGAAGGAGGCAGATAGGTCTTGCACATTGAAAACTTCTGTTTTCCTTGGCACGTTATTGAGACAGGCACACAGCACACCTCTGCACACCTGTGCACACGGTCCTGCAGGTCCACAGACATTGCACACCAACGTGCACTTCCTCTCCCTGGTATAGAGTCACGCACCCACAGCAGTGAGTGTGCCTTTGACCAACACACACACATGCACACACACACATGCACACACACACACACACACACACACACACACACACAGAGTCACCCTTTGCTGGAGTCTCCCCTCTGCGAACTCCCACCTCTTGCTGCCTGTCCTCTGGGTGCTGGGACGCTCAGAGGCCTGGGGAAACAGAGTTTCCAAAACTGCATGACCCGGTGGCTGGCCCGGATGTGGGCGGAGGTGGTCCTGCCTCTGGATCCCATGTTAGTGTGAGGGCTGGGGCAGGAGGGGAGGGATGTTAGGGAGGCAGGAGGCAGAGCCGGGGGCAGATTCTGACCCAGCCCTCCGATTCCCTGACCTCCGCCCTCACAGCTGGCCACAGTGGCTGAGGGGGCCGGCCCCATCTCAGAGGTTCCGAGGATCCCCTGGCTAGTACCCCACCTGAAGCTCTGAGAAGCCCAGGGAACGGGCACCTGCTTGACCCCATTCACAACTTCGCTCCTTCATTGATGGAAGAGCAGGGGAGCACAGGGTGTCAGGTGAGGCCCGTTATTTGTTCTGTTACTGAGAGATCCCCGAGGGCCTGCTTCTCAGTGGGCACCAGCCTCAGCGCCCTGTCCAGCGGGGCCCCGCCAAGATTTCCCCCCCAGTCAGGGCCATGGCAAGCGGGCAGGGGTGGAGGGGGATTGGGGGCTTTCAAAGACCCAATCCGTGGGCCTTATGGAAATATATGCAAATGAGATATGCAAATCAGCACTAAGTCCTTTTGCATCTGCAACCGCCCAGCCTGCCCTAGGTGAGCACTTCCTTCCCCTCAGCAGGAAGGTTGGGGGCTCAGTCCCAGCAGGAAACAGGCCTCGGGCTGGGGGTGCGTGGTCTCTGCCTGCTGGCCGGGGTGCTCCCCTCGCCCACCCCCCTCGCCACTGCCAGGCCCAGCTTGCTCCCCTTCTGACCCTGCCCACCCTCAGTCATACCCCCCTCTCCCATTCCATGTTAGCCTAACACAACTTACCCAGGCACAAGCACACACTCACGTATGTCCACCCGTGCTCCTCTGCACCCTCATTCATTCAATCATCTGTGTTACCAAACCCCTCTGTGCTCGCCTTCATCACACGCATTCATCTTTGCACACCCTCACTCCACAGACACCATCATCCATCCACATACACACGCCTGTCTTTGGGTTTATACACTCACACGCACTTCCACCTTAGCACACTCGTTCCCACACATGCACATCGCTTACATGTGTTAACATACACCCGCACATACGCCTGCACCTTATCCTTGGCCTTGTGGGAGCCTGAGGCCCTGGGTCCTATCCAGGCCCAGAAATCAGGGTTCGGGGGGAGACAGGTTTGCGGGGCCACGGGTGGCTGAGTACGCCCAGTGGAGGCTGCATAGAGGCCAGCAGCCAGGGCCCATCCTGACCTGTGGGCCTCCCCCAGTGGGTGAGGATCCCTACCCCAGACCCCCGACCTACCCATAGGCGGGCAGGAAGCGGTAACCGAGGGGCAGAGCATTCGGTAGTCAGCAGGCCGGGCGTGGGGCTATGTTGGGGTGGCCTTTTTCCTAGAAGGAGCAAGTGGGAGATGGGAGGGAAGGAGCCCAGCCAAACTGGGGGATGGCTACAAGGGAGACAGGGGTCCCCTCGTCCTCATATGCCGCTCCTGGGAGTAAGGCAGCGCTGTCGGGCCCTGAGCCCACCAGGTAGGGGCCGTGGGGAGGTAGCTAGCTCATGGAGGGGTTTAGGGGCACCTTAGTGCACCCAGTCCTCACCCCCGATTTCCCACGGGCCTCCCCTCCATCGTGGTGCAGGGCAGCCCCTGAGCCTTCGAACTTCAGCCGCTTCCACTTCCCTCTCCCTCGCTGTGACTGATGACAGAGGCCGGTTCTGTTTCTAGCGGGGAAACTGAGGCAGGGGCCTCTGTGATGTCTGGGGTCACACAGCAAGTGGCAGAGCCGGCGTTGGAGCTCAGGTCCCAATGACACCCACGTGCATGGTGCCACCCCTAACGGGCTGCTACCCCTTGTCTGCCGGGGCCCCTTCTGGTCCAGGGAGGAGTCACGGTCTTCCTGACCCTTCCGAGGAGACTGTGCGTGCAGAGGGTCACCCCGGAAATGTGGCCTCCCCGTGGGGCTGGCCAACGGCAGGCCGCCGCTTCCTGTCTCTCCTGGTTCCCCACCGGCAGCCCCTCCGGGTGCCCACCCTGGGCCTCCATGCCTGCTGCGCGCACCCTTGCACACGAGTGTTTTCTTGCTGGAGGGCACACGCAGGGTGCCCAGCGTCCGTTGCTGGAGGTCCCCTCTGCGGGCTTTTCCCACCTGGTCTCTGAGGCTGCCCGTTCCTGGGGCGGATGGTACTTTATCCGGGTCACAGCCCCAGCCCATTGCACAGATGCAACCACTGAGGTCAGCGGTGGAAAGAGGTTTTCCCAGAGGTCATCTCAGGGCCTTGGTTTCCCCTCTGAGTGCACCAGGAGGGCCGGCCTCTCCCCATCCCTTTTCAGACTCTCCTGTCTCCACCCCCAGGCAACCTGTGGCTTCAAAGCCAAGTGGAATGGTGAGGGGGGTTTTCTCTGCTGCAGGGGCATTAGAGTGCCCTCCCCCACCCCCCGGGGCCCCTGCAAAGATGGGCAGAGCAGGCCCTGACGTCACCATCCTATTCTCTGTATGGCTGCTTCCAAACAGACAGAGCCCTGGACTGGGGGCCTGGCACTGGTGGTGTGCGGGCTGCTCGCTGCTCAGCACCCAGACCCCCGGGGCGTGGGTCCCCCCTCCCCTTCTCAGGCCTCAGCGTGCTCACCTATAAAATGGGGGTGTGGACGCCTCCCTCCGGGAGCTCAGAGGCAACAGGGTAGACAAATACACCGGCGCAGCATGAGTGTGGTATCGCACACGTGACCCTAGACAGTGGGCCTGGCCCTGCTAGCGGTGCTTTACCTGCACCCCCTGGCCCGGCCGCACCCACATCCTCAGGCAGGTACCCCTCCCCTGTGCCTGCTGCCCTGTCCGACCGCCTAGCTGCTGGCTGCTCCGGACCTTTTGGGGGGCCGACCTCTTGTCTCAAGTTGGGACCCCCTCTTGGCCGTCCTCTATTTCCCTCCGCATCCCGCTACGTGTTAATTCCTTTAGCCCGAGGACGCTGGTGCCAGGGAGCCGGATTGCCTCTCGTCCGTTCCAGCTTTCCTGGCTCCTGCCTGAGACACCCCGGGTCCACGGGTGGGCTGGCGTAGGTTACAGGGGTTCGCAGGGAAAACACTAAGAAATAACAGCCCAGGACTGCGCTCTGCTTCCTGCACTCACAGCTGGCCACCCGCTCTGCCCCACGCTGTGTTCAGTGGTTAGACGCCCATTTTACAGATTTGGAGACTGAGGCCCAGAGGCGTCCTGTGAGCGGTGCCAATGGTGGTGGGGCCAGAGTCTAGCCTTCTCAGGCTTCCCCAGGCGGTGAGAAGTCTCCCCCCCCCGGCCCGCCCCCCCCACCCGCAATCAGCTCAGTCCCGGCTGGGGCCTGTCTCCCCTCCACCCTGCTCTAGGTGGCAGTGGTGGTGGGCAGACAGTCCCCCCACCCACCTCCCCTCTCCCACCCGGCCCCTCCCACCGGTTCCCTTGCTTTCCCCTGGGGATCAGAGGCTGGGAGGGGCTGCTGGGGGGGGGCGGGTGTGTGCAGGGAAGAGCCTGACCTCCTCCCCTCCCCTCTCCAGGGCCGCCCCCTCCCTACCGAGCCTGGAAATCTGACACCCTGGGCACATCTGCTGTCCCCCTGTCCTCCGCCCCTGGAGGCCGCTGGGCCTGCGGCTGCAGAGCAGTGATTGTTCGGGGCTGAATGGGCAGGCCGGGCGCCCGTGCCAGGTGCACCATTGTCAGGGCCCGACACCTGCCTGGCGGGGCGCAGGCCCTGCCCGCGTGGACCCTCGATGGGCCGAGGGGAGCCACCCACTCGCCTCCCGGGATGGGGCTGAGGGCCAGATTCTGGCAGCTCCCCACCAAGATAGAGCCACCCCCATGACACCCCGAGCCCCTGCCCAGCCCCTCCACTCGTGCACCTCCCTGTGCCTCTCTCTGCCTCTCAGCCTGGTGCATGCAGGTCCCGGGGGTCAGTGACCCCACCGCCACTTATGGGCTGTAAGGGGTCAGAGACGCACGCTCTCGGAGCCCCAGTTTCTCTCCTATACGATGGCGTAACCTTAGAACACCCCCCAGAGCAGGAGGGAGACCGTGGGTGAGGGGCCACGGGCCGCGCTTAGCACAGAGTGAGTGGCAGCGCAGGGCAGCCATCATTCTGAAGGCCCTGCAGTGTGCAGCCAGAGCCCAGGGGAGCCAGGCCCAGCCCCCCCCACCACAGCCCAGCCCCGGGAGCCCCAGCCTGCCCCCCTGCCTGCCTCCCCTGCCCAGCCTCCCGCCCGCGCTATGAAAATTTAATGCCGGGTAATGACAGTCTGGGCTAATGAAAGAGGCTTCTCTTCTGGCAAAAAGAGAAAAACAAACAAAAATCAACAACCTGCAAGGGGGCATTAAGTTTTCATGAGATTCTCTTCCCCACTGACACCCGCCCCTGCCCTGGCTCCCCCGGGCAGGGCAGCAGGCCCTGGCTTCCTCCTTCCCTCCCTCCCTTCCCTCTCTGAGCCAGGCTGGGCCGCCCGGCGGTGGTGGGGGTGGGGCACGCTGGAGGGCTTCTGGCTCTTTGGGGAGCATCTTCCTGGGGCTCCCTGGCCAGGGGAGGCAGGGAAGCCCTCGGAGGGCTCTGAGATGGGGCCCCGGCCCTCAGAATCATCGCTGGGCAGTAGGAGGTGGGGGGCACCCCCTGAGTGGGGGGAGAGGAGAGGGAGGGCTCAGGGCCCCCTCCATCTGCCGGCAGCCTCCTGTGCAGGCGGCCAGGCCTCGGCCGCGTGGCCGTCTGCTGCCAGCCAGGCTGGAAGTGGTTAGAGGAAAGGGCAGGGAGCCTCGCTCGCTCGCTCGCCTTCCCTCTCTTTGTGGTATCCTGGAGGGCCATCGGCTGCCGCCTGCGCGATCCTGAGAGAGGCGACAATTAATTTTCTTTTAATCAAGGTCGGAGGAAGTGGATCGGTGCGGCTCTGCAGCCCTTCACTGTCTGTCTTCGCAGTGATGCACAACAAATACGATCCAATTACGCTGCTTCTCCCCTTATTGAGTTAGGAAGCGTGACGGATCGGAGGGGTGCACGCGTCCCAGGCCCCGGAGCACCCCGGCTCCCGCCCCGGGCTCTGAGCAGGTGGGCGGAGGGCACGCACCGTGGTCCGTGCTTGGGGGCGAGGAACTGGACGAAGGAGTGAGGGAGAGAAGGAGCGAGTGACAGATGCCGCTGGTCGCTAGAGAGAGCCGGCAGGGCTGAGGGAGGGACTCACCATCCGCCCCCCCCCCGGCTCTCCCTAGGACAGCAGCCGCCAACCTTTCAGACCTCACGGGCCACCAGGGGTCATGGACCGCCGGCGGGTGACCGCTGCTCTCGAGTACCCTCTCGTCCACTTCTTCGTGGCATTGACTGCCCTCTGATATGATCTTGTTCACGGGTCTTGTGACAGACAGGTGCATCATCTGTCTCTTCCTCTCGGATACCCTGTTTCCCCGAAAATAAGACAGGGTCTTCTATTAAGTTTTGCTTCCAAAGAGGCGCTAGGTCTTATTTTTCGGGGGGTGTCTTATTTTTCCATGAAGAAGAAGACGGTACACATTTATTGTTGAACAACAACAATAACAAAAAGGAAATTTGTCACCTGTAGACGGTACGGTAGTCGTTGTCATCACCAACCAGCTCACTGATGGGCCGCAGCGCAGCCGGAGCTGTTCAGTCAGTGCGAGGTCTCTTTAAATCAGGAGTCAGACGCCTGACGGTAGCTTTAAAGGCCTTATATTCCGGGGAGGCCTTCTGTTCGGGGGAGACCTTATGATCGGAGAGGTCTTATTTTCGGGGGGATGCCTTCTATTAGAGCGAGAGGCAAAACTGAAAGTAGGTCTTATTTTCGGGGGATGTCTTACTTTCAGGGAAACATGAGCTCAGGGCTTTGCCTGGGTCACCACAAGCCCTGGCGCGTAGTAGGTGCTCATTAAACAGCAGACGACTGGGCGAATGATTCTAATACATCCCGATTGAGGGCCTGCGCTCCCAGTTCAGCAAGGGTGACACTCAGGAACAATCCTCGGGCCACCCTGCGAGCGCCGCGTGGAGGTCTGCACTCAGGGCTGCGGGCACTGACTCTGTGTGGTGGGTCGGGGAGGTGAGTGGGGGGAGGTCAGCGCTGCCTCTGACCGGGTGGCGTCAGAATTGGACCCAGAATTGGACGTCAGTGGTTGCAGTGACAGGGCTGGCAGGAGAGGCCGCTACACACAGGGCAGTGTTGCCCAGTGGTTAGGGATGCGGCCTGAGCTCACCCCCCCCCCCCGGGTCCTTTCTAGGACGTTTCAGATTTTTTTTTGTGTGTGTGTGTGTCACTGTCTCTACAGCGAGGACAACCGCGATGGCCCGTCTCAGAACCATCCGAGGGTTGAATGAGCTGGCCACCGTGTCAGGGGGCTTCACAGGACGCACTCGATGAGCGTCAACCACCATCGTCACCACTGTGCTTCATTTCTATTCTGACAGGCAGAGGGGGGCTAGACTGGGAAGGGAGGTGGGCAGAGCGGACGGGGGTGGGCCGCTCGGGCTGCGGGGGACCCAGCCCCCCATGCTCAGAGCAGGCAGGAAACGGGGTCCCTGGAACCGACGCCTTCTGCCGGCGGCAGCAGGAGAGCTGGCCGTTTGAGGAACCGCCTCCAGCATCGCTCCTGGGAGCAGCCTTTCTGTCGAGCTAATGGTTCCCGCTCGGGCATCCGTCTCCTCAGTCCAAAGAGGGACGGCGAGGCTGGCCTGATCTAAGACCCCCCAGCGGGGCAGGGCCTGCCGTAGGTGGTGGAGGTGGGGTGCTAGGTCTTATTTTCAGGGGGTGTCTTATTTTTCCATGGGGCGTTGGTGGCCCGGTTGCCACCCCTGGGAGCTAGGAGCCCAGCTGGGGAACGAGACCTGCGCGCGTGGTGGTAAACGCCGTGCAGTGATGCGCCGTGGAAACGCACATATCCACACGCGGAGGAGACAGACAGACCAGAGGAGTTCCCCAGTTCCCCAGAAGCAATTATTTGGGTCCAGGCCTGGGGCAGAGAGCCGGGGGGCTCCGGGAGGCACCCCGAGGCAGGGAGGCTGCCTGGAGGAGGCTGAAGAGCTTTATTTTTTAATTTTTTAAAATGTATTTTATTGACTTTTTACAGAGAGGAAGGGAGAGGGATAGAGAGTTGGAAACATCCATGAGAGAGAGACATCGATCAGCTGCCTCCTGCACGCCCCCCACTGGGGATGTGCCCGCAACCAGGAGACATGCCCTTGAACCGGAATGGAACCTGGGACCTTTCAGTCCACAGGCCGACGCTCTATCCACTGAGCCAAACCGGTTTCGGCCCGAAGAGCTTTAAATAGGGGTGTCATGGGGCGTGGAGGCACGGACCAGGTGTTCCCTGTGGAAAGAAAGGTGTGTGGGAGGCTCAGAGACGCAGTGAGTCCCCAACGTGACGTGGGCACAGGGGTTTGTCCCTCTCTCACTCCTAAGGGCGAGGCCTGCTATGAAAACACTCCACGAATCCCATCTTCTGGAACATTCCACTGTCTAGGGTTTTCACGATTTAACGATTTGAAGCTGACCCTGGCACCGTCTTCAGCCCGGCCCTGGGCAGTCTGTGGGTTTCCTGGCTCAGTCATGTCTGAGCTGTGTGACCTCAGGCCAGCGACTTGACCTCTCTGGGCTTGCAGGTGATAAGCCTCACGGGACTTGTGAGATGGACGCAGCACATCCCTTGATCTCAAGGGAGTCCCTTAGCTCGCTCGGGGTCCTCAGCCGGGGCTGGGGTGCCATGAGGTCGGGGGATGCCTGAGCCATGGAGCAGAAGGATGACCTTGAACCTGGCTCCATGGGCCACCCCGGTGTGTGCCTGCTGGGCCGTGGGGCCTGGGCCACAGCCTGTGGGACCAGCTCTGGGTGGGGACTTCTCCCCAGCTGAGTCATCACTCCTGGGGTGCAGCTGGTGACCCAGATAGGGCCAGAGCATGACATATCTTTATCGCCGACATCTCGCCTGGGCCCGCCCTTCCCCTTCTCCTTCCTCTCCTCGCCCCCTGATCCACTCACTGGGTGGACCAGGCTGACGGGGTGACGCCTCCGCCCCAAATCTCTCCTCCGCGAAGATAAGGTCTCTGGTCCTCCCAGGCCTCCTCTCTCTTCTTCCCGGAGCGCCACAACAATAGTAATAACCGCCGCGTATTGCGCCCTTCCCAATTAGGCCCTGCTTTGCATACATGACATCTAATCTCTCTGTTTGTCAGGCGGAGCTGTTCTATTATTATCCCCATTTTACAGATGACGGAGAGAGGGGCGGAGAGCGGTTGCCCCAGGTGACAGCGCTAGGTGTGCCGGGACCAGGGTGGTACCTGGGTGGCGCGGATGCTCCAGCTCCTGATCTTCCCATCATGCTTTGTGCCGGTTGTCCTCGCGGTGCCCTTCCTAATGCTCCGGCAGTCCTCGCTCCTTTCAAGGTTCCCTGTCCCAGGAACCCCCAACTGGTCCCCCAGAAACAGACGGGTCCCCAGTCCCAGTCCACCAGGGCTCTGCTCTCCCAGTTCATGGGCCACCACGCTCCAGGGACTCTCTAATGCCCTCAGCGGCGCCTTCCTCTAGACGTAGTGGTTCTCCACCTGTGGGTCTCGACCCCTTTGGGGGTCGAACGACCTTTCACAGGGGTCGCCTAAGACCATGGGAAAACGCAGATATTGACATCACGATGCATCTCAGTAGCAACATTTCATGGTTGGGGGTCACCACCCCATGAGGAACTGTATGCAAGGGTGGCGGCCTTAGGAAGGTTGAGAACCACTGCTCTAGAGGAACGAAGCCAGTGAGGGGTGTCCCCTCCATCTCACTCTAGGGCAATGAAGGGGGTGGGGGACCCCTGGGGTCATGCCCCCAAACGGAGCCTGGGCTGCAGGTGGGGAGGTGCTGAGAGGGAAGGGGGGGGCGCCCAGCTGGTGAGCGGTGATCCTCCCTTATCCCAGCATCAGCCGCCGCTTTTCCAGGCTGGAGTTTCAGATCTCGCTTTCACTCTGGCCTTTGATCACACCCAGAGGGGGTGGCAGGTGGGCCGGGGAGGGTGGGGGGAGCCTGGAGAGACACGGGGGAGAGCGGATTCCAAGGCGACGCCCCTCCCCCATCGGCTGGCAGGAGTGATGCTCTGAGGACACACGGCCAGGGTGGCCTGGAGCCGGGGCTTCGAGGACAAGGCTCCCATCCGGGCAGGTCACTGCCCCCCCGTCCCCTCCCCCGGAATGAGAATAGCTTTGCTGCCCCCTTCTTCCCCCCAGCCCCAGCCCATGACCAAAGTCCCATATATTTGTTGTATAAGGCTCGGAGGGTAAGGAGGAGAAGTTCCGGAATCCTCCCTCCCTGTTGCTGGAGCGGGGGGTGGGGTGGTGGGGGGCTGCTTCTGTGCGTTTATCTGGGTGCGATCGCTCCACGAGGGGACACAGCACAGGCCTCAGACTGTGCGACACTGGTGTCCACTCCGACCTGTTTTGACGTTTCTCCTGTCGGCACACTGGCAGGCCACACTCAGTGACGATTTCACAGATGAGGGAACCGAGGCTCCTAGAGGTCAAACGACTCGCCCAAGGTCACACAGCTAGTCCTTCACAGAGCCAGCATTCCAAAGCCACCTGTTGTGGGCACGAAGGCCCTGGCTCTGAACCACCCGGTTTTCCAGCTCAATTCCTCTCCCGCCACTGTGTCTAGCGGGTCCCTCAGGCTCGACCTTGACCTTGTGTTCAATTCCTGCCCTCCCTGGGAAGGAGGCCTCCTTACACTTTCCTCTTCATCCAGGATGGATCAGCGTCAGCTCCCCGTCTCCTCCAGCTCCATCCGGTGAGGGAGTCTGGGAGGGGGGCGATTGGGGGTGGACACGGCCCTGGACCCAGGAGGCCTGGGTTTAAGCATCGCTCTGCCCCGGGCGAAGGAGGAGGACTCCAATAAGCTCTTCACTTCTAAGGGCCTCAGTTTCCCAACCTGCCAAATGGGGGGATCACAGACTTTCCCCGCAGGGCTGCTGCGAGGCACTGGGGGCTTGTGGGTGTGCGGGGGCTCAGTCCCAGGGTCAGCCGAGTGCTGGGGGCTCAGCCGAGGCAGAGGAGGGGGAGATGCTCAGGCAGGTGGGGCCGCCAAGCACAGGCGGGGAGCGACTCCGGCACCTTCCACTGCTTCATCTGCTCACCGACCAACCCCCCCTACTATTAGTCCTCACTCTGAAACACCCGGCCACACACACACACACACACACACACGCACACACGCACACACACATGGCCGAGAGATCAGAAAACGCATAAGGATTCTAAGAAGCAAGCATCATCTGCCGGCGCTCTGCCCCCTGCCAATTAACTCCTGTGACCACGTCAGGTCCCGGGTGTGCAAGGCAGAGCCTGCCCCGTCCCGGGGGCCCTCCCTGCTGACCCGAGGCCTGGACTCGGTCCACAGAGCCGTGGATGTGGGAAGTGGGGAGCTTTGGAGGAGCGGGGGGCTGTCCCGCAGAGAGCCTCAGCATCCCAGGGCAGGTGACACAGGAAAGCTGGTGCTTTGAGGCCAGCTGTGGGGAGTCCTTGGCCGGGATTGCATCCTCGAGGCCTTGAACCCCGAGGGTGCAGGGGAAGGGCCACTCAGTGGAGCAAGTGAGCGGCGTTTGGGAGGAGACAGTGTGTCCAGAGGCGAGGCCTGGGGAGCAGAGGAGAAGGGGCAGGGAGGGACCGGACCGTGTGCAGCCAGAAAGCTGTGTGCCTGTGCGGGGGCAGAGAAGGGTAGAGGGGGGGATGGCAGGATGAACGATGCGGTGGGCTCCGAAATTGCGTGTGTCAGCAGCGGGCAGACCACGCCAACACGGAGCGCTGCCAGGCAGGGAGGCGGGCGCTCAGGGCGAGCGGAGGAAGGGCCAGAGAGCCGGGTCGAGCTGTAAATCTCCGGCGGGACCTCCTGACCGTCCCCCCAAAACCCCCACCTTCTCCAGCCGCCTCCGGGGAGGGGGGCGCGGGCGGTGGGCACCCGGGGGTCCCTCTGTCATTCTTCCTCACCCCCCGGCCGCCGGCCGTCTCGGCGGGAACGTCCTTCGTCTGGCCCGCGGGTCCCTGCCACCCCACGGAGCGCGGGCGCCACGCCACTGTACACTTCGGAGAATCATTAGCAGAAATCATTAGCTAGAAGACAGCCTCCCCCATAAATCTCCCCGCACCTGGATCGTTTGTCCGCGCCTAATTTCCATCTCCTGAACTTTATGATTTGTCCCCGCTTTGATGAGCGCTTCTCCCATCAATTGTGCCGTAAGTGCTCGCCGTGGAAGACCCCCTGCGCTGACCCCATCTCAGGCAGCCGGCTCTGGGCGCCTCGCCCCGCGTGCTGGGTGGACCCCCCGCCTCAGGCCCCTCCTCTGCGCGTCCCTCAAAGGGCAGCTAAAAGACGAGGTGCCCGCAGCCTCTGTGGCTGGTGGAGGCGGAGTGTGGCGGAGACAGCAAGGGGAGGAGGAGGGGCTGGCTGCGTGGCGTGGGGTGGCAGGAGAAGGGTCCGGGGGCGGGGGGTCCAGAGGCTGGAGGTTGTTATCTCTGCCCTCAGCTGGCTGTGTGACCTCAAGCACGTGGCTTTCCCTCTCTGAGCCTCCAGTGCATGAGAATGAAGCTGCCCATCTTGCACGGTTACGGTGGAGGCTGAGGTCATGCATTGATGCACTCAGTAGAGCTTTCAGAAACCACTCGCTGAGTTCATCCAGGCTGGAAGAGTCCTCAGATACCTGCTGTGTACCAGGCCAGTGGTCGGCAAACTCCTCAGTCCGCAGAGCCAAGTATCCACAGGAAAACGATTGACATTTCTTTGGAGAGCCACATTTTTTAAACTAAAACTTCTTCTAACGCCACGTCTTCAAAACAGACTCGCCCAGGACGTGGTATTTTGTGGAAGAGCCACACCCAAGGGGCCAAAGAGCCGCCTGTGGCTGGCGAGCCGCAGTTTGCCGACCACTGTACCAGGCCATTCTGGGCAAGCGACTCCAATGCTGGCTGAGCTGGAAAACCGTGGTGGTTCAGAGCCAGGGCCTTCCTGCCCAGAAAAGGTGGCTTTTGAATGCCGGCTCTGTTACGGACCGGCTGTGTGACCTTGGGCGAGTCGTTTGACCTCTGGGAGTCTCCGTTCCCTCACCTGTGAAATGGGGGTGAGATGGGTGACTATGGAGGACACCTGACACACAGCAGACACGTGACACAGGACCGCCACGGCCACCGCTGTTTTGCCACCCAGAGGACGCAGACAGAGACAGCGGCTTCCCTGGGGCAGAGGGACTGGAAAACGTGCATGAGGGTGTTTCGAGGCATGGGAGCAGGGAGGAGTTCGAGCCTTGCCTCTTTGCCCAACCGAAGCATCTGGAAATGGCGGAAGAAACCCAGGAAAGGGGCGGAGAGGAGCTTAGGGCAGAACTCGGGGTTCCGGATTTCTGCCCCCTACAAAGGCAGGGCCTGTCCTCAGGGGGCCTCGGGGCCCCAAGGAGGTGCCACTCTGCAGGCTGGGCGAGGTGCTGAAACCGTGGGCGGGCCTGGCCCGACGAGAGGCTGATCTTCAGATCTAGAAGGCTCCCTGGCTGGGTCTGGAACGCCTCTGGGTTTTGGGACACAGAGTTCAGCCCCATCTGCCCACGGGAGGGGGCTGGGAGAAGCCACGGAGGAGGTGGGGACCAGGGCCAGGGCTGGTCATCGGAGGAGGGAGCTGGGGAGGGGTCGCCTGTGGGACACTCGGGACCGGCCCCTCCTCCGAGAGCACCAGGGACTCAGACAGCACCTTGATCTTTGGTTGTTTTTTTTTCAATATATTTTATTGTTTTTTTTTTACAGAGAGGAAGGGAGAGGGATAGAGAGTCAGAAACATCGATGAGAGAGAAACATTGATCGGCTGCCTCCTGCATACCTCCTACTGGGGTTGCGCCTGCATCCAAGGTACATGCCCTTGACCGGAATCGAACCTGGGACCCCTCAGTCCGCAGGCCGACGCTCTATCCACTGAACCACACCGGTTTTGAAAGCACCTCGATCTTTGTGGCTGGCGTTGGCAGAGATGTCCTCAATTCCCACTGTGGGTGGCGAGGGAGTCACAGGGCCCCAGGCAACTTCTTAACCTCTCTGAGCCCCAGTTTCCTCATCTTAAAACAAGGTTAACAATCTCACAGGTCTCAGAAGGTTCGGGGGAGGATGAACTGCCAACTTCTTAGTTCGGTGCCAGGCACATAGTAGGCACTCCTTAAATCGTGGTAGCCAGGTTCACTGTGACATATCTTTTTGTTTTATTACCTCCTTCCACACTTAAGGGGGGATTTTTGTGCCCATTTTAAAGGCAGGGAAACCGAGGCCCACGGTGGCTCAGAGCGTGCATGGTTGTAAGCAGCCAGACGGTGGGGACGTCGGAATTAGAACCCAGGCCTTCTGACCGCCATCTCTGCAGGGTGTCTGCACCCAGTGTGTGAATTCCCAGGAGCTGAAAACAAAGAGCCGGGCCTCGGATTCGTCAACACACTCCCACGGGGTGACTCACCTGCCAGAGCAAGAGCAGGGATCTGCCCCAGCACATTCCCGCCCCCTGGCCTGGCACAGCCGCCCTGCTGACCCGAGGGCCAGAAAGGGGGTGCAGAGGAGAAGGGGAAGGACGGGGCTGAGGCTCTGAGGGCCTGAGCCCGCAGGGTGCCGGGGCAGGGGGGAGGGCCCTGGGCCTGGGAGGCAGGAGAGTGGAGCTGGGGGTGGGAGTGGGGGTGGGAGGGGGGGGTGGGGCCCGGGTGGGCGCCACAGGCTGGGAAGCAGCTTGCAGGTTTTACAGGTCACATTATCTTTTATGGGCACCCTAAAAAGAATGTCAGGCACTAGAGGGCTCCTCCCCCCTCTTCTCTCCCTCTCTTTCTCTCCCTCTCTCTCTCCTCTGATCACTGCAGCCGCCACTGCAGGACTTTATCACAGGCCTGGCCCCCGGGCTGGGCAGTCCCAAGGTACCCGCTGAGCACTGGGTCCTGGGGCAGCTGCTGTGGGTCCTGGGGGGTGGGTGGGGTGTGGAGGCTGGTGGTAGCCACATGTTCCCTCCCCCCTTGGGCTGGAGAGGGCCCCAGGTCGCCCCCATCTAGCTGGGACAGTATCTAGACCTCTAAGCATAGACGTCCCTCCACTCCGAGTGCCTCTGCCCACCATGGGCATGCCCTCGCCCCCGGGGCCAGCTGCCTGGCGCGGGTCATCCCAGATTGGAGGGAGGCCCGTAGGTCCCCATGTCAGGGAGGACCCTGACTGTCCTCCCTCTGTCCCAGGGGCTCCATCTCCCCTTGGAAGATCTTCAGCGGATCTCACTCCCAGGGAGAGGCCTTGGCCCGGGGGTCCCCAGAAACCAGCTTCCGGAGTCCTGCCTGAGCGGCCTCCCCATCCTCTCCTTTAAAGGGGTTAGGTCCTTTAGTTCACTGCCCCACAGGCACTGGGACTGGGGCTCTGGCTCTTTACCTTTAAGGAAAACGCCTTTGTAGAACGAACAGGGAGAGATCTGCAGACAAGGATGTGTGTGTGTGTGTGTGTGTGTGTGTGTGTATGTGTGTGCATGTATGTGTGTGTGTGTGTGTGTGCCCACACGCGTAGAAGGGTACATTACCAGGAGGAGGGCACTCCAAGACTCTGTGAGTCCATGTGGCACGGTGGCTAGTGGCATTGATTTTGGGTCCCAGCTTCACCACATACCATCCCCGAGCCTCAATTTCCTCATCTGTAAAATGGGGGTGATAATAACAGCCCTTCCGTGTGTTGGGGGAAGTCACTGAGTTCACAGGGCCTGGCGCATAGTAAGTGCTCAATAAAGACTAATGATCATAATTAGTGTAATTATTAATCAAGTCTGGGTCTGTCTGAGCTGCCGCTCTCCGTCCCTGAGGACTCGAGGAGAAGAGGGCGTGGGCTGGGGTGGCGGAAGGAGCCACTGAGGTGACAGAGCAGGGAGGACTCCAGGCCACGATACCGGTGACAGGGGGGACGAGGGCGTGACAGCTCGCTCCTCCGAAACGGTTAAGAAACAGGGGAGACTCGCCAAGAAAGCAGCAAGTGCTGCCCAGGAAAATTAGGCAGCGGGCCTAATGAAAACCAGGCAGCGGGCCAATTCAGAAATGTGACCTTCCTCCTGCCTCTCTCCTCTCTTAGCTCTGAGCCGGGCTGGGTGGGGCAGGGTGCTTGCCTTCAGCCTTTCTCAGACAGGAGGTACCAATAGGATGGACATGGGGGGGTGGGGAGGGGGAGGGGGATGGGGAAGGAGGAGAAGGCCATGGTCAGGGTCTGGGAGATGGTGTGGAGCTGGAGGAAGCTGGTCCCCCAGATCTGGCCGCCCAGCTAGCCAGGCCGGTTTTCAGGGCCTGCTGGGATCCCGGAGAAGCGGGAAAACACCCATCGTTTTACCTGCAAGTAAATGAAGACCCACAGGCCAGCTGGCTTGCAGGGCAGGCAGGAGCAGGGTCCTGACGGGGCTGGGGTACCCTCTGATCGCCCCGGCTCCGGGCTTAGCCAGAGGTGCTTAGCTCAGGCCTTCGGACACCTGGCTTGCTCAGGCTGGGCCAGCTCAGTCTCTGCGGCCCAAGGCTCAAACCTTCTCCCCCCAAAGTGCCTCTGAGAGCCGCTCCTCTCTGGGGGTGCCTCTTGGTGCAGCCGGGGAGCTCATGGGCGGCCTGTGTTTCTCTTACGTTTACCCAGTGGATGTGCTGTGCCATAGGAGGACAGATAAAAAATAACGCCCCATCCACCCCACAATCTAAGAAAGACGCCGGCATATGGGGAGGAGGTGCCAGATGTATCCTCCTCCTTCAGCTCCCGACAAGGTGGCAAGATCCCGGCAGGGAGGACAGTCCACAGGCGAGAGCAGCTCTGAGGTCGGGGTCCACTCGGGATGCCGGCTTCAGCCCCGCGCACGGCTGTGTGGCTGGCACCAGAGCAGCGCTTGGCACGTGCTAGGAGCTCAGGAAGCAGGGACTAGTGAATGAATGAAGAAGGAGTGAATGGACCGGTGGCTGGCGGCTGGCGTTGCCTGGGTGTGTGGAAGGCCTGGATGAGGAAGTGGCACGCCAGCTGAACTCTGGAGGACAGGGAGGTGCAGAGACAAGGGACCGGCCCTCTGGTCAGGGGAGCAGAGGGGAAGGTCGGGGGCAAGAAGAGCCCCAGGATGTCAGAGGAGCGGAAAGGAGGCAGAGGGACTGCAGCGTGTGGGTGGCACGCAGGGAGGGAGAGGCCACGGAGCCGGGTCCTTTCCTTTCTAGCTGTGTGGCCCTGTGTCAGATGGGTGATAAAAAGGCGGGGCACATCAGAATCGGGAGGATCTGGGGATCCATGCACAGGGCCCACCCCTGGCCGGTCCCAAGTACTCAGTGGCTCTAAAATAATAATAATAATAATAATAATAATAATAATAATAATAATACAGTAGTACCTCGAGATACGAGTTTAATTTGTTCCATAACCTTGAGGCGTGGGAGACTATGAGATGCTTGAGTCGCGGTAAAGTGGTGGGTCATGTGCAGCTGGCCGATCCGCGCGATGACTCCTATCTCAAATGTTGCTCGTATTTCAAAGCAAAATTCGCTCGCTCGACGGCTCCTATCTCAAAAATCTCATATGTTAGGGCACTCGAATCTCGAGGTACCACTGTAATAATAATAATAATAATAATAATAATAATAATCATCATCATCCATGCACAGGGCCCACCCTTGGCCAGTCCCAAGTACTCAGTGGTCCTAATATTATAATAATAACAATAATAATAATAATAATAATAATAACAACAACAACAGCAGCAGCAGCAGCAATGGCCCATTGTTCATTTTTTAAAAAGATATATTTTATTGATTTTTTTACAGAGAGGAAGGGAGAGGGATAGAGCGTTAGAAATGTCAATGAGAGAGAAACATCGATCAGCTGCCTCCTGCACACCTCCCACTGGAGATGTGCTTGAAACCAAGGTCCATGCCTCTGACCGGAATCGAACCCGGGACCCTTCAGTCCACAGGCCGACGCTCTACCCACTGAGCGACACCGGTTTGGGCCCAGTGTCCATTTTGCACCAGGCCCCGTGCCCCATTCCCGAATGCAGCCGGGTTGCCGCCCGGGGCCGCCCTCCCGTCCCGCCCCTCCTGAAGGTCGCCTCCCAAGGTTATCTGTGTTTTCCTCTGGATTCTGCGAAGTCGCACGGGTCACACTCCGGGGCTGAAAAGTGTTGCTTTTTATAGCCTCCCCTGATGGCAAGGAATGCTTGTCCTGCGCGGCCTGTCCCCTGGGCAGAGACAGGCCTCTGGGCTGGGGCCCCACAGCCGGACACCCCGGCCGTCTGGGCCCTTCTCGGCCAGGTGCCCAGCCCTGCCCGGTGTCAGAGGGGCAGGAAGGCCGGCAGGAGGCAGAGCGCCCTGGACAGAGGACTGGCACTCCCCGATGCCCATCTGGCTCTGGACAGACCACGGTCCCTCTCTAGGTTCCCTTTCCCCTCTGTCAAACGGGACCGTGGGGCCTTGCCTGCCCGCTAAGGGAGGGGAGAATTGGGAGGTTTGGGGGAGAACGAGGCAGGGGTGAGGCCTGTGACGGCGGGGAACCAGGGGCTGGGGCCAGGGAAAGGCCCGAAAACGCTGGGGGAGTCTCCCTAGTGCTGGGGGGACAGGCAGGCATGCTCTCTGCTTCACCCTGAGCCTGGGGGTAGACGCAACGATCACCATGGCTACTGATGGGGAAACTGAGGCTGGCAGAACTGCAGTGGTTCTGCCCAAGGTCACGTTTTGCTTCTAAGAGTCAGAGCCGGGATTCCAGCACCTGTCCCCAGATCCGTCTCTCATTAGGGTCGCTTGGGCAAGCAGCCCCCCTCGGTGGCTGGTAGCAGAGAGCAGCAGAGGGGGGCTGTGTCCCCGGGCAGGAGACCTCCGCTGGCCCGGTGCCAACAGGAGACCCCACGTGCCACCAGGCATGTGCCCGGCGGCTGGCTCTACAGCCTCTGCAGTCCCTGCCTCGCCCCGTGCCCCCCAGCTCCAGGGTCCCAGCCGGGCCCTGACCAGAGAGCGGGCTTGCTCAGCAAGAGCAGAGCTGTACTTTGCTTCTGTCCCCCCACCGGCTCACCCGGCCTCGGCCGCCTCCTCCCTCCGTCTAATCTGGTTCTTATCGAGGACGATAACACGCAGCCGTCGTAAAACGCGAGTCCACTTTCTAACAGCTGATTGCTCCCACGCCCTGATCCGGCGATACCGAAGCCCACGTCCTGCGCCGGCCTGAGGGCACCTGCGTGCCGCCCCCCGCCCCCACCCCCCGGCTGTCTGCGGGCACTGCCATCTCCCCCGTGCCCTGCAGATCCCCTGGGGAGCAGACGCTCTCGGGGCATCTCAAAGCTGCTTCCTTTTTGCCAAAAGGACCCCGGAGAGGGGAGGAGAGGGCTCGAGACCCACCTGCGGGCCCGTCTGTCAGTCCCTCTTTCCGGTAACAGCACCGTTTACGGAGCAGCTGCTTTGTGTTGGGCGCCGTGGCGTTTGCAGGCATTTTCTCAATGAACCAACAGTACAGCGGTACCTGGAGATACGAGTTTAATTCGTTCCGTAACCTTGAGGCGTGGGAAACTATGAGACGCTCGAGTCGCGGTAAACGGGTGGGTCGTGTGCAGCCGGCCGATCCAAGCGATGACTCCTATCTCAAATGTTGCTCGTATTTCAAAGCAAAAATCGCTCGCTCGACGGCTCGTATCTCAGAAATCTTATATGTTAGGGCACTGGTATCTCGAGGTACCACTGTAATAGGTATTGCCCAGCTGCCGTGGCTCAGTGGCTGAGCGTTGACCTACAAAGCGGGAGGTCACGGCCTATGCTCAGGTGGCGGGCTCAATTCCCGATCATGCAGGAGGCAGCCGATCGATGATTCTCTCTCATCATTGATGTTTCTATCTCTCTCTCTAACCTCTCCCTTCGTCTCTGAAATCAAGAAAGGATATTTTTTTTTAAAAAATAGGAATTATTCTGAACCCCATTTCATTCAGAGATGAGGAAGCAGAGAGGTCAGGGCACTTGCCCAAGACCACACAGATATTTAGGTCAGGACTTGAACTCACAACGGCGGGATTCCATGGCCCAGACTCTCGAGCGCTCTGCCTCCTGCCTGTGTTCTGCCAGGTGGAGGGCACCCGCTAAGCAGCACCTGTCCTCACGCGATATGAGTGGTCCTGCCCCAGACAGACAGACAGCCCTGGGACCCTGCCCCTTCCCTGTCTGCCCCAGGTCGGAGGTGGCAGGGCCGAGTGGGGGTTCCAGCCTGGGCCAGCTGCCAGGGCTGCGCCGCCTGCACCCCATGAGGACCTTTGTCCCTTAATAGGTCCTCCTTGGTACAGGACGTCCCAGGGCGGAGGGCACAGCCTGAGCGCCAGGCCTGGGCAAGCCCTGCCCAGGGCACTCCCCAAGCTCTGGAGCGGGGGGAAGGGCACCCTTGCCTTGGACGGCGGGCATTGGTTTGTCTGCCAATCAGAACTGGGGCTCCCAGTCACCCCCAGCCAGAGCAGAACTTGGGGGGGTGTCCCCCAATAGGCGGCCGAGGTCTCTCCTAAATGTCATTTACCCCATCCGCACCACTCTGCTTTCAGCTTCACCCTTCTTGCTCCTCCCATTTCTACCCGCCCCTCCCCCCCCCCTCCTGGAAAGTATCTGCCCTCCTCGATGCCAACTTTTGAGCCGCCAGCCACCGTCTTCAAGGCCCTGCTCCTGGCACCTCCCCCAGGAAGCCCTCTCGGACTGCTGCAGCCCAGTACAGCCTCCCTTCCCTTCCAGGGACCCACAGAGCCCGGATGGAGAACACAGCACGACCTTTCAGTGTTCTCCTCCCACCTCCCCGACCCCCTCCTGCGTGCCACGCCCTGGGCTGCGCTCTGCGGGGCAGGGGAGGAGGAACAATGATTGACATACAGTCCCAGCTTTGTGGGTGCTCTCAGGCTGCAGGGGAGCCAGGTCACCTGATGCATCTCCACGGCGGCCCTTTTTTAAACGGCAGGAGCCTTGACCCTCCGTGCCCCTCAGGTCCCCAGGACGCTGGTCCCCAGGAGTGCAGGCACCTGGCCCAGCCCCGGTGGCTGGTGGATAGTAGGTGCTCATTAAATACCGGCCAGCCTGGCTCAGTGGCTAAGCATCGCCCTATGAAGCAGAAGGTCACGGTTCGATTCCCGGTCAGGGCACATGGTGCTTCTCTCTCTTTCTCCCTCTCCCTTCCTCTTGGAAATCAGTAAAACCATATTTAAAGAACAATAAAATAAACATTTCTGGATGCAGAATGAATTGAATGAATGAATGAATGAATGAGCCAGGACCGGTGGGTTTGCTCCGTTTCCTCTCCTGGACTCGATATTTCTCGGGGCAGGGCCAAAGTGGGCTGATGCTCAGGACGAGCAGGGGTCCCTGGGAGCTTGGAGGAAGGACATGTACCCAGGACTAAGGTGGTGGCCAGGGAAGTGCTGTCTCATCTGAGACCTGATGATGGAGGGGTCGGGGCAGGAAGCAGGCAGGAGAGCATTCTGGGAAGGCCAGGCCAGGAGCGAAGGCCAGGGCCATGAGCACGGGCCACTTTGGGGCAGACAGGAAGGCCAGTGTGGGGGACCCGGGACCGTCAAAGACACTAGGTGGGACCTGGTGATCGGGCGAAGGAGTCGGGGCCAGATCCCGCAGGTTCTGGGAACCTCTGGTAGGCTTTGACAGGAAGCGATGGCTCAGGTCGCTGCTGGGGCACAGCAGGCGGTCAGGACCGCCGGGACCGGTGTCCTGCGAGGAGGTGGCTGCAGAATTCCGGGGGAGCCGGATTTATTTTCCTTCCTCAGCCCTGGAATCTGCGCTCCCAGGTCTTAGCCTCTGGGGACCCCAGGGCCTGTTCTGTCTTGTCTTCTGCTTCCAGATGGGAGCACTGAGGCCCGGAGTGGGGGAGGGCCTGGCCCGGCACGCTGGGATGAGGAGCTGGGCTCCTGGTCTGGAGCAGGGAAGCGGGGGATGCCGGTGAGGGCCGAGGTCCCATCAGGAGGCCCAGCTCAGGCCACGGGCAGACAGACCAGGGTGTTTAGAGCCGTCCAGACTTGGGGGCAGAGGAGGAAATAATCCTTCCAAGGATGGAGGGTGGGGAACTACTGGAGGACGAGGCTGGAGTGGGACCCCAAGCCCACTGCGCCCCCAGCCCTGGCGGACGTCTGCCAGCCTTGCTGGCTTCCAAGAGGCAGCCTGCGTCATAAAGCAATAATGTGCCTGCAGGTCTGCAGCGGGGGGTCGGCCAGGGCTACCCCCTGAGCACCCCCATGCGCCCACATGAACCTTGCGAGGGGACTGGGTTAGTGACCCAGTTCTCAGGTGAAGCAACAGAGGCACCGGCTGGTGACAGACCTGTCCCAGCTCTGAGTCGGAGGCAGGATTTGAACCCAGAGCCCCAGAGCCGTCTGTCACCATGGCAGGGCCGGCACAGGTGGTGCCGGTCAGGCAGGTCTGGGTTCCGTCCCTCAAATGAACTGACCCTGAGCCAGGGGGAGCCTCCGTTTCCTTTCCTCCCTGCCCGGAACTCGGGGAAGAGGACGAGGCGACTCCACGGGAGGGGGCTGGGAAGACACAGGAGGTGCATCCGAAGGGCCAGAACAGGGGGGACCCTGAGACCAGAGAGGCCCAGCAGCCGGCTCGGCCTTTCCTGGCCTCTGCCTGTCGCCTGCACCCACTCTCCTGGCACACTCAGCCTCTGCCCCACGCCCATTTGCATGCCAAGCTGCCAGCACGGGCAGGTGAGCCAGGCCCGCCTCCTGCCCTCCGCCTCCCGCCCTCCCCCTCCTGGGCACGGTGGGGGAAAGGGCTGGAGCCTGGGGCTGTCCTGGCGGGGGATGGGCAGGAGCTGGGGTGGGGGGAAAGTGGGTGCCGGCACAAAAGGAGGCCCTCCTCTCCCAGGGCCCGAGAGTTCTGGAAAAGGGGGCACAGCCTGGTCCTCTCTCCTCCAGCCCCCCGCCCCCGCCCTTGCTCCGTGGACGTATTTAACGAGCAAACACGTCCTTAAAGAGAAAGCCCGCTTCTGGGAAAACTCGGGGCTCTTTGGAGATGCCAATCAGCAATGCCCTCTTTCCCACCCCCTGACTGGCCTTGGTTTTGATCGTGGCTTCCACCCTCAACTTCCTCATCTGGGAATTGGGGGTGAGCCTCCGTCCTGGATGGGGGTGGGGCTTCCATAAGACACGCAGGCTGGTGCTGTTTGAATTCAACCGGGGAGTCTGCCTTCAGCTCTCCTTCTGAGGTTCCCCGCTTTGGAGCAGCTGGGAGGCCGAGGACCCGCACCCCCAGCTCCTGAGGGCACAGGTGGGAGCAGAAGAGCCCGGGCGCCCCAACGCCTGCCTCCGTGCGTCCTTGAGGTGGCAGCGCCCGAGATACCATCTCCCCCTCCCGAGAGCCCAGAGGAATTTGGACAGCAAAGAAAACACCAACCCAGCCTAATGTTTTTCATTTTTGTCTCGAACAATGCCCGTTTCGGGGCTGATTGTTAAGCAAATATTGCAGGAGCTGACGCAGGCTGGGGAGACTATCAGAGCCACCGCCCCGGGCCTGGGGCCCTGCCACCCCGCGCCGTGCCCAGGCCTCCAGCTGCCACGCTGGGCCTCGCTCAAGCCTCACACCTGCGGGGAGGGGGCTTCCAGGCCCAGCTTCCAGGGGTTCCGGACTCAGAAGAAGCCGCTCTGCCCCCCTCCATGGCAAGCTTTCTCTCCCCGGCTCCTCCCTCTGCCGGACAACAGGGCGTTTGAGGGCCGTGCCAGTTTGCTCTGGCCTGGGGGCTTCCTGAGATGGCACTTCCGGCGCTGAGACGGACAGTCTCGAGTGCCTGCTGGGTGGTTTACTCTGTGGCCTCAAAGAATTGAGAGCCAGGTGTGGACAGTCCCTTGGAAGCCACTGATCCTGCTGACATTTCACCCGCCACCAGCGACCTGGGCAGAAGCAGGAGTCCCATTTTACAGCTGAGAAAACTGAGGCATGAAGTCAGAGCAGAAAGGCAGGCCCGGTGGGGTTTCAAAGCCCCAGCTTTCCTCGACCATCTGCCCCCTTCTGGGGGGTTGACCTTGGCCAGCCACAGATCGTGAGACCAAGGTCAAGAGAGGGGGAGAGAGCCCAATCCCAAGCCCGGCCTCTGCACGGAGGCCAGTTTTAGGGTGCCCCGCCTTTCAGCCACCAGATGGGAGGATTGCACCTTAGCCCAGACCCTAAAAAACACACTGCAGCTTCTTTGGGGGGAAGAAAAGGCTTCTTTTCTTTTCTTCTTTTAATATATTTTATTGATTTTTTACAGAGAGGAAGGGAGAGAGATAGAAAGTCAGAAACATCGATGAGAGAGAGACATCGATCAGCCGCCTCCTGCACACCTCACTGTAGAGATGTGCCCGCAAGCAAGGTACATGCCCCCGACCGGAATCGAACCTGGGACCCCTCAGTCCGCAAGCCGACGCTCCATCCACTGAGCCAAACCGGTCTCAGCAAGAAAAGGCTTCTTTCTGTCTTGTCTGAGGGACCCCAGAAACTGCCCTGGATGTGGAGGGGTCACTATGGCCCCCGGATTCTTGCCTTCCCTTGAGAGCCTGTTGCAAAGCCGGACAAACCAAGCTCGCTTGTCCCGCGAGAGCCGCATGGAGAGGCCTGGCCGGGCAGGTCCCGAACTCTAGGCCCCCAGGTTTCTGAGGCCCGGACGGCAGGGTCAGCGCGGGGGAGGCTGGGCCTGGGCTGCCCGTCTGCCCCCCCCACTCCCTGCGGTCCCCGTGCGTGGCTGGTGCCTCGGCCCCCGTGGCGGGGAGGGCGCTGGCACTCGCTCCGGGGGTCTGCGTGAGGCCTCCTCCAGCAGCTGGTGGCAGCGGGTACAGCTCGCTAATTAATTAGCGCTTAAGTACTTAGCATCCTCCTGCATCGTGTCAAACGAGGATTTGAGTCTTAATTCCCTGTGTAGGTAACGGTGGGAATGTGCTGGCGAGAGCGGGGTCTGAGGGCTGAGAGGAAACGGCTCGCCCAGCCGTTGGCCACTGGGGTGGCCGAGGCAGGGACCCCCAGGGGGCAGAGCTCCGGGGCCCCCAGTCCCTCATCCACCTCCATCCGGGCACTTCCCCACCGGGGCCGAGCAGGGCGGACGCCGGCTCTGCGGCCAGACTGTCTGGGCTCAGTTCCTGGCGCTGCCCGCTGACCTGATCGCCCCTGGGGAGACCCTCAGTCTCCTGGGTCTGGTTCGTGTGGATGGAGATGAGGGACTCACCTTACATTGCGGCAGAGATGAACCGAACGCATGGAAGCGATCGTGTAGGAGAGCCCCCTATTCAGAGGAGCGATGGCTGTGCATTTAGTCACCCTCTTGGCCTCGTGTGTATTTATCCAACAAACACGTATCCGGCGTCTGTACCAGCTGGGCACAGGCCCGGGGGCCGGGGGCCCAGAACCGCGTCTTTCAGCCTCTCTCAGCTGGGTCTGACCGTCTGTGACTGAGGATGATGACAGACTGAGATGCCGTAAGTCAAAGCCCTTAGCCTGGGGCCTGCCACAGGCTATTTCGGGGGGAGCGGAGCAGTGGTCCCAGCAGGGGGACTGCCGGGCGGGCAGATGGTCCCACCTCTGTCGCTCTTGGTCCAGCATCGCTCAGGACCCACCTGGAAAGGTGGCTGCATCCCTCAGTGGCGGGGGGCAGGCTCTGGGCGAGGCTGCTGGAGCAGCTTGGAAGGGCCCCCCCCCCCACTCAGCACCGGGACGCGGCGACATTGGTGAGTGATAGAGCCACCATTCAAAGCCAGGTCGGCTGCACTTGACTCTCAGTGCCAAGACTCTATGGATAGGTCCTCATGGTTGGGAGGCGGGGGGTGGAGGTGGGGGAAGGGGGGAGAGCCGTGAGCAGGTAAGGCCAAACCTGACCTTCTCCTGACGCTTTGACTTGTTCACTCTCCCTCAGCATCACCTGGAAATGCTGGTCCCCAAGGATGGCTGGTTTCCACCGGATGGCATGGTCCAACCTCCCCCCTCCCCTCTCCGCTAATGGTAGGACTGCATGGACCATCTCAGTCCTGCAGAGGCCGGCTGACCACTCGGGGTGCTGGCGAAGGCCCAGGCCACAGCTGTGTGAGTAGAAGGTCCCACAGAGGTTGGGGACGGAGGAAGGGGAGGGGTCGGAGGCAGAGGGGAGGGGAGAGCAGGTGCTAGGCACGGCACCTGCGGTTCTGGGTGGGCCGCTGGGCTCTGCTCCAGGGCCTGAAGGGAGTCACCCGCTCTCCCTGAGGTCTGACTGTGTCATGAACATGCAGGTAGCGATCTGCAGGAGGCGGCGTCTCAGCTGAGCGCTCTGGACATTGACAACGTGTCACAGACCTTCAGGGGTTGTGTTATTTAGGGACCAAAGTGGCTGGTGATCCTTCGGGAACCCTCCGGACAGAGACTCAGGCTCAGCCGCACCCCTGACACTCGGTGAGGATGGGGTCTGTCTTGAGCTACATCCCATTGTAATCGGGGAGCCACCGTGTGCATGGGGCTGCTGCTATGTGCCAGGCACGCGGACAGGAGCCAGGGGTCGAGCCTGGGCCAAGCGAACACTGGCGTTGGGGCTAGATCCGAAGCCCGAGGGCCTCGGGGAAGGTAGACATCAGGGGTGACAGCAGGTCCGGGGCTTGGCGCCCATGAGGTCTCCCCCTCTTGTATGCCTGTCTTCCTCGGGGGGATGGAGGGCTGGAGAACAAGGGTGTTGCCTGCTCGCACCTCCTCGCTTACAGATGTGAACCCGGGGCTGGAAGAATCAGATGTGCCAGGCACTGTGCTAAGACCTTCCCTCGGTTTAGTTGATCTCATCCGGCTCTTACACCAACACCGCCTGACAGTGGGGAAACTGAGGCTTAGAGGGGTCGCCTTGCCCCAGGCCAACCTGCTAGTGAGCGGCAGAGCCCAGCAGCAGACCCCAGCCTGGGCCCCGGCCTCCCGCCGCCGGGAGGAAGGAAAACCCTGGACACGCCGAGCTCGTGAACCCCCCGGGGCTCTGGGGCAGGAGCGGCTTGGAAACCCTTCCCGAGGTTCCTGGCAATGTCCCTGTGGGAGCCAGCTCACGTATTTTAAAAAAAAGAAATCATTAAAGAAGTTAGGACTGCGGTGAGGCCGTAAACGTAAAATATCGGCGGCCTGACAGGGTCCCGGCCTCCTCCTGACGAGCCAGAGCCCTGTCCAAGAAAGACATCGTTCTGTCTCCCCCCGAGGGCTCCCCCCCAAATCTGCCCCCCACACCTGCTCCAGCATGTCCCTGTGCCCCGTAGCATGGCACCTACAGGCACCGTGGCTGCGTCGAGCTGGGCAAGGGCAGGATGTTGGCAGGATTCTGGAGGGACCCGGCCCAGGGTGGCGGCCAGCGCCACTTCTGGACCCAATTTTCCCTGCCATCCCCACAT
Organism: Lasiurus cinereus; assembly: GCA_011751065.1. NCBI lineage: Eukaryota > Metazoa > Chordata > Mammalia > Chiroptera > Vespertilionidae > Lasiurus > Lasiurus cinereus. The sequence goes on from JAAGEH010000227.1 coordinate 973,862, forward strand.
CCTCCCTTACCTGGTGGCAGCGAAGCCGCGAGCCAGGCCACCTGCTTGCTGGACACTCGGCAGGAGGGAAGGCGGACACTCGCCACCGCAGAGGCGCTCCGGCTGCCCGTTGGCCGCGGGGACGGATACACGGTGGGGGCTGTAGACACGGCGCCTGCCTGTCCCTTTGTCTGAGGGTGCCTTGTTCTTGTTTAAGAGTCACACCTAGCAAAGGAGGGGGTGCCACCCAGCCAGTCTTCCGTCGCTCCCTCTTTGGCCACAGAGAGAGGATCAGGGGTGAGGGGACATAAAGCTGTTGAGACCCTCCTTCCCCACCCCGTCCACTCACTCCCATCAGGCCTGGACCTGGCCGGAGGGGACACAGGGTCAGAGGCTCGAGGGAGGATTTCCAGGGTCCAGCCCCCACTCCCTCCCCGCCCACAACCAGGGTGACCCCTCCCCACTGCCGCTGGGAGACAGGGAGGGTGACATTGAGCGCCTGCGCTGGGGCGCCCTAAGGGTTAACTAATTAATGGTCGAAAAGTGCTTTGAAAAAATAAAGTGCCGGATAATGGGAAGGGCAATTATGTTGGGAGAAACTCCTAATTTGGCTGGAATTGATGTTAATGATAAAGTATCTGAAACATGTAGCAAGCCGGCGTGATTGTATTTTATATGACAGAGAGAGAGACACTCACACGCAGGGGACACGGAGAGCAGTTAATTTGGTTAAATAAAGTGAAAGATGAAAGGGACGCGGACGCCCCGGGACGAGCTGTTTATCGGGACTTGGCGGAACGCGTTGGGATGGGGTCGCGCCTTCGGACTCTTGTCTGTTGGTTTGTGACCGAGACCATCGGGAAAGGGCCGGGCTGGTGGCTCCCGAGGCCTGAGAGAGCCAGAGGTGGCCACGTGTCTCCAGCAGGCACAGGCTGTGGCGTTCTGGGGGAGACGCCAAGGTCTCAGAGAGTCGAGGTGGGTGTGGATGCTCCCCGCACCCCATCCTGGAGGCTGAAGCCTCGCCCACCAGCGCTGGGGTGAAGGGGGTGGGAGGGGGGAACTTAGATGGCAGCCAGCATAGCTCTCTCACCTTCCCGCGGGAGACACTGGGATCCGGAGGAGCAGAGGGAGGTGGGTATTAGTCAGTGTAGGAGCCAACAATGATCGCAAACTCCCGTGTGCCAGGCCCTGGGATAGGATGTGATTCCATGTCATCCTCAAAGCAGCCCTGGGAGGGAGGGGGGGGCACCATCTCCACCCCCATTTCCCAGCGGCCTGAATGGAAACTCAGAGAGGAGAAGCTCAAGGTCACCCGGCCAGGCAGCCTGACCCCAGTAGGAAGCCCAAGGCCATGACTTTTGGACTAACACATGCTCTCGGTATCCAGGGCTCGGCTCTGCCAAAGTGGGGGACCAGCACAAGGATGTGGGAGCCTGCGATCCCTGTCCTCTCTTGGGCTAGGGTCTGAGCGATAGCGTGGGGTGGGGGGGAAACCTCTCGAGATTGCTGCAGGGAAGAGCGGGAGCCTGGGTTTCTGGAGGGTCTGCGAGGTGCCCGCCGGTCCAGATTAGTATTCCGTCTTTATAATATTTCCATAATGGTAAAACAAAAGAAAACAAGCGGGGAGAATGCATTTTTAATCACCAATCATTTCTCTTTGTTTGTTGTGAATGAACGGCGAGGTGAAATAGTATTTCATAATCACCCCATTCGAATTTTCCTCCCCACAAAGCACCGAGAAAGCTCTAAATAAAATAAATAAACAAGCCGAGGCCTTAAAATAAATCCCAGAGGGCAGGGTGTTACGTGCGGGCCGTCACAGCCGCGGGGAGGCAGAGGACAAAGGGATGGGGCCTTGACACGTACCTGGAGGAGGAGGCTCGGGCGGAGGGCACCCGCAGGCAGGGGAGGACACACAGGGCCGAGGGTTGAAGATGCTGAGCGTGCGACAGACCCCTCACTCGGTATTTCCTCTTCCTTCTTCTTCCAGAACCTTCTCGTCTGCATCTCTGTCACTATAAACCAAGGGAACTCTTGTTCCCTGCCCTCCAGGGGCTTCATAATCTCCCACGCACAGGGCGACCCATCCCGGGAATCTTCTCTGTGTCCGGTGTCCACCTGCCCCCGGAGCGATTCCCACCTCTCAAACGAGAGAGGAAGGAAGCAGAGCAATGAGAGAAAGGAAAGGGTGTATCCACGGCCTCCCACTGACAGAGCTGGACCGGGAACCGGGGGTCAGCCCTCGTCCACCTGCACTCATCTGTAGGTGTCGTGGGGAAGTCTTCGGTGCCCCTGGATTTGCTTTGCTGGCCGTTCCTGATACAGTGGTACCTCGAGATACGAGTTTAATTCGTTCCGTAACGTTGAGGCGTGGAAAACTATGAGACGCTCGAGTCTCGGTAAACTGGTGGGTCGTGTGCAGCCGGCCGATCCGCGCGATGACTCCTATCTCAAACGTTGCTCGTATTTCAAAGCAAAAATCGCTCGCTCGACGGCTCGTATCTCAAAAATCTCGTATGTTAGGGCACTCGTATCTCGAGGTACCACTGTATTTTGTTTTGTGCATCTCAGCATCTCCAGACCCCCAGGTGCCTGGCGCCTGGGGGCACACGCCAGATGTTTGTTTGGTGAGTGAATGGATGGAAGGCTGGAGGGGTGGATGGATAACCGGATAGATGAATGGATGAATGATTGGATGGATGGGTGGATGGATGGATGGATGGGTGGGGGGATGGGTAGATAAATGAAGGAATAAGAGGCTAAAGCTGGTTTGGTTCCCTCGCTCACCATCAGCTATAACTAGGCAGGTAATGACAATCACAGTGGAACCGAGTTATCATCTGAGGACCCGCTGCCTTGAAATTATGTCTCCAGCAATGCCCTGAAGGACTCTGGGGAAAACCCTCTTCTAACAAATCAGACTCCTTCTGAGTAGAAAGGTGAGGCAAAGCTCTAAGGCCAGGCTGACACCTGTTTTCTTTTTTCTTTTCTTTTTTAAATATATCTTTATTGATTTTTTACACAGAGGAAGGGAGAGGGAGAGAGAGTCAGGAACATCGATGAGAGAGAGACATCGATCAGCTGCCTCCTGCACACCCTCCACTGGGGATGTGCCTGCAACCGAGGTACATGCCCTTGACCAGAATCGAACCTGGGACCTTTCGGTCTGTAGGCCGGCGCTCTATCCACTGCGCCAAACCCGTCAGCTGACACCTATTTTCTTGTGAGTCCCGTGGTGGTTAAGATCACGGCGCGGGGTCAGAGGGCCCGGGGTCAGAGGGCCAAGGTCTGCTCCCACTCCTGCGTGGTCACGGGTGAGTCAGTGGCTTCTTCCCTCATTGCCTCCAGTCCCCACCCTGAAATGTTCTCTGTTAAAGGTTCCAGGCGCTGGGTCTGGCCCCTTCTCTGTTCAACCACAGCCTGAAGAGCTCGCCCTCTGCGGCTCCTGGTTCCCAGCTCCCCTGTGCCCGACCCCTGCCACGGTTAGGAGCAGCGCGCAGCCTCTGCAGCCTCTCCCTGGCCGGACCTGTGCCGTGCGGGTAGCTCAGAGCATCGGGGCATTCTCAAAGCCAGGGTGGGTGTTCCGGCCACGGCCAAGGCCCACACTCCCTCTGAATCCCATTGAAAAAATCATAAAAAGGTAATTACTTTGTCATTACTGAACACCGGTTTGTCTTTTTTCCTCTCTGAAGCCGTGACCATAAATAACCAGGCGGTTACCCTTCAGAGTGGACGCCACCTCTACGCAGGCCCTGCCGGCTTGCATCTACTGGCTGGCCCCCACGCCGCCATGCCCTCGCGTATGCCACGTGCCCACCCCACAGGCACCCCCCACACACACACAGACAGTGCCCGTCCACCTGACCGCCTCCACGCATCCTGCGCCTTGCTGGCAATAATAGCGACGGCAGCTATTACTTGGGAATTCGGGTAAGAGCTTCGCACAAATCATCTCGGTGAATTCTGCTGACAACGCTGGAAGGCAGACTCTGATTTTGTTGCCATTTGACAGATGGGGACACTGAGGCTGGGGGAGGTCAGGACCTCGTTCAAGGTCATCCTGTGAGTAAGTAGCGGAGCTGGGATCTGTACTCACGTGACCCCAGCTGGGAAACCCATACTCCAATGCAGCCTTTATTTAAACCTAGGTTTAAAAATGACACACATATGTAGTCTCTGGGAGAAAACCATGGTCATACAGCGTGGTGATTGCTGGGGCAGGGGCACCAAGGGGAGCCAGCAGAGTCTGGGGCAGGAGGGCATCAGGGAAGGCTTCCTGGAGGAAGTCACACCTGCTTCGGGTGAGTGAGAGAAGGACAAGGAAAGGAGGGGAGGAAAGGCCTTCAGGGCAGAGGGAACAGACCTAGGCGGGAGCTGCGAGCGGCTGTGTGTGGCTGGCACAGAGGGCGTGTGACTGCATGGCAGGCAGAGTGCGGAGAGGCGAGGCCAGAGAGGTGGGCAGGGCCTTTGCTCATATCCGGGCCAGGTAGGCAGAGCAGGGCAGCCTGCTCCCTCCCCCTCTTCTCTCCCCCCGCCCCGCCGCCCACGTCCAGCTACCTGGCACTCCTGTCCGTGTGACACGAGGGCACCTCATCCACAAAACAGCTCTTTCCTGCCTCCCCGGTCGGCCCCGCCTCGTGAGACACCGGGCCTTGGGCGGCGGCTGGCACCTGCACGGGTGCCCGTCGGGAGGAGCTTGGCTACTTCCGGAGTCTCACCGCTGGGGCTCCTGCCCGTGCCCCGGCCACGCCAAGCCTCCCTCCCTCCGGAGGGACTGCATCCTGGGCCAGAGCCGCACAGCATGGCTAGCCCCTGGCTTCTGCCCTCGGAGTCTGTGCTTAGGCCAGACCTGGGGCGGGGTGGGGTGGGGGGAGAGGAGGAGAGGGAGGAGGGAAGAGGGAGGAGGAGGGCCTGGGCCTGGAGTGTGGCTTTGGCCCTGAGGCCAGTGGTCCCTTTGCCTTCCCCATGGCTCCGTTCCCCTCCTTGGTTTGAAGGCCCTGGCGCCAGGCCTGCCCCTCCCTGTGGGCACGGGCGGAGCGGGGGCAGCCAGAGGCCTGGTCATGAGAGGTGCTGGACTTCTCTGTATTCAGGTGCCTGTCAACAGCGTGAACGTGACCTTCCAGCACAGCCCTGGCCACAGACCCCAGCCCTCCTCAAGGGCCACACACACACACACACACACACACACACACACACACTGTCCCATAAAACCAGACACATACCTCGCCACCGGCATGGAGGACACATCCTCAGATCGCCTGGCAGACTGCAGGGGGTGCGAGGGGGCTCACAGAGGTGCACCTGGTGAGTTCCGTTGCAATTCAATGCATTGTCAGAATTTTTAAGTCTGATTCACACCCAAACACGTGGCTGGCAGACGGTGGGTGTTTTGATTTTCTGCTTTATATTTACAGGCGCATTTCTCTGTTTTTCCTGAAGTGTTAGCAGTGCATGTGAATGACCCCCCCCCCTTTTTTTTGTTGCAAAAATTAAAGCCTTTTTTTTTTTAATGTAAAATGTTAGATGGTCCAGAGGCCATGACAGCTTGGAGGAGGCCATAGGATCAGAGACCCCGGCACTAGGGAAGTTTCCTGAAATAAGAAGTTAGTCTCCTGCCCTTATTCTCATTCCCAGGCAGGGGCAAACATTCATACCAAAAAAGTACATGGATTAGAACAGCGGTTCTCAACCTGTGGATTGCAACCCCTTTGGGGGGGTCAAACGACCCTTTCACAGGGGTCGCCTAAGACCATCGGAAAATGCAGATATTTACATCACGATGCATCACAGTAGCAAAATTTCATGGTTGGGGGCTACCACCCTATGAGGAACTGTATGCAAGGGTCTTGGCCTTAGGAAGGTTGAGAACCACTGGATTAGAACAAACGAGAAAAGGAAAAGGTTGAACCAAACAGGGAAAAGGAAAACAGGCACCAAGTCTGGGTCCCGAGCTCGGAGAACAGGTTGTATTTATGGCGGAGAAATCCCCGAGGCTCCCCCGTCTAGAGAGGCTTCTGGAAGGTGTGGGTGGAGGAGTGGGAGGCAGCGGAGCTGGTTTCTGTCGAGGCTGAGAGACCGGGGTAGACCCCGCTCCACGGCCCCCCGAAATTCAGCAGATGCCCGTGGAGCCTGGGCTCAGATCGAGGTTCTGGAAGCCCCCGGGCCAGGCTCTGCTCTCAGCTCCAGCTCCTGGTGCCAGGCGCCTGCCCTTCTCAGCTCTGCCCGAGGTTGCGGGTCTGAACAAGGCCGCTCACACCTTGAAACAGCCCCTGCGTGTGGCCAGCGCGGTGCTAATAAGGATTCATTACCAGAATCACAGACTCCTTCACCCATTAAATTAACAGGGGTTAAAAAATAAAGAGAGAGAGAGAGAGAAGGAGAGAGGGAGAGAGAGAGAATGCCAAAGGTTGGAGAGCTGATGGAAGAGGGGCTCCCGGGGGAGGGCGGATCCACACGGCCCACTGGGAGGGGCCCTTTGGCATGGGGAGCGAAAGGCCTGGAAATGTTCGCACACGCTTGGCTCCAACACTTCCACTTTAAGGAACACGCACCATTATTGATGGACAAGGAGAGTCGTCGGAGTTATTTATAATAACGGATGGAATGGGAAACGGGTTCGATGCCCAAAGTTTTCAATAATGAGTTCTGGTTAAGTCAATGATGATCACACTCGGTAACACAGCCGTGAAGAATCACGGGGAAAACGCCATGGACGCATGACAGGTGGAAAACACACGTTAGATCCGGGGTGAGCCTGATTTTATAAAACAAGAAAGCGGAAAAACAAAAACAAAAAAAAAGATCAGCAAAACATGTAGACTGGCAGGAAATTCTGCAAGAGCCACCGTGATTATCGAGGGGGGGGTGGGGTTACTGATGATTTACATTTTCTGCTTCCTGTGGATGTGCGTTTTCTGGATGTTCTACAATAAACACGTGCTGTGTAGATGATCAAAACCGAAGCATCGTGTATTTTGCAGAAAGAATGAGGAATTTGAGGGGAGGGAGGACTTGCCAGGTTCATCGATTTGAATGGGATTTGGAAGCTCAGCCTAGCGTTTGGGGGGGAAAAAGCCCTCTTCTCTTCTTTCTCGGGACTCCCGAGAGAGAGACACTCGTAAATAAAAGAAAAGCACTCAGCTTCTTTTTTTATTTTTAATTACAACTGGCCCAGTAATCGCATAATCACTGATCAGAGTCGGCGCTGGGTGTCTATTGTCATAGCATCAACTGAGCACCTACTGTGATGCTATGCCACGCTTGGTCCAGGGAGCCCCCAAACACAGACCTCGCCCAAAGGAGCACCCCAAGGCCAAGAGCAGCGGAGGAAAAAGGAAAGCAAGCACACAGCCTGCAATTTTTAAGGAACTAGTAACTGGGTAGCGTTGAAAAAGAGGCACCTATTTTAGGTTATCTATTATATATATATTTAAATGTATGGGAGTGTTTATCACCCTGATTCAGAAAATGCAAGGCCATTTTTTCTTAATTCTCACCTGCGGACATACCGGGTTTTTAATGGACCCGGGTATGTGCCCTGACTGGGAATCGAACCCACAACCTTTTGCTACACAAGAAGATGCTCCAAACAATGGAGCCACCCAGCCAGGGCCGAATTCTTAAATTTAAAATAGTGACTCTTGCTCAACATTTATGGAGTGCTTGCTGTGTACACAGTCTGGTGGTTGGTTCTGTGCTGTCTCTGGTTCCTTCTGTCTTCTACGAGATTGAAATCGGATTCATAGTTAAAGGACGGTTTTGTTCTACTTCCCTCTTTCTCCTCTCCCGATGCTCTCACAGCCACGTTTCATCTCTTTATGAAACGGAATCAGGGTAAAAAATGCTTGTTGCACTGGGGTGAAGTCCAGAGAGGCTCTGCCACCTGTCCCTCACCCCCCAAGTAGCTGGTTGGGGGTGCTGGGGGGTGCCGGGAGGTCAAAAGCTTTGGCTTTGGAGTTAGACAGCCCAGCTCAGCCTTGGGAACGTTATTTCTCTGTGCCACGGTGTCCTCATCTGTATAATGGGTATATTCCTAATAGCAACCACCTCCTACAGTTGTTGGGAGGGTCTAATACAGTGGTCGGCAAACCGCGGCTCGGGAGCCACATGCGGCTCTTTGGCCCCTTGAGTGTGGCTCTTCCACAAAATACCACGGCCTGGGCCAGTCTATGTTGAAGAAGTGGCGTTAGAAGAAGTTTATGTTTAAAAAATGTGGCTCTCCAAAGAAATGTCCATCGTTGCGCTGTGGATATTTGGCTCTGTGGACTAAGGAGTTTGCCGACCACTGCTCTAACACCGTAAGTGCTTAGCATGGTGCCTCGCACATAATAAACCAGCGAGCCAGCCGTTGGTGTACAATTAGCGGCTGCTTTCCGTCACCTCGGAGGAGCAGAAATTTTAAAAACTGACCAGGAAGCTGAGCGTGATTACTTTCAAGGCTTTTTTAAACACACAAACGGACAGACAGACATTCATGTGTCTGACCCTCAGTCACCAAGAGCCTCTTGGGTGCCAGGCACTGTGCTGGGCTCCTTGGCTTAAAGGCACAGACCCTGCCCTCGGGAAACTCACAGTCTAGTGGGGAGTGGAGGGGACTCTCCCTGGAGATTTAGAAATGGGGGAGGTGCTGGGTCACCTAGAAAGGGGACCTCGACAGAGTGCTCAGCTGACCCCACTCCCCCTCCTGCCTGTGCAGCCTCCTCTTTTGGGGTACAGCTCACCAGAGCCATGTATTTCCCCCCCTGTCAACCCCCGGCCAAAGACCAGAGGGTAGAAAACTCAGCAAAGCCACTGTGCCAACCTGATAGCTCCTGGGTTAAACCAGCTCCCCCCCCAAAAAAAAAACTTTGTTGTCGGATCTTTCTAGTAATTTCCCTCCATAGAAGCCCCTCCAGGGCAGGGAGGAGATGGGTTTATCTAGATTCAGAGCCTGACTCACCGAGAGTGAGGGCCTACTATGTGCCAGGCACGGTTTGAGGTGCTGAGGACACGAGAGAACCCAGAACAAAGTCCCTCCCTCCGAGGAGTTCCCAACTGTCATCCGGGGCAGCTGCACAGGAAACAGGGGGACAGCAGAAGAAGCAGGCTCAGAGTGGACACTCCGGGTGCCGGGGTAGAGAAAAGCGGGGAGCTCCTTTAGGGAACAGAGACCTGAATGCGGCCAACGAGGCAGCCCCCCAAAAAGGGCCTTCCGGGCAGGGGGAGCAGGGCAAGGCCCTGAGTGGGGACCAGCGTGGCGTTTTTCTAGGACAGGAAGGAGCTAGGGTGTCGGGGGCAATGTGACCGAGGGGGGATTGGAGGAAGATGAGGTCCGGGGCGGGCGCTGGCCAGATCTGGGTGACCAGGAGAAAGCCTTTGTATTATTTGGGGGAGAGCTCAGGAAAGGCTAACATGAAGCCGAGGAGGAGAAGAGCCTCTGATCTCAGCCAGGCCAGCGGGAGCGGAGAGCCAGACCGGGAGGGAGAGGCTGGGAGACCAGAGGCTAATATTGGGGTGTGGTCCTCTCTCCTAGCCCCTTCCTTAGGGGTCCGTTTCCAGCTCCCCCACCCTCGATGAGGTTCCTACAGGGGATCCAGAGAGACCCCCGGGCGCGGGGTGGGCGGATGGAGACGCACCTGAGAAAAAGTGGAGGGAAGAATACCTCTGTTTTCCTACACGTCTGATGGGAGCGAGGTGGGGAGACGGGGAGGGGAAGGCTTGGCGTGGGAAAGCGGGGAGGGGGTCGAGCAGCAAAGTCCTCAGCCAGCTCCTCCTCGGCCTGGCTGTGGGGTTCACCTGTCTCCCAGCCCCAGGGAGGATCTGCCCCACACGAGGCCCAGTGGAAGGAGTGCAAGCTGTTGCCGGCGGGGAAAGGCAGGGAGGCGCGGCAGGAAGGCAGCGCGCACAGGAAGCGATGAGAAGCAGCGGGAGCACTGGATGTCCCGAGGAGCAATGACAATTACTGGCATTTATCGATCACGCTCTTGGCCCGGGCGCTTTTCCTGCATTAACTCATTTTAGCCTCTCCACCAGCCCAGGCAGTAAAGAACGATTATTCTCCCCCCCACCCCCCGCCCCCGTTTCTCTGGTGAGGCAACTGAGGCACAGAGGGGCCCAATGCCTTCCTCAAGGTCATCTGCTGGGGGTTTGCTAGGGTGGGACCCCCAGACCCCCGCCCCAAAGCCCCAGCGGTCAGTCACTTCTTCAGGTTGCACAGGAGACGGAGACGTCAGAAGGCCTTCCTCGCCACTTCTCGGCTCCCTTACCTCTCCCCGTGCCTCAGTTTCTCCTTCTGCAGAAGGTCAGGCTTGGGCTGGAGGTCCCCGGGGCTGTGCATTCTGCCGAGTCACCAGGCACCAGGGACTTGGAGGCCCAGCAGCCACTTCTGGGGAAACAGAGGAGGAATTGTAGGGGGTGAGACAGGGGGTGGGGAGATGGCTGCAACGGAGAGGGATGGGTCATTGGTCAAGAGGGACTGGTGATGTGTTGCTGTTTCCTGTTCATGATGGGGCGAAGGGGAGGAGAAAACGAAAGGGACCCGAGATGTGTGTCTCCCCGCCGCCCCAAGTCTGGCCTTCCTGTGCAGACAAATCCTGGACTCACCCTGCTCCGTTCCCCGTGGTAGAGGGACACGCTCTGTGTTGGAGTTGGCGTCTTCTCAGCCGGTCTCACTCAGCCTCTAAAGCAGCAGTTCTCAACCTGTGGGTCGAGACCCCTTTGGGGGTCGAACAACCCTTTCACAGGGGTCTCCTAAGACCATTGGAAAATGCAGATATTTACATCACGATGCATCACAGTAGCAAAATTTCATGGTTGTGGGTCACCACCACATGAAGAACTGTATGCAAGGGTCTCTGCCTTAGGAAGGTTGAGAACCACTGGTCTAAAGGGTGTGGGATGGGTGTGCCTCCTTCCCCCAAATCTGGAGGGTTTTGTTTTTATCGGGGGGGTGGGGGGGAGATAGGGGTGACAAGGTAAATCCTGGCCACCTCAGGGCCAGAGGACCATAGAGTGTGCCCAGTCTCTATCCATTTACCCATTAACTTCCGGCTTCGGCAGGCGTGGGATGTACCCCAGCAGATGTCTCTCTTGGACAATCACCATGTCAGGGCTTCTGGTCCCTTCCAGGCCTGAGATAAACTTGGTGAAACGTGGCCGCCGAGGCCCAAACCCTCCAGGCCCGCAGCAGCCGCGTTTACCAGCCGGCCTTCTGCTCTTCGTGCAATTCACCGCTCCAACCTGTGGGCCACACTTTGACTGTTTATTCATTTATCCTGCGAGTCGTTAAGCCAGTGGGTCAATCTAGCCATTGTGCTCCGTGTCTCACTTATCTCCCCATCTGAGCGTTTGCCCCTTTCTCTCCGGTCTGACTGACGTGATCTGCATCCTGTCCCCGCGCCGAAGGAAAAGCAGGTACAGTGACCGGCTCAGGCCTGGAGGAGGGGGGTGAGCCTGGCCAAGAAAGGCAGGACCGGAGCCACCGGGCAGAGGCCTGCGGCTGACCTCCGGGCTCAGCCTGGTGTGGCCACCCCGAGCCAGCTGGGAGGTGTGTGTGTGGGGGGGCCGAGGGGGGGAAAAGAGGGTGTGTCTCCACTGGTGTCTGAAGGCTCCCCCTCAAAGAGGCCCTCGCCTTTTCCCTGGAGAGGGGAGACATCAGTTCTCCTAAGACACTCCTTATCCTATTGCCTGGTTTTATTTTCTTCACAGATCTGTTCGCTCTCTGAAATCAGAGTATTCATCTGTTTTCCATGTTCAGTGTTAGTACACACATTTCCCCCTCATTCTTCCTCGGCCTCTCTGGCTCCCTCCAGGATGTATTCCTCGCACATCGGAATGAATGAAAAACTTCCTTGCAAAGAATAAGTGCAAGGCGAAGATGGAGCAGTGAGAACACCAGGCTGCTAACATTTTAACTTGCAGGAAAGAGCTAGCTCTTCAGGAAAAGTGGCAACCCCCGCTGGCTCTCCCCGAGAGTTCAGAACAGGTGAAAAGTAACCCCCCTCCTACCCCTTTCCCTGTCCCCCAGCTCGGGGAGTGGAGAGAGCTTCGCCAGCCGCCAAAGGGAGCCGTGCGCGCTCAGATGCTCCTGGGCAAGGCGTGCACCTCGGGGTGCGTGCACGCAGAGCTCAGCCCTGGGAGGTGGGTGGGAAGAAAGCGGGAGGGGAAAGGTCTGGGGGTGCGAGGGTGGAGCGGAGCCCGGCCCCGCGATCCGGCCCGGGTTTTGCATGCCACCCAGCCGCCCGCCCGGCCGCGGAGAATTCCATAATCACAGCGGGCGACAGCGGAGACTGGGAGCGAAAAATCCAGGATCCGGCAACTTTGGGCAGCGCATGCGCGCCCGCGGCGCTCCATCCCAAACACACACACACACATACACTCACGCACACACACACACACACACGCACACACACATTTTTCCCCCGGACTTGGAAAGTCACCCAAAGCCGCCCCAAGTGCAGGTAAGAGACTCCGCGCTGCCTCCGCCGCGCCCCCCCCTCCGCCCCGCCGCTTCTCGGGACTCGTGGGGGTGCTCCCGCGCCTCGCCCCCTGTCCAGGTGCTGCCTTCCACCCCCCCGGGGCTGCCGCCGTTTGCAGCCGGGAGCCGGCGAGCGAGCGAGCGAGCGAGGGAGAGAGCGAGGGAGCCAGCCAGCCAGCCAGCCAGCCAGCCAGCGCGCGCGGTGGCGGCGGCTGCCACCCAACTCCCGGCCGTGCGGGGGGCAGGGGGCACGGAGGGCTGGCACCCGGGCGCGGGGTGGCGCGTCGCCCGCCGTGGCCAGGGGAATGCCCGGCGCGCAGCTCCGGGGGCGGGGAGGGCTACTCCTGCTGGGGGGCCACTTATCCCCACCGAGGGGGGCGGCAGGGTAGGGGAGAAGACGGGGGGCGGGAGGGAGGTGCCAGGCGCAAGTGCCGGACTTGGCAAACAGGGTGGGGGCGCCGGGTGGGGGGCAGGCAGATCCTTGCCCATATACCGTGTCACCGCTCCTTCCCCCCCCGCCAGCTCCCCCCCAGTTGCCGGGGTTCGTGTGCGCTCTCCGGGGCCGAGAAGGAGGCCGGGGTGAGGGGCGCCCACGGGGTGACTTTGCAAGACTTTGCCGCGGCGGGGAGAGAAGGGGTGGAGGGGAGAAGCCCTCCGGCCGACGCCGGCGCCCCGCTCCCGGGGGTATAGGTGCCGCCGGCAGAGGTAGGCAGTGTTCCCGGAGGTGCAGCGTGTCCAGGGTGGGGGAGTGGGGGGCCTCTGGGTGGGGGAAACGAAGGCCAGAAGCTGTTTGGAGTTGGGGGGGTGGGGGTGGGCAGGGAGCGGCGCCCCCTCTTCCATTGGTGCCCGGGAAGTTCGTCCCCTAGTGCGCGGCCCCGGGCGCGGCGAGCGGCTCTCTCTTCGCTCCTCGCGCCCCCAGCCCGGCCTCCGCGGGCACAGCCGGGCGCCCGGGGCCGCGGCAGCCCGCGCCGCGCCGGCTCGGAGCCCGCCTGGGTGCGGGGGAAAGTTCGGGGCGAGTTGCCGGGCTGGCTGAGCCGCTGGCAGAGAAGTTGTGGCCGGGGCCGGGGCGACGCCGGGCGGGCTGGCGGCGGGGTGCGCTCCCAGGGGGGCTCCCCCACCACCACCACCTCTCTCCCCGCGCCCACACCGCGGTGGGAGAGGGCAGAGCGGCGTCTCCGTGTCCCGCAGCCAGGCCGAGGGTGACCCCCCCTTGCGGGCTGAGCGTTTGGGGGGGGAAAGAGGAGTCCTGGGTCGGAGGACGGAGAAAAAGAGTGGCGTGGGTTTGAGGGGCGAAGAAGCGGGGAGAGGGGACAGGACACCCCAGGGAAGAGGCCCGGCCGGCCGCCCGGGCTCGGGGGCGAGCGTCGGGGCCAAGGAGCGCGCGTGGCGCCCGGCGTGGAGCCGGAGCGGAGGGAGGGGAGCGGGGCGCCCGGGGGCGCGCGGGGAAGGGGGGCTCCGGCGCTCGGCCCTCGGCCAGGGGGGGAGCTCCGGGGCCAG